>CM064863.1:54120382-54240259 GCA_032719365.1 Prinsepia uniflora | reverse complement strand
TGAGATGAAACAGATGAGGATGATGGAAGGTGCATGTATGTGTGTCTGTGGACAATGGATGAGTGACACTTGTCACTCATCCATTGGGCCTGCACTAAAAATATCTAGGGCCCACAATAGGACAAAAGTCCACTTTGCCTCATAAAACGTGCCGCCGCGAATAGAACTTCAAAACTTGTGTGACCTGTAACTTCCACGTCAAACGTCTGATTTCTAAGTGCTGGTTGTCTACGGACTCATATCGACCCGGTCTATGTAATGGTCCTCGGTCCTCGTGCATCGAACCTCCTTGGTCAAAAGTCAACTTTTCACCCTCGTTTAGGGCCGGAATCGTAATTTCGTCTTGAACGTCCGATAATCCTCGACTAATCCTCGATTAGTCCTGATAATCTATGATTAAGTCATAATTAATCCCAAGAATTTGGGACGGGTCGTTACAATGAAAAAGAAGTAGGATGTGGTCGGCCACAAAAGAAGGTGGCTCGGGGGAGCCAGGTTGGTTGGCCACAAGGGAAAGTAGCTCGGTGTTGGTAGCTTGAGTGATGGTCTGAAAGGAGCTCGGTTGGGGCACCATGGTCGGTGCTGGAAGGCTCGGACTTGGGTAGGGGGTGAATGTCGAGCGGTGCACTTGGCTCAGTGGGAGCCTTATAGGTCAGTGCTGGAGGTGGGAAGGACGGTTGGCCGCCCTCGGTCGGATGGGTGACATGTGTCGGTTGAATCTATGTTTTTCAAGACACGTGTCAGCGAGGGAGTTTAGTGATGCCTCATAGTCCGTGTGAAGCTCTATAAATAGGAGAAGTCTTGGTGACGGTTGAATCTATGTTTTCCTCTCTTGCATTTTTTTGCGAAATTGGGAAAACTCTGTCGAAATGAATAGGTGATTTTCGATCAGCTCTCTGCGATGGTGCTCACGGTGGTGCGATTTCCGACTGACAACTCCTCCGCGAAAAAACATGATAAGCACCCCTTTTTCCCACTTGTGTAGATTAAACTACGAGTTGGTGAAGAACTTGTCTTGAACTTGATGATGTTTGGGGTCAGATCTTCGTAGGTCCAAGTCGATCTCTAAGTTGTGTTTCTCCTTTTTTTTCTTGTAGATGTCCGAGGATAGTAACTCGGGGGGTGGAAGGGAGGTGCTGCGACTCAAAGGTCAACGAGTCATCTGATAGTAGCATGAAAGTCTGCATTCCCTTGTCAGGGAGTGAGGACGAGGCCAACGCGGCCCTGGTTTAGGTGGCCGAGAGTTCTGGCCAAAGGACCGATCCAGAAACCGACGTAAAAGTGGCCGAATGCACGAGCGGGTGGCAGTATATTGGTAGACCCTAGGACCATAGTGAAGGTCGGTGGGCGCATGGCCCTTAAGTTAACTCACGTCACGGCTGGAAGAGAGGGTCGTCGCGGTTGAGCAAGGGAGAACCGACCAATGGTGGGTCGGTATTGGACGTCGGTCCCTATAGAACGGATCCTCTTTACCATGGACGAGATGATGAATAAGGAGACCGAGAAGGGTCTGATGAAGATGCGCGTGGAGTTTGGGGTTGATAAAGCTCAAACTACGCATTAAATTAAACACGTAATTTGAGTATTATGCAATTTAAACCCTTTTTGTGTTTATTTAAAGAATAAACAAATTAAAGAATAAGGAATGAAAATTTTTTGGGGGGGGGGGGGGGGGGGATACAATTTTTACCAACATTGGGGGGGGGGGGGGGGGGGGGGGTACATTTTAACTAATAATTAAATTAAAATTAACAATTACAATAATTAAACTACTCCTAAAATAAACTTACTTTAAATACAATTTTTACCAACACTCTAACATCATGCTTATATTGAACCAATCACAAAATCCTACATTCATCATCTCTATTACATGCATACATTTTCATATTATAAATGCACCGAATAACAGATTATTACCTACAATTTGATCTACCTTAAGTTTATGATTTAATGCACCGATAGCGGCCGACATTAAAATCTCTTCAATCAAATGCTAAGTACACCGACAGGGGCCGACACTTAGCATCAAATTGAAGTATGAAGCACTAAAACATATGAAGTAAAAGAAATTCAGAAAGTAAAACACACGAAAATTGTATTTATACTTACAAATGTTAGAAAGAAAATACTCACACATATATGGAATTATAAGTAACACTTAAACAATAACAAGAATTTAAGTAGAAAAATATGGTTTTTCACAAGAATCACCGAACAGCGGCAGGAAAGTTGTGAAGATGGGAGAAAAAATATGAGGAATGCGTTCTTAAAAACTCTTTAATTGCTTTAGCATTACCTAGCCTTAGGTTTTTCTTAAGGAAAGCATAAAAATGTAATTATAGAGAAGTTTAAGAAATTCTAAGAACAAAATAAAGAAAATGAAACTAAGAACAAAATAAAGAAAACGAAACTAAAATAACTAATTAAAAGAAGTTACAAAAGGCCTCCAAAAAATTAATCTAGAAAAAGAAAAAGATAAGCAAAACATGGAACTACAAAAGATATAAAATGAACTAACTAAAGAGAAGAAAGGGGGAAAATTGGGACAAATGGGGACTTGAAATGACCTCCCTATTTATAGAAGGAATGCCATAAATATTCAAATAAAAATACAAAAATAAAACATAAAAATGAAATGATGAATAATGATGATTAATGATGATAATAGGGATGGGTTGTTCCTGGAAAAATCAGAAAAATGGCTGAAATGTGCAGGAAAAAGAAGGAAAGCTGAAGGCGTGGGTTTTTATTTATTTATTTATTATTACTATTTATTTATTTATTTATTTATTTTTTTATAAAACAATTTTATTGCACAATCAAAATATTAACAAACAAATTCAAGGTGTGGCGCCGTTGACTGAAGGCGTGGCGCCGCTGATAAGTAGCAGAGTAATTCGGCGCACGCGCGCTAGGGAGAGGACTTCGGCCAGCGTGCACCGAATCTTCTGATTGGGCTATCGACCAGGGCTACAGGTTGGGTTCGCTGGGCTTGGACCGTGGGCTTCGCTCTGGGCTTCGTTCAACTGGCTGGGAAGCCTTGGCTTGAGCTTGGGCCGAAACGGGAGATTTGGGCTAAGTTTTGGGGCTGCAACAATGGACTTGGGCTGAAGTTTGCAAATGAATTAATAATTTTTTAAATGGATTTAAATAAATCCACCAAATTTCGTACATAATTTTTTCGTTATAATTTCGATCGGGACAATTTTTTCGCCAAAACGCTCCAAATTCCAAGTTTTATTTAATTCTACAAAAATATCACAAAATATATTATTTCCTCCAATTGTTTATTATTTTAATATTAAAAGTCAAGTATAAAGGGTATAAAATAATATAAAATCATTTTTAATTAACAACCTATCAAATACCCCCACACTTAAACTTTGCTAATCCCTATCAAATACTAAAATTAAACTACAAAGTCAAAACAATTAAACCCTTAACCATTTGTCTCAATATTTCATTATTATGATAATGAAATCAAAGATTTTCACTTAGAGCATTTAAGCATATGGAATTCAAGAGTTAATAAATGGTAAAAAAAAATGTTTCAACAAGTAAGATAATGAGTAAATATGGTGAAATGGATCTCAACATGAATAAAACAAGTATGAATCAACTCACAAGGATATGCACTCATAAATTCACTCAATTTGTAAGGGTTTGTGTTTGGACTCAAAGTATGTGAGAAAAATGCTCACATAATAGACTTGAAGTACTTTTACAAAATCTCAAACAAACACCTCAAGATAAAAACAAAACATACTTACTTGCACAAATGAACAAAAATCATAAGCTTACTTAAGTGATTAACTCAACTAATCAAAATTTACCTTCTTAAGGATCATAAGGTCTTAAGGATCATAAGGTCTTTATGAAGGTTGTAATGGGGCTAAGTTTAGAGGCAAGGAAAATATAGGACAAGTGGTGCTCAAATTCGTTCCAAGACTCAATAGACTCCCAAAACGTATCATAACTTCCCAACCTTAGTGCAATGATGTCAATAATTTATCCCTTCGAACATAGGCCTAATTTCATCATGTTGGGTCTCGAATTCATTTTTTGTGTCGGATTTACAAATGTAAAGGACTTAACTCAAACATTACATAATCAAACTGTATTACCTTGATAGAGACACAAAACTTCTTCTTTTTTTCGTTTTTTTTAATATCAAGGTAATAACATGTGCCAATAATACAACAAAGTTTGAGTAAGTAAATCCAAATAATGCACATAAAAGTCTTTTCAACATCATCAATCGAGTCCTTGGAATAAGGGAAAAGGATGTCTATACTAGGCTCAAGTGTTTAGATAATCATGGTGATGAAAGAAAAGCTTAATGTAGGCTCAAAGGGATTAAACTAAAGGGATCGCAACTTATGTGCACAAAATAAAGAATATGGATGTTTGAATTTGTGGTGTTAACCCTAATGCCTTAATCATATCCAAAATCAGAGAGTTTGTTGACTTAAAAGCTTTGAAAATCATATAAAATAATTTATAGTACTCTAGAGCTCATTAAAAGCTATGGTAAGCAGTTATGAGGCATATCTATATAAATTTAAACAAAAAACTTTATGAATCACTCATCAAAGATGTATATAAGGTTCTAAAGCCCCATAAGGTTCAAATGATTCATACTTATCTTAACATGCTTGTTTATGTACCAATTTACAAGCACTTAATCACAAAATATTAACAAATGAATTCAAGTTATAGTGATCATCTTAAGCCATAACATATTCATTTCTGTTCCTTTATATCATTGACAAGTTAAAAGGATACTTAATACTCGTAAAAATACTAAATTAAAACAAAAAGACTCAAGAAAGCAATTTTTTATTTATTTATTATTATTATTTTTTGATTTTTTTATCCATTTTTTTATAAAATAATTTTATTGCACAATTAAAATTGTAAACCACTCCCCACACTTAAATTCTACAGTCAAGACCCGTCCCAAAATCCTCCCGGGATTAACGCGGGACGCACCTGATCCCGTCTAGGGAAAATTCCGACTTTAGCCCCACCTGGCTTCTAGAGTAAGCCAGGATCCGGAGGAAGAATGTGATGTCTCGGTCTTCGCCACAGCCCACATCCGTGATCAACCTGAAGGGCATTAAATACCAATTAAAAGCTGTGAGTGGACAAAATAATATTTTAATAAAAAAATTTCACGAAAAGAAGACATTTATGCTCTTCACTAAAAAACATGCATGCATTCGAAAACTAGTTATCAAAAATGAAAACATTAGGGCCTTAGCCCAAAACCGTAAGTCAAACCAATCATACGGGCCAATGCCCAAATCCATAAATCAAACCATATGGAAACTCAAACGAAATCAAGTAAATGTGGGACTCAGCCCAAAACCATTCATGTGGGTCTCAGTCCAAAACCATTACTAGTGGGACTCAGCCCAAAACCAATCCTCGACATCCCTGATGCCTGACATCCGAGATGTCACAATCACACCCTGTCATGGTTCCAAGCTACGCGTGCTACCCGGGCTCTCAAATCCCAAGTCTCCCCAAGGTCCACCCAGGTCAATGACCCGCAGATCAATGACCCTCCCTAGGGGGGGGGGGGGGTTTTAACCTCTGGCAATCCCTGCTCCTAAGTCACTATACGGACAGGTCGCTCCGTACAATGACCCCTCGCAGGCAATGCTCCATGACTACTCCAGGATACTACGAGACATCTGGAGGAGACAACTCGCCACTCCAGGATACTACGAGACGTCTGGACGGCGTCCGTTCACGAGGATGGTATACGGAAAAACCCATTCATAATTCAATTCAAAACCGTTCAAAGGGCCACGCCCAGGTTTTCCATAAACCATCGTAAATCCAAATCCATTTGGGTCCCCCGACCCAAAATCATGCCCAATAACATAACCAACTGGTCCTCAAGCCCGAGTTCGTAAACCAACGGGGCCCCCGACCCGATCGTATAGCTCAAATGGGCCTCCAGCTTGATTTCTCCTTAAATCAAATGGACTCTAAGTTCAATAGTTCCCAATCAAATGGGTCTCATGCCATATTCCATGTTTCCAAATCAAAAACCTTTTCATTTAAACCATAATTGAAAACACAGTACGTATAAGTATCGTATAAAACTAAAAACCTCGAAATACGTGCAAATACGTAAATACTAAGCTACCACAAACAATGCACTCAAGGCATTCCAAAACATGTATTAAAAATACGTATAAAACATTTATGCATGCATCAATTTAGAAAGAAAGGTCCATTCACATACCATCCAAAGCTGCGCCTCGATACACGTGCCATACGCCTCTCTCGGGCGAATCACCAACTCCGGGACTCCCAAACCTGTCCAATTTGTAATAGAGGGTTACTAACTACCTCATTAACCCCTCATAAAAGCCCCCTAAATTTCCCAAATTTTTAACTATTTTTAAACTCGATCCTAAACCTTCGGACACCTCGAAAAATATAGAGACGATGTCCAATCGACATGAAACTAGTTCCAAAATATTCGTTACATCAAAAGGATGATTTCATATGTTGAATTCATCCTTAAACTCCTCCCCACGCGCCCTCACACACCTCCCAAAGGGTTTGCGCGTGAAGCCCACGCGCTAGTGCACAATATCATCTTCTTCTCCTTCGACGACCGGTCCAGACCGGTCCACTGGTTCGGCCGGTCCAGCTGAACCGGAATGATCGATTCGACCCTATATCTTCTTCATTTTTCATCCTTTTTCATCCATTCAATTCCTATAGCTTCCTCTCTTCATTTCCAATCTATCCATGTGATTAAATCTAAGAAACCAATCCTAAATCCCCTTGGTTCTGAAAACCATTTTGAACCCAAACTTCCTATCCATGTTCTAGGCATTCCTAAGGGCCAAAAATACCTTCTTATGATCCCATTTAGT
Source organism: Prinsepia uniflora (assembly GCA_032719365.1). Taxonomy (NCBI): domain Eukaryota; kingdom Viridiplantae; phylum Streptophyta; class Magnoliopsida; order Rosales; family Rosaceae; genus Prinsepia; species Prinsepia uniflora. The sequence continues at coordinate 54,233,354 of CM064863.1, read as the reverse complement.
TCCTAAGAACCTTAGAAACAAGTTTGGAGATTCGATTTGGGTTTAACTTAGCTGGAAACCAAATTCGCTGGACAACCACCGAATTTCTCCAGCCGCCGTCGTAGGCTACACAGTCTTTCCTCACCGGCCAAAACAACCCCTAAACCTTCCTACCAACCAATAGACACTCCCCAATTGACAAACATACCCCTTAACGTTGAAAACCCCAAATTTGAAGTTTGAAAATCAAAGAGGTACGGTTTTACCTTCGTCGTGCATCCAACCGCCGCCTACGGCGGTCCAGCAGTCTGTCACCGCCTCCCCTGGTCCATCATTCACCCTCAAATCCACTCTTGGGCTCATATTCAAAAGGGGGAAGGATTTGTGGGTTTGGGTGGTAATAGGTTTGGATGGTCGATCGAATGAAACAAGGGGGGGGTGGGGGGGGGGGGGGGGGGGGGCGGTGGTGGGAGCATGTATGTGAAGAATGGGCAATGGATGAGTGATATATGTCACTCATCCATTGGGCCAGAACAAAGGATCTGGGCCTCATTAATGACAATGTCCCCCTGTCTCGTAAAACAAGCAATAATTCAACGGAACTTGCGTGAACTGTAACTTTCCCGTTGAACGTTCGAATTCGACGTGCCATTTGTCTATGGATTCGTATCGTCCAGATCTACGTCACGGTCATCGACCTTGTGCCGTCAGACCTCCCGGGTCAAAATTCAACTATTCACCTTGAACGTCCAATAATCCTCGACTTGTAACGACCCGGAAATTCGAAAAAGAAAAATTTGGAAAATTTGAAGGAAATGACGATTTTGCCCCTTGTTATAAGGGTCAAAAGTTGACTTTTTGATCGGGACCTTATTTGGACTTTCCGGAAGGACCGTTGGATAGGTCTCGAGACGCTGAATCCGTAGATAGGCAGCATGCGTCAATCGGAGGTCAGATGTGAAAGTTACGGGTCTGCGAAGGCTAGGGGAATTTTGGTAATTAGCTAAGGAAGGGAAAAATGGTAATTTGGGACAGCATGGTGAATTGGGCGGTTAAATTAGCTTATTCAACCATCCACTGCCACAGTTGTGTGGTTAAGTGACATTTGTCCCTGGGAAAATTGAATTAGTGGCAAACCTTGCCGCTTGAAACCCAAAACGAATAAAAATCAATGATTTTGTTCAACTTCAAATTGATAGTGATCAGGGAGGAAACCAGAGACATAGTGAGATTGGGAGGAAATGTTTGAGTGAAAAACGGGAAGGAATTAGTGAGAGAATAGAAGGGAAACCAATAAACCCATAGAGAAAAACCCGAACTCGTGCTTGGAGAAATTGAGATTCAATTTCTAAGTTTTAGTCTAACCCAAGTCGAAGTAACGTTAGAATCAGTCTTTTGGGACTATTTCGAGCTGAACCACATCAAAAATGAAGGGAATTGACGAAGAAACCATCAAGAACAGGCCCTGCGAAATTTCTAAGAAACTCGAATTCAATTCATGTAATTGAATGTGAGGAATTCCCAAATTGATATTGGATTTATGTGTTTGTTAATCTAATGATACTTTCTGGTTAATTGGAAAGGACAATTAAGGTCGAATTGGATGAATTGGGAATTTGAATTCGACAGTATGGACTTGGAGAATTATGGGTTTTAGTGTGAATCGTGTAAATTAAATTATGCAGAACTTGAATTAAGATGTATTACAAGAGATCCAATGAAAGAATTGAAAGAAACAAGGTAGATTTGAAGGAAAACTAACCGGGTTGTGTCACGGGTCGAAGGATCCATTTGCAGGAAAATCGGGGTGAGGACGATGCACTGTAGCAGGAGCGTGGGTTTCACGCGCAGCCACTCACGGCAGCGCGTGAGGGCGCGTGGGCATGATTCCCGAGGTGTGGTCATCATGACTTTTGTTCTATGCAATGTAACGAACATTTTAGCGTTGGTTTCGAGTCGATCGAACCACGTTTCGATATTGTTTCGAGGGTTCGAAGGTTTATCTTACGTTTTTAATTCGTAATTAATTCCCAGAAAATTATGGGAAATTAACATGATGTTAATTAAGCCATTAGTGACCCTGAATAATGATTTTAGCACATGTTATTAGCTCGAGGTCTGAAGGTTTATGTTACGCTTTTAACGCGTGCAGCTCGGAAAGCGAGCGGTTTTGGATGGTGTGTGAGTGGACGTTTGTTTTATAAATTGATATGCATGCATAGTTAACTATTTTACATGATTGATTGCGTGATTTGGATTGCAATGATATCATGGTGATTTGGCATGATTATTGTGATTTAATGATTATTTTAATCGGTCTTTTGGGCACGTTTTACGAGGAATGTGCAATTGATAGTTTGGATTAGGCCCGGATTTACGGATTATTTTAATGTTTTCAAATGAGATTTTACGGATTTACGCGTAAATGGTATTTGGGCTTGAGACCCGGTTGGGAATGCTTTTGACTTGGTTTGAAGTCAAAGATTTGATTGAAATGTTTTGGGATGTAATCCCGAGATGGTTTTCATTGTGATTGTGAGTGCCTAGATGGTCGAAGCTAGGGGATCACCCAGACGACCGGAGCTTGGGGGATATGATTGTGAGTTGTTTTTATGGTAAGCCAGCTTCTCGGATGTGACTGAGCCTGGATGTACCACTCGGATGTGTCTGAGCCTGGGGATGTGTTCGTCCAGATGTGACTGAGCCCGAGGGTTGAGCCCAGATGTGTCTGATTCCGAGAATGTGGCTGGATGGTGGCCTACGCGTATTGCGGATGTGACTGTGTGATTGTTTGTGCACTTGTGAATATTGCAGATTGATTGATTGATTGATTGATTGTGCACTTGTGAATAGTGTTGTTTGATGTTGATCGTGATTGCGTACTGGTATTAAGTACGGGTTTTGGTCTTTGTGGCCAGGTGATTATGTTTTCACATGTTGGCTTGAGAGCTGGGATTTGATATGTTTCATGTGATTTGGCTGGAAAGCCGGTGATTGTTATTCATACGTTTTACCTTATACATGCATGGTTTAATAACTGGAGGGTAAATGGTCTATTTCAAATGTATTTTTAATGATATTATTTTTGTCCACTCACACCTCTTCTGTTTTGATGACCCTCTAGGCCGTGGCACGATGTTCGGGGCTAATCGAGATGCGGAGGCATGAGCGGAAATCAGTGCAGTTATCCCTTGTCTGACAGGTGCTGAAGGGTAGTTTCGGGACTTCAGTTGACTTGTCAGACGGGAGCAGGGATCGTGCACGGTTATCAAAGTCCAGTTGGGACGGGTCCTGTCACTGCTAATCCTTGATTAGCTTCACTAACCCGTGATTAGTCTTAATTAATCCCAAAATTAGGGGGGGTCCTTAAAAACTTCCCTCCTTAAAGAATTTCATCCTCGAAAATCCAACCGACCCAATTCCACAACTAAACTGTGGAAATTCAATCGTGTCCCAAGTAGGGCACTCTCCTGTAACCATACACATCCGACACTATCACCGTACACGTTGGTACGCATTGTTACCGGAGCTTCCAAAGCTGTAGTCTAACTCTCGAGAAGCCACACGTCAACTCGTAAGTCTCACTCGAGACACTAATACTCGTCGATCTTGCCTGTCACTCGCTCCGACAGGTCAGTTATACTAAGCTGTCGTCAAATCTGCTTTTCAGCCTGGCGATCCTTCTTATCCGGCAATCGAGCTGACAACTTGTTTAGTACCCGATCAGAAAACATCCTATAGATCCTGCCATCACAATGGTACGAATCCCATCTTGCAGGCTATACTCAAACCTACGACATTTATCGGCCTCGATACTCATATCCGTCAACGCTTTTGTTTCCTTATACTCATGCCCATACTGACTCTCCTTAGAGTCCCATCAATCCATACCAATCTGAACTCGTTGGATACCGATTAATCCATTACCACCATAGGTCACAACCATCGTGACTAGCTGGCAGTTCCCAGTTCCATTGCGCTCTCGTTGCGCTACTCTGATCTCGACTCGCTCTCGAGTCCCTATATCGTATCTCGTGTCACTCAGCCACTGATGCTGAAATCTGGACTCACTCGAGTCTTAAATCGTCGAACCACGTATCCTGTCCAAACACATTCGACATCGTAGCCATCCTGAGTGTATCAGGAGCCCAATCGATTACTAATCTCAATAGAGATAACACGTCTGCACTGTAGGGTTCCCTTAGTCATCCACGACTTGAGCCCCCGCTCATATCAATCACTGAACCCTACCAATCCACTTTGCTCGAGCACACAGCAGTCGACGTCCAGTCATTACATCATCATATTGGAACACATCCGATCATGATCCTCGCTGAACTATCATTATCGGATCCTATCTGATTCTCGTACACACTGTACAATCAACATCAGACCTCGTCCGATCACCAACTCACTCCGATAGGTCTACTGAACTAAGATGACATCCCAGTCGGCATATTGGTTCGCATGTCCCAGCACTTGTGGGATCAACTCCAACACTACCACTCGTGTGATACTTCCAAGGGTATCTAGGGCACCTGTCACTCATCCAGGTACATCCCACTCATCTCAGTCACCTCCACAGAGGTAGTGTGGCACACTTGCCAACGCCTAAAGCTCAACTCCTTTTGTAATCGCACTCGGTCGTAACCGAGTCGAATCCAAAATCCATGCTCGTACCTTGCGTTACTCACGCACCTCCATATCATCATCACGACTGACGAATCCCATCGTCACAATCGTCACGGTAACCTGAGCCTATCCAACTCGATTAGACTCGACTATGTCCATCGATAGCAGCGGCTGCCACAACCTCGTGCAGACCAATCCCGGAAACACTCCACCATCGAGACTCCAAATCCATGTGGTCAACTCACCGCCGGTACCAACCACTAAACATGCAACATCCACTGATCGGTCCACCTCAGGATCCGGTTGACAAGTACCACACTCCTGGTAACTTGTCCAATCAATCACTTACTAGGGTTATCACAAACCCGGCTGCCCGATGCAGCCCAACCATCCTGAGCGACCTATCGTTCTTGACTCCGAAATGTCGTCCTATTCCGACACTGGTATACCACCAACCAGTAATCACGATTCGAGGATCTCATCCTCTCGTAACTTCACGGCCTCCAGTCGTTGGGCCCACAAGAAACTGGCCCTCCTCGATGTCTACCACCACTCAACCATGGCATACCAATGCATATGACAACCATACTGTGGCATCCTCTGCCAGTCGACATCCCTCCATGATTCGACACACCGAATCATGGCCTCACGTGCCAAACAGGATCAAACATCCTATTCCCAACAATCACACTCGGGTCAACCAGAGTCACCCACTAGGTTATCCATGACCTCAGCTGCTCTCTGCAGCACACTCTCCAATCCAACATGACACAACTGACCAACGATCTCGACTTCAGAAGTCGTCACTCGGTGTCTACTGGTCCACTGGGTCCTATCCACCAGTAACACTGCGACTCCAAACCATTGAATTTGCACAAAAAATCGATTCATGATGGGAATCCAACCTCTCAAAAACACAACATCCTGCCCCAATCAAACCCTAAAACATTGTACCTCGTGCCAACATAACCTACCTAGGGTTCGATTCCACTAAATCCTCATACTATTACCCTAACTATTAGGTTGATGACAGGCTGTTACCACTGCAGAGACATCACATCCTCGACCTGAGCATCACTCTAAGAGCAAAACCTACTCTGATACCACTTGTCAGGACTCATCCCATAATCCCATCAGGATTAACGCGAGACGCGCCTCATGCCGTCTGACACGAAGTGTCAGACAAGGAAAAGTTCGACTTTAGCCCCACTTATAGACCGTCCAAAGCCGCGCTTCGATACGCATGTCGTACGCCTCTCCCGGGCTAATTACCAATTCCGGAACTCCCGAACCTGTCTAATTTGTAATAGATGATTACTAACTACCTCATTAACCCCTTATAAAAGCCCCCTAATTGTTTCGAATTTTTAACTATTTTTAAACTCGATTCTAAACCTTCGTACAACCCGAAACATATAGAGACGATGTCTGATCGACACAAAACCAGTCCTAAAATGTTCGTTACATCGAAAGGATGATTTCATATGTTGAAGTCATCCTCAAACTCCTCCCCACGCGTCCTCACGCGCCAGTGCACAATATCATCTTCTTCCCTACGATGACCGGTCCAGACCAGTCCACTGGTTCGGCCGGTCCAACTGAACCGGTGTGACTGGTTCGGCCTATATCTCCTTCATTTTTTCATCCTTTTTCATCCATTCCAATTCCTATAGCTTCCTCTCCTCATTTCCAATCTATCCATGTGATTAAACCTAAGAAACAAATCCTAAAACTCATTGGTTCTGAAAATCATTTTGAAACCAAACTTCCTATCTATGTTCTAGGCATTCCTAGGGGCCAGAAATACCTTCTTATGATCCCATTTAGTCCTTATAAACCTTAGAAACAAGTTTGGAGATTCGATTTGGATTTAACTTTGCCGAAATCTAAATTCGGTGGACAACCACCGAATTTCTCCCAGCCGCCGTCGTAGGCTGCACAGCCGTTCCTCACTGGCCAAAACAACTCCTAAACCTTCCTACCAACCCATTAGACACTCCCTAATCGACAACACATACCCCTTAAAGTTCAAAAACCCAAATTCGAAATTTGAAATCAAAGGGGTATGGTTTTTACCTTTGTCGTGCATCCCACCGCCGCCTACGGCGGTCCAGCAGTCTGCCACTGCCTCCCCTGGTCCATCATTCACCCTCAACTCCACTCTTGGCCTTAGATTCAAAAGGGGGAAGGGTTTGTGGGTTTGGATGGTCGATCGAATGAAATAGGGCGGGGGGGAGTTGGTGCATGTATATGAAAAATGGTAAATTTCTCGTCGAACGTCCGAATTCGACATGCCACCTGTCTACGAATTCGTATCGTTCCGATCTACGTCACGGTCATCGGCCCTCGGCCGTCGGACCTCTCGGTTCAAAAGTCAACTATTCGCCTTGAACATCCGAAAATCCTCAGTTAATCCTCAGCTAATCCCTGATTAGCCTCACTAACCCGTGATTAGTCTTAATTAATCCCAAAATTAGGGACGGGTTGTTACATCTACATTGTCCTCAATGTACGCAAATAAGCAGTAATTGAACATATAATTGAAGTAAGGAAAATGATCTACGAAAGTAAAGTAAGAAAAACATTAAGTAAACAAAATAAAAGAGAGTGAAGGGTTAAAAGATAGCAAATCTGCATTGATGACTCCTTCATATCCCATGAACACATTGGGTTGCCTCTCAACAAGCGCTTGGAGTTTAACGTCCATCCAGTCTAGACAGAGATGTAAGTTAGTTAGTAAAAAATGCATGTTTGTCAAGAATGCGTGTTAAATATGCATATTTAAGTTAAGGATGCAATTTGAGTTAGAGATGCAAGTTAGATTAAAGATGCAATGCAAGTTAAACTAAAGATGCATAAAGATGCAATGCAAGTTAAACTAAAGATGCATGTTAAGTTAAAAATGCAAGTTACGGATTTAAGTTAGAAATGAAAGTTTGAATTAAAATGCAAAACAAGTTAGAATGAAAGATGCAAGTTAAAGTTGTTATGAAAAGTAATATAATTAAGATATAAACAAATGTAAAAAGATTAAACAATATTTACATGTCGGGGGAAGTCAAAGATATATATGGTTCACATAGCTTCAAAGTTTATATGGAGACTTCTACGTTCGTGCGTCCCAAGTAAATATCTTGGATTAATTCAATTTTTTGGGTAGTTCAAAGGTGACCAGGTCGGAAAAAATAAACATAAGAGGCAGTGCTAATTTCAAGACATCCCGAGGCTTAAACTCCATTGATGTCCCTTTCTTAGACCGAAAACCCATTATGAGTATCGTCTTTTGTTCTAGACATCACCCTCGAAAATTTCTTACTTCAAAGGAATTAAGATAACTCAAGTGTTAACAATTACCGTAGGTGAGAGTTAACAAAAGAGTCTTTACCTATTCCATTAAAGATCAAAATCTAAACTTCGAACTACAAATGGTCTACATATAGCCGAGACTAATGCATAAATGCTAAAATTATTTACAAGTATATTTTTATGCACAATTTACAAGTATAACATGACAATTTATACAAGTATGAACAATTTATACAAGTATGAACAATTTATTCACAAGTATGGTTTTTTGCACAAGTAATGCTATTTACAAAACAATTTCACATTAATGAATTAATATATGTACAAGATTTATTTACAAATATTTATTTACACTAACACAAAGCTAAGATAAGAATTGTTTTGTTTTTTTTAATGAAGAAAAAAACAAACTTAAATGAACACATAAATAAAATAAATGTAAACAAGTAATATACAAATTATGAACTAGTATAAACAAATAAGTATGAACAAATATGTACAAATATGAACACGTATACACAAATAAAAATTAAAAATTATGAACAAGTATGAATGAACACTATGAAATATAAAAGTTATGAACAATATATGAACAAGTATGCACAATTATAAATAGAGTATGAAGAAGTATAATAAGAGTTTGAATTTACATAAATAAATATAAAAATAAAATTAATAACAAGCATAATAATTATGAACAAGTAGGAAAAATAACAACATATATACATCATTTATTCACAAGTATAAATTAACACTAACATGAAGCTAAGACTAAAAAAAGTAGGAAAGAAATTTTTTTTTTTTTGAAGTAATGAAAATTTTTTCTTTATTAAAAAAAACTAAATTTTTTTTCTGATTTAAAAAAAATAAATAAATGAAGAAAAAGAAAAATAAATAAATATTTTTTACGAATTTTTTGGGTGTGTTTTTTTTAATTACCAAAACAAATCAATATAAATAAAAGTAAAAATAAGGAAAAGTGAACATGTACAATATGCATTTTATGAACAAGTGAAAAGAATGAACATTATGTACAAGTTTGAACAAGAATAATATAACAAGTATAAGAATTATAAACAAGTATAGATGAAAGTCAATTATGAACAAGTATGTATAAGTATAAAATGAACAAGTAAAATAAAAATCTAAATTAACTTAAACAATTATAATATGAACAAGTATATATAAAAAATAATTATAAAAATTTATGAACAAGTATAAATTAGAAATTATGAACAAGTAAAGTATGAACATTATAAACAAATATAATAAGAATAATTATAAGAATCAAAATTATGAACAAGCATAAAAATGAAAGTTATGAACAAGTATAAAAAAAAATTAATATACAAGAATAATATGAACTTGTATAAAGATAAACATTATGAACAAGTATAATATGTACATGTATAAAAATAAAAATAAACAAAAAAAAATAAAAATAAGAACAAAATTAAGATGGATAAATAAAATATAAACAAGTATAAGAAGTATAAACATGTAAGTAAAAGTTATGAACAAATATAATATGAACAAAAATATAAATTATAAACAAGTATAATATTCACAATTTATATTAATACACTAACAATTAAAAATGATTTTCAATTTCCCCGGCAATGGCGCCAAAAATTGATAAAGCTCAAACTACGAATTAAATTAAACACGCAATTTGAGTATTATGCAATTTAAACCCTTTTTGTGTAAATGCAATATTGGTAAATAGGGATCGTTCCTAACCGGAGAAATTAGGAAACATTAATAATTTGTTAGTGAGAAAAAATAATGAATAAAATAATAAATAAATAAATGAATTAAAGAATAAATGAATTAAATAATTAAAGAATAAAGAATTAAAGAATTAAAGAATAAATGAATTAAAGAATAAATGAATTAAAGAATTAAAGAATGAATAATGAAATTGGGGGGGGGGGGGGGGGGGGGGGGGGGGGGGGGGGAGGGGGGGGTTTGAACAAAGTGTAATTTAAACTACATTTTAACCAATAATTAAATTAAAATTAACAATTACAGTAATTAAACTACTCCTAAAATAAACTTCCTTTAAACACAATTTTTTACCAACACTCTAACATCATGCTTATATTGAACCAATCACGAAATCCTACCTTCATCATCTTCATTACATGCATACATTTTTCATATTATAAATGCACAGAACATCGGATTATTACCTACAATATGATCTACCTTAAGGTTATGATTTAATGCACCGTCAAAATATTAACAAACAAATTCAAAGTGTGGCGCCGTTGACTGAAGGTGTGGTGCCGCTGACAAGTAGCAGAGTAATTCGGCGCACGCGCGCTGACGCAGGGAGAGGACTTCGGCTACCATGCACCGAATCTTCTGATTGGACTATCGACCAGGGCTTGGACCGTGGGCTTCGCTCTGGGCTTCGTTCAGCTGGGCTGGGAAGGCTGGGCTTGAGCTTGGGCCAAAACAGGAGATTTGGGCTGAGTTTTGGGGCTGCAGCAATGGACTTGGGCTGGAATTTGCAAATGAATTAATAATTTTTAAAATGGATTTAAATAAATCCACCGAATTCGTCCATAATTTCTTCGTTATAATTCCGATCTGGACGATTATTTCGCAAAAATGCTTTAAATTCCAAGCTTTATTTAATTCTACAAAAATATGACAAAATAGATTATTTCCTCCAATTTTTTATTATTTTAATATTAAAAGTGAAGTATAAGGGTATAAAATAATATAAAATAATATTTAATTAACGACCTATCAGGGGTGCCAAATTCGGTGATCACTGGGTTACCGAAGAAGGACGAGTTACCGAGCAATCCAACGGTCGGTATGGCTTTGTTCTATACTGAGCTGATGCAACACGCGGTGAGGGTGCCGTTGTACCTGTGGCTGCGACAGATGGTGAAGAGAATGGGGGTCGCTCTCGGTCAGCTCAACCCAAATGTCTAGATAATGCTCTGCTCTTTGTATACGGCCTTCAGCTGGGCCGAGCAGCCAGAGCCGACCTACGTCCAACTTATGTACCTATAGTAGTTCGGGTTCCAACAGTAGAGCACAGGGTGGATCTTCGTGCAACATTGCAAGAAGAGCAAGCGAGGAGAGTTCATACTCGACCTACCGACCTTCTAGAAGTCTTTCAAGACAAAATTCTGTCTGATCGGTGGGGATTGGGAGGGGAGTACCGAGGGGGGTTTTATACCGAGCAAGTTTCAGATGAAAGGTGTGGGGTTTTAGGACAGACATTGATTTCTGTTTTTTCGTAGTTTTTTGTCAAATGTCCTTTTATATGATGACTATTTTCTCGGTGTGCAGGTTTGCTTCCCCCCGAGGACATTTAGGCCGAGGAGAAGAAGATCATCCAGGTAGTCAAGACGAGCTTGGACGAGTTGGAAAGGAACCGACGCGTACTTCGGCTTCCTAATTTTCAACACAAGGCCGGCTTAATCGACATTGACGAGAGTAAGTGCGCGTGACTGAGTGACATGCATGTTTTTTGTGCGTTTTTTTTTGTTGGACTCACATGTGTTGTGGTGTAGTTCTCCAGCATTTCAGTACGAGGATCTACAAAGAATGCCTATCTCTCAAAATGAAGGCCGACCAGAATGTGGAAGAGTCAAGATCACTCAATAAGGCTGCTCGACGTCTTGATCAGATGCAGAAGAAGAAAGCGAGCAAGGAAAAATAGGGTGAGTGTACCGAGTGGTCCAAATAGGGTCAGTTTTCGAAACCAAAACCGAGTAGTGCCCCTCGGTCTCCCTCGAGAAAAAGGAAATAACCAGAGAAAGATCAGGTGTTTTCGCCTGATCCCAAACGAATGAAGGCGAGGTAAGAGGTTGAGGCAGTTCTATCGACCTAAGAGGCCCTGGGGGGAAGAAGACCATACCGACCACTGAGTTCAACCCGCCTCCGTCCTCTCCTTGTCTAAACATGTTAAGGAGGCGTAGGGATGTGAACTTGGGCATCTTCACCGAGGGCAAGCCAGTTGGTGAGTCCACTGACCCGCAAGCCACCCTTTACTATCGAAGGCAGTTGATACCGTTGTTGAACGGGGTCTATCAAGAGGCCTCCGTCCCCCTGGACGAGCTGGTGGAGGTGCGGTACAAATTGGACAACCAGAAGATGGAGAAGGCACTCCTGCTCCTAAGCAATGTAAGTGTTATTGTGTAAGTTTAGTTTGTATTCCGAGTAGATTTCATTCTAAAAGTTGTCATGTGCGGGCCCTCGACGAGGTTTATCTCTAGTTTGGCACTACTTAGAGGAGAATAGCCGTTGCTGGGAGGGATAGGGAGAAGCTCAAGAAGAAATAGGAAGAGCTGACTCCGAAGCTTGAAGAGGCCAAGCAGGCCATCAAACAGTCCACCGACCTAACTCGAGAGCTCGAAGCCGAGAGGTGTAAGGTTCAGGAGGCGGTGGCTGCCAAGGACAAGGTCAAGGCCGAGCTTGAGGAAAAAGATAAGGACCGACTGCGGCACTGGAAGGAGTTGTGTCGTGTCAAGTCGGCTAGGGAGGTTGACTTGGAGCAAGCTAGAGAGCAGGTGGTGGCCGACTTCATGAAATCTACCAAGTTCGAGCAGATAAAGGATGACTACGTAGTCGAATGCGAGCAAGAGTTCTTTAAGAACCTTTTCCTGCACAACCCTGGCCTATCTATCCGTACACCCTAGTTCGGTCAAGATATAACAGCCGACATGTTCAAATATGAGTCGAGGGATGAGGGCGGACCACCCTGAGGATGCAGTTGATGACCAGGGGGTGGAGCAGCCAAGTGTCCAGCCAGAGAGCAGGCCCCAAAAAGTCCTCCCAAAGAGCAGGCGGAGAGAAAACGCCACAGGCTGAGGAGTCGAAGATGGAAGAGTTAGTCTAGGTGCAGGCCTTTGTGCCTTGTAATTTTTTTTTGTTATTTTGACTAGCTTGTAGGATAGCCGAGAGCAGAATTTGTGTAATGCTCTTGCAGACCGAGCATAATAGGTCTGCATAATTAATGAAAAATATCTTTGCCTCAATCAATGAATATATATTTTTTGACCAATCCATAGATGTAGGCAGACTATTAGGGTAAGCCGGACAAGACTGTAGGCCGAGTGGGATTGGGACACTAACTTTAGTGTTTGAGTCAAAAATAGCAAGTGTTGGGGTGTAGGTCGAGTAAGACCGTACCCCAACTCGTATGCATGAGTTTAAGTGTTGGTGTAAGCTGAGTAGGGGATGTACACCAAGCTCGATAGTTTTGAGTCAAAATAACAAGTGTTGGGGTGTAGGTCGAGTAAGACCATAACCCAGCTCGTATTTTTGAGTCTAAGGGTTGGTGTATGGAAAGTAGGGTATTACACCAACTCGAATGTTTTGAGTCAAAATAGCAAGTGTTGGGGTGTAAGAGAGTAAGACCATACCCCGACTCGTACGTTTGAGTCTAAGTGTGGGTGTAAGTCGAGTAGGGCTGTACACCGACTCTAAAGTTTGAGTCAAAATAGCAAGTGTTGAGGTGTAGGGTCGAGTAAGAGACCATACCTCGACTCATGTGTTTGAGCCTATGGGTGTTTTTTGCTAACATCAAGCATTGTGTGAATGAAAAAAATACTAACTGATAATGTGTGCCAAGAGTTGGCAAATTACAGCAAGTCATAAGATGAAGAAAATACAAACTTAAATGAAGTATTTCTTAAGGTAGTCGGCATGCCATGGGTGACCGAGTCGTTTGCTTGCTGAGTTTTCCAGGTCAGAAGTGCCTGCCGGTAGATCCTTGTAACCCAGTAGGGGGCCTTCCCAGTTGGGAACGAGAGTGTCAGCTGAGCGATCCTTGGTGGCGGGGCTGACCCTCTGAAGGACCCAGTCTCCTTCTGAAGGACCTATTGTCACTACTGTATATTCCATTTTTCCCTTCTCGGCTGGTATTTTTCCAATCAAGTCAAGTCCCCATTGCGAAAACAGCTAAGGGCTGAGCATGGACGTGAGGTTTTCCAGAGGTAAGTAGAGGAAAGGGGCGCACCGTTGGCATTTGTCACATCGCTTGGTTTGCTCAGCTGTGTCCCCCGTGTGATAGTGTATTTGTGGAAACCACCAAGTAGTGATTTTTCCATTGTCCTATATGCTGCCATTGAAGAGCCTTTGGCTTCATACTCGTTGTTGCTCTGGTTGATGATGAGCTGGGTGTTAATATATATTCTGATTTGTTTTGCATCCATGGTTTTGGAGAAGCGTCCCGTGAGAAGAGCCTCATACTCACCGGCATTTTTTGATGCCTTGAACTGGAAACGAAGGGCGTACTCCATTCTGACCTTTTCTGGTGTGGTGAAGATGAGCCCGGCCCCGGAGCCATTATGGCAGGCGGACCCATCGACGTATAGGAGCCAAATCGGCTGAGCAAGATCTAGCTGAGGGCTCTCCCCATCCAAGGTATGTGTGGTGGATGAAGGAAGAGCGGGAGGAATGGTCTCTCTTGAGGGTGCCGCGTGGACATAAGAAAGCTTGGAGATAAAGTCCGCGATGGCCTGCCCCTTCTCAGTTGTGCGGGGAGCGAAAGTGATGTCGAACTCACTTAGTTCGATTGCCCATTTAAGTAACCTTTTCGACGTTTCTAGCTTCTGGAGCACCTGCTGAAGTGGTCTGTCGGACATGACGATGATGGAATGAGCCTGGAAGTAGTGTTTGACTTTCCTGGTGGACATGATGAGAGCGAAGGCGAGTTTTTCCAGGTCGGTGTACCTTTTCTTGGTGTCTTGAAAAGCCTTTCTTGCATAGTACACCAAATGCTCAACGTCGTCCTTCCATTTAACAAGCACTGAACTGGTGGCAAAGGTGGAGACAAAGAGGTACGTGTAGAGGGGCTCTCCAGGCTCGGGTCTTGCCAACATCGGCACTCTTCCTATGTACTCCTTAAGCTCGGTGAAAGCCTTGGTGCTTTCTTCAGTCCAGGTAATGTGTTTGGACTTGCTCTTGAGGGCTTTGAAGAAAGGCACACACTTGTTTGTGACTTTGGAGATGAATCGTGTAAGAGCCGCCACTCGACCGGTGCGGCTTTGTACTTCCTTTTGGGTCCTCGGGGGTTCCATATCGGCTAGGTCCTTGATCTGTTCTAGGTTGGCCTCGATACCTCTCTAACTGATTATGAACCCCAGAAACTTCTCAGAGCTAACTCCAAAGACGTACTTGGCCGTGTTTAGCCTCATCTTATATTGTTTGAGGACATTGAACATCTTGGAGAGGTTGGGGATGAGTAGGTCAGCCGTTTTACTCTTAACTAGCATGTCATCGACATAGAACCCCATAGTTTTCCCGATTTGGTCTGCGAACATGAAGTTCACAAGGCGCTGGTATGTGGTTTCTGCGTTATTGAGTCCGAACAGCAAAACATTATAGCAGTAGAGCTCGTGGTCTATCCGGAATGTTGTGTGGATTTGGTCCACTGGGTTCATGAAAATTTGGTTGTAGCTCGAGTAGGTGTCCATGAAGCTGAGTAGTTCGTGCGTAGTCGTGGGTGTCGACCAGTTGGTCTATCTTGGGCAAGGGGAAGCAGTCCTTAGGGCATGCCTTGTTGAAGTCTGTGATGTCTATGCACATTCTCCACGCTCTCGAGGCCTTCTTGACCATGAAAACGTTGACCACCCAAGTGGCGTAGACTGCCTTTCTGAAAAAGTGGATAGTGCTGACTTTGATGATCTCAGTCTTCATAGCTTCTGTTCTCTCTGTGTCGTAAAGGCGTCACTTTTTTTCTACCGGCTTGTAGGATGTGTCAATGCTCAGTCGGTGACAAATTACATCGGTGGATATGCCAGGCACGTAAACATAGGACCACGCAAAGACCTTAGAGTTGTCCTTCAAAAAACTGATTAGTTGTAAGCGTAAATCGGGGGAAAAGGTGGTTCCAATCTTCACCTTTCGGTCTGCAAAATTGTGAGAGAGAATGATCTCTTCCACCTCCTCGATTGGATGCAGATGTGGTGTTCCCGAATGATCTCTAGGGTCTTCAATAGGCCCATCCTATATTTTTTGTGCCCTTCAAGGGTCGATAGGGTCTGCCTCGAATGCTAACTTTGTGTCAGTCATGGTTTCTTTTGGCAACGAGATTGGTGTGACAAAGTTGCATGCCCTTGCCGCCATTTGATCTTCGCGGACCAGACCAATGCCCATGGGGGTAGGGAACTTAACAAAGAGCAAGTGCGTGGATACTACTGCCTTCAGCTAGTTGAGTATTCCTCATCCGAGGATAACCTTGTAAGCTGCGGGGCAGTCTACCACCAGGAAGCGTGCGAGTATTGTCGCCCTCCGCGGATGTGACCCGAGAGATAATGGGAGAGTGATGGTACCCTGCGGAACTATCGAGTCCTCGATCAAGCCGAAAAGTGGTGTGGCGGAATGGTCCAAGCTAGACGTTGGTATCCCCAGTTGTTTAAATGCCTTCATAAAGAGGACGTTGACAGAGCTACCAGTGTCAATAATGACCCTTTGGACGTCGAAGTTGGATATTTCTGCCATGATGATGATTGGGTCGTCATGGGGTAGGCGATTCCTCATTCCTCCTCCTCGAAAAAGGTAATAGGCACCCATCCGAGCCGGCTGGTTTTCCTAGCATGTCCATCCTCGATGCTGAAGAGCTAGTGATTTAGTTTTGTGGTTCACAAGAAACTTTCTTTGCTCGGTTGGAGGTGAGTAGGCAAGAGATGGATGGCCCTCTCGAGATCGTGTTGATTTGTGGGTTGTGGGGCGGAGGTGGTGCATGTTGAAGGAATGGGTTGATTTTTCCGTCCCGAGCAAGAGCCTCCACTAGATCAAGGAACGTCACACTGGACTTCCCAATTCTTCAACTCACTTGGACAACCTCGTGCCCGTAACCAATCTATTACCCAGACCTCTTGTCCGTTTATCACCGTTTATGCATATCCAAAAGGATGTAATTCGTTACTATCTCGTTCTCATATCTCAACCTTTATAGGCTCAACTCTCGGGTTTCCGTGCTATTCACAATCTCACATCAACACCACCAATGATTCTCTTTGGCTTCTACCAATTTCCATGAATTCTTTGTACTTCCTCGTGATACTAGAAACATATAACCACTCAAGTTTTGGAGTTGACGACAACTCCGCGAATCCACTAATTTCCATGACGTCCCCTGCGTCATCCAAAAACTCCTCATGTCTCAATGGTGCCTCGTCATCCATTCACCACTTAGTTATCTCATAATTGTTGGAACGTATCCCAACACATCACAATCCCTGCTGGATCCCATCCAGTCCATCATTGAACCACTACCGAATCTCAGATACCGAACATATGTCCATCACAACGGAGTCACAACCCAACTCGTGGCTCATCGTCATAACAATCACTTGCACACAGTGTATGAATCAGACAACCCTGAGTTATTACTCATATAGAGCAACAACCCCGCAATTCCGCTCAAGTTAAAGGAACTCCGCCTCTCTCGTACCCCATAACTATAGGTACCACCATTCTGACAATCCACAGCAAGATAACGAACGTTACCTGAACGTCCCCCAAACGTCAACTACCACAACCACACCAATTACCCTCAATAGCCAGCCATCTCCACACGACTGTTGACCAACAGTCATCACTATCGATATCTACATCCACACATCACACTATTATCCGATCCAACTCGGGATTCCATATTTTATCTCATAACCGTACCTGTGGATCAAATCCCATCATTTCATTTCGTGTCGGGCCAACCAATCTCCATAGTTCCGACTAAACTCACTAGAGTTATCCACATGGTCATCCACGACCTCAGCCACACTTTGCAGCACAAGTTCCAATCCACCAGTCACAATCTGGAGTTCGACCCGACAAACCACCTCGACTTCGGAAAGTCGTCCAATCCACCACAACTACGGACTTCACAAATTGAATTCATAAATCACAACTAAGGTTCACTTTTCCAATCTATCCATCATAAATTAGGGTTCCACAATCTGACAGGACCCATCCCAATCCCCCCGGGATTAGTGCGGGATGACCCTTCTCCCGTCTGACACGAAGTGTCAGACAAGGGATATTTCCGACCTTTGCCCTCCCGGGCTATCAGAGTACGCCAGGATCCGGAGGAGGCATATGATATCTTGATCTCTGCTACAGTCCACATCCGTTGTCAACCTGAAGGGTACTAAAAACAGAAAGACTGTGAGTGGACAAAAATAAAGAATTTATAAAAACATTTCCATCAAAGACATTTATACCCTCCACTAAAAAGCATGCATGCATAGTAAAACCATTTATCCAATAATATATGTTAAAACATCCACAATTAGGGTCTCAGCCCCAAATTCTGTAAATACAAGTCACACGGGCTCCTGCCCAAAACCAATTTACAGAAAACCAGAACATAGTAAACATATGTGGGATCTCAGCCCAAATCCATTTATCATCATAAAACACAGTTTTCCCAAACCAATTGAAACCATGTTTATCCAATATATTCATATCCAGAACCTGTCACGGTATAATAGAGCTACACGTGTGCTAACCGGGGTCTCAAACCCAAGTCTCTCTAGGGTCCACCCAGGTCAATGTCTGTAGATCAATGACCCTCCCTGGAGGTAACGAACCATGCCCATCCTGAGAGTAAGGAACCCAACTGGGGGGCGACTCCACTCAGTCAGTGCTCCGTAACTACTCTGGGGTCCACCCAGGCCAACGACCCTCCCCGGAGGAGACAATCATATATAAAGGATGGAGTATGAAAAACCTCTTGAAATCATTCTTGGAACCTTTCAAGGATTCATGCCCGGCCCCCACAAGCCGTCATGAACCATAAAATCCTTTCATGGGTTCATGCCGGTTCCCATAAACCGTCATGACCCGTAAATCCATTTCAAAGGTTCATACCAGTTCCCATAAACCGTCATGACCCATCAAAACCATTTGTAACACATAACTGGGCCCTAGGCCCGAATCCACATAGAAACTGGACCCCCGGTCCGAATCGTAAACCAATTGGGCCTCCGGCCCAATTCCGTAAATCAAATGGACCTCAAGTCCGAGAAATACCTTTTCAAATCCAAAAGTATTTCATTAAATTATTTCCAAATCATAAGTACGGAAAATCAGTGTAAAACTGGAAAACCTCGATTTACGTGCAAGCACGTAAATCGCCTCGAAATACGTGAAACCATATAATTCACAAATATCCAAATCAACATTATCAAATCATATTCATAATTCATTTGGAAATCCAAAACCATTTCAGTTAGACCAATAAAGACATACAGCCCCGTATAGGAACCGTATAGGGCCGAAACCTCGAAATACGTGCCTATACGCAACCACACATCCAAATGCACTCATGGCATCACAAATAAGTATTGAAAACATATAATAAACATTTATGCATGTACCAATTTAGAAAACAAGGTCCACTCACAGACCGTCCGAAGTCGAGTCTCGATACGCGTGCCATATGGCTCCCCGAGCCGATCACCGTCACCGGGACTTCCAAACCTGTCCAAATTAATTTAGAGGGTTACTAACTACTTATATAACCCCTCACTAAAGCCCCGTAATTTTCCCGTATTTTTAACTATTTTTAATCCCGAACCTAAACCTTCCGATGCCCCGAAACATATCGAGACGGTGTCTGATTGACACGAAACCAGTCCCAAAATGTTCGTTACATCGAATAGATGATTTCGTATGTTGGAACCTTCCTCAAATTGTGTGCCACGTGCCCTCACGCGCCCCAAGAAGCCACTGCGCGTGGGCCTCATGCGCCCTGCACAGTGTCACCTGCTCCAGCGATCGAACCGGTCTGGGCCAGCCGGTCCTGTCCAACCTCTGCAACTGGACCGGCGTAACCGGTCCAGGCCTCCTTCTCCCTCATTTTTGGTCCGATTTCCTCCATTCCAATTCCTAAATTCCTATTTTCTCATTTCCAATCTATCCCAATCCTTACAACCTAAGAAAACTACCCGAAACCCCTTGGTTCGAAATGGACCTCACGGTCCCATTTTTCCGATTGGTCCCCCACGGCTTCTCAGCCGTTAAACCTCACCAAAACCGTCTTAAAACCTTCCTAGCATCCTAATAATCATTCCCTAATCACTTAAAACCAACCATAATGCTCACATCGAAAAATGAGGAAAAACGGGCTTACCGGGTACCCGATCGGGTTTTCGGGCTCCCGCCACCGCCCACGGCGGTTCCAGCCACCAGCTGCCGTCCTAGTCCTCCTCTCTCACTCTCCTGGTTCCTCAGATCATAAGGGATGAAGGTTTTGGGATTTTGGGTGAAATGGGATCGGGTGAAAATGGTTTGAAATGGAGAGGAATGATCGATGAAGAGGCAGGTGAGATGCATGAAGGAAAAATGATGTCCATTGGATGGGTGACACTTGTCACTCATCCATTGGGCCTCCAGCAAATATCTGGGCCCACTAGAGACAAATGGTCCTCGTAAAACGTGTCGCCAGGAATAGTATCCCGAAACTTTCGTGAACCGTAACTTCGCCGTCGAACGTCCGAATTCGACGTGCCGCCTGTCTACGGATTCGTATCGTCCTCATCTACGTAACGGTCTTCGGCCCTCGGCCATCGGACCTCCTGGTCAAAAAGTCAACTTTTGACCTCCTATTCACCCAAATTACCAAAATGCCCTTGGGCTTCCGAACGTCATAACTTCTTCTACGAACGTCGGAATTGAACGTGCCACCTGTCTATGAACTCGTGACGTCACGAACTACGTCACGGTCATCGGTCAAAGTCCATTTGACTGCCCGATTGAAAAGTCAACGTTTTGCCACTACTAGGGGCAAAACGGTCATTTCGCATCGTTCGTCCGATTTCGCTCTACTAATCACAGATTAGCCTCACTAATCGTGATTAGTCACTAATCTAATCATGGAATTTGGGACGGGTCGTTACACAACCACACCCTACGGTTCCCCTGAACCCAACTACTCTTTGCAATAAAATCCACAATCTGACCAACCACGCGGTCATGATATCGTATGGACGTCAAATCCAATACTTCCATCAACGCAACTAGGGTTCCACCACTAAGGTCAATAGCTAACTCTGATGTACTAACATTCCCCACACCAGCAATCACCACCAGGGTTCACATTCTCAGATCATCACTCCACTGAGGTTTACATTTCCAGATCACCAATCAAATGGGATTCCCCGAACCCAACGGCTCCCAGTAGCATAACCATCTAACATCACATGACCGAACCTACGGTCCCACATTACCAGTTTGTCACATACAACCCCACTTGGTAGAATCACACTAACTCACGGTGTATCGGGCCAAACACACTCTATCCACTATTTATCCCCAAAAACTATCAAACCGGCATCCTACTATTAGGCTGATAATGGGCTGACCACGTAGAGACATCACATCCTCGACTTGCGCATGCCACAAGAACTACACTATTTGCAACCACTTGACACGACCCATCTTAATCCCTCCCGGATTAATGTGGGATGCGTCATGCTCCCGTCTTACACGAAGTGTCATACAAAGGATAATACGTACCTAAGCCTATACGGAGCTCCTAGAGCGCACCGGGATCGGTAGAGGAGTGTGATGTCTCGGTCTCTGCTACAACCCGCATCCGTGATCATCCTGAAGGGCAATAAAACCATCAAGAACTATGAGTGGACGAAAATCAATAAGTTCATAAAATCATATTTCCTAAAGATATTTATGCCCTTCACTAAAAAGTATGCATGCATCGAAAACCAGTAATCAAAACATTTACTGAAATAAACTATTAGGGCCTTAGCCCAAAAACCATAAATCCAAAACCAAGTGGGTCACCGCCCAAATCCATAAACACAAATCCAACCGAAAAACCACTTCATACATCCAATAATCCATATTTACCATATAACCATCCCCGGCATCCCAGATGCTTAGCGTCCCATACGCTTGACGTCCCAGATGTCTTATCTCATGGTAATAAGAAACGAAAGCTACCCGGGGTCTCTCCGGGTCAATATCTCTAACATCCCAGATTTCTAACGTCTGAGACGTCTAATCATAGCAATCCTTCTCCTGAGTCACTATACGGTCTGGTAGCTCCATATAATGACCCCTCGCAGGCAATGCACCGTGACTTCCCCAGTGTCCCAGACACCTGGAGGAGACCATCACATATTCTTGTATCAATATGGTATATGGAAAACAGTTTTATAAAGTCATTTCAAAACATCTCAATGGGCACTGCCCAAAATTCCCATAAAACATCACAAATCCATTTAGGGCCCCCGATCCGAAATCACGTTTATGAAACATAGGGTCTCAGTCCCGAAATCACATTTATAAAACTCAATTGGGCCTCATGCCTGATTTTGTAAACCACTAGGCCCCCCGCCCGATCACATAACTCAAAAGGGTCTGAGCCCGATTTCGTAAACCAATTGGACCCCTGGCCCGATCACATAATTCAAATGGGTTTCATGCCCAAGTTCATCTTTCCAAAACCAAAACCATGCCATAGAACCATTATTAAACTCATAATCACATAGCAATAGCATAAACTCGTAAACCTCGAAATACGTGTAAATACGAAATTACCTCGAAATACGTGCAATCATGTAAATCACCAGTGCCACAATCATCATCATAGAAATCACATCTATAAAACATAAAAAATTGTAATGCATGCATCACAGTTTAGAAAACAAAATCCACCCACAGACCGTCCTACCTTGCCACCTCGATACGTGTGCCATAAGACTTCCCGACCACATCACTATCACCGGGACTCCCAAACCTGTCCAAACCACACTAGAGGGTTACTAACCTCTTCATTAACCTCCTATAAATCCCCGTAATTTTCCCGAATTTTTACCTATTTTTAAACTCGATCCTAAACCTTCAGACACCCCGAAACATATCAAAACGATGTCCGATCGACACGAAACTAGTCCCAAAATGTTCGTTACGTCCAATAGATGATTTCACATGTTGAAAGGTTCTCCAAAAATCCCCTCATGCACCCGCACACACGGCCTGAACTCCAGCGAACCTGGTCTGAACCGGTTCACTGGTTCGGTCCGGTTCAACTGAACTAACGGTCTGACCCAGTCGGTTCTCTCAATTCTAGCCACCATTCTCGATTGGATTTTCACTTACGTGTTCGTCTAAGCCTACCCTACCATTCTATAACCTCAAAATCATGAAACAACATCGAGATCGTACCTGTTCGAAAAGGAATAGTGACCACCACCTGCAAATGCATTCTGTCGTCGATTCTAGCCGTCTCCTTCCTCGAAACCACATCCAACACACTCGTTTTTTTATCCTAGAACCAAACCTCAAACATTAAATCGTTCCATACATGTCATAAAGGGAATTTCCGAAGATAGACAAAATTGGCTTATCGGGTTTTCGGGTATCAGTCACCTCCGCCGTCATCCCCACCGTGCCCAGCTCACTTTCACGTCGTCCTCGTCTCCTTGGCCCCACTCAGATGACCACAGCAACTGATGAAGGTAGGGTGGTCGAGTTGTGGTGTCTTGTGTGTGTGTTTGTTTTTAGAGAACAAAATGAAGATGGTGCACGGGTGGGAAGAGAGATGTAATTGTTGAAGATGATAATTGATGATGATAATGAGGTGAGATGAGAGAAAGAGATAGAGATGGACGGCTAGGATGAGAGATGAGAGATGAGAATTTAATTAAATAATTAATTAATGACCAATAGACATAGATCCACAATTTAGGGGTTCCAAATCAGGGGATGAGTGACACTTGTCACTCATCCAAGGGTCCATAATCATTGATCAGATTTCATTATTTTATTATTATTTCACTCGAATTCCCAGAACGTAAGTTTAACCAATTTCACTCCCGTGACCATAACTTTTCCGTCCGACGTCCGATTTCGACGTGCTGCCTGTCTTTGGGTTTGTATCAACCTGATCTACGTAACGGTCCTCGGGCCTCAGCCATCGGACCTCTCGGGTCAAAAGTCAACATTTTTCCTACGCCTAGGGGCAAAACGGTCATTTTACACCCTCTGGTCTAATTCGCTCAACTAATCACCGTTTAATCTCACTAATCCTTCATTAGTCACTAATCTAATCCCGGAATTTAGGACGGGTCGTTCCAACCTTCCCCCCTTAACAAATTTCGTCCTCGAAATTCCAACTATCCTGATTCTACATCCACCTCATGGAAAACAATTCGATCGCACACCATTTGTACGCTTGTGCACCCACTAACTAGAACCATACTTGTCTGCACCCAGACGTTCCATCACGGACTCACATCGCAACGGCTACACTCGACCACCTTGAGTGAAATTGATTACACGATCCGAGTTAATATCGCTTGACAATTCTACCCTTACTCTGACATATTTAACTCGACACAATCAGCTTAACGGTCCCTCTCAATCACTAATACACTCTGGCATCTGCTCCCACTGGGAGTCACCAAATCCTACTCATCAATCCATGCTGACACATTCAGCTAAATCGTCACCACTTGCTAGTCGCAAATCAATCTGACATCTCTCCCACATCGAGAGTTACCAAATCTCACAATTTCTCCGCATTTCCTGAATTTTACCATGTTAACATTACATGTTCCATAACGTCGTGCTCAGCCGTCACTCATGGCTCTATGGTCACAATTCGAATCACTGACACACCCTGACTCACTCTAGAGTCGCACCAAGGTAACTCGTACCAAAATTTCCTCATAATCCATGTTGTCATTTGTAAGAGTCACAGAGGGACAACTCCACGCAAAACAACCAGTGGTTACACCAACCCCCAACTCACTCAACCTGATTATACGTACACCAACATCTCACTCGACCTGTATGTAACTAGACCCCATCGAATACCTGCCCGGCAGTAATACACATCCCAACTCTAGGGTTCCATTAGCCATCCAGGGCTCTGACCACCTGCTCTTACAATCACTGAATCCGTCAAATTCACTCTGCCCAACGTATAGTATTCAATGTCACGTTTACGTCCTCAACCAATCCAATGATATTGGAACTAAGCTGACTACCAACACGCTCAACTACGCACCACTGGTACATCCTATGTACCGTCACCAGGCACCACTCTCGGCCTATCCAGTATTGATCCTCGCACAACGTACAAGGTACGTAAATCCATCCTCCAACTAGTCCACTACATGATTCGTAGTAAATCACGATTTAATACTGGGGTTCATCTATCCAATCCCATACCAGGAAAATCGATTACTCCAACTCATCATCCAGCACGAGTCCCACGGTCACCCGACCAGCATCACAACGGCTACTCCCAATCACGAATTCCTAACTTTACCAATCCGACTCACGCCCACCAAGGCGTACCCATTCATGCCAAATGGGCGTCTAGTCTCACCCGTGTCTACTGAAACGTACTAACACCGAACCTATCGGTTACTTGGTCAAACGATTTCCGTACCACATTCGATTTCCTTCGAAAGGAAGCCAATCCCATTGTCCACAGATCTAAAATTGACCAATCCAACCACATCGGATACCCACTCGTTCACAAGTCAAATACTCATGTCAATTCGTAAACATTCCAATTCACTCAAGTACCGTCTCATACCAGATTAACTTCAAAAAGAAGTTGAACCAACATTCCCATATCCAAATATTCACGACAAGGCAATAAACTCTCCACCTAACCTGATCAACTATATCACGATCCAGATCCATCACCACGTCACCCGACAAGTAACATCACGACCCTAGATTGTCACAATGTCCACTGTCCACAACATTACAATCCAGATCCACCTAGGATCCGCGCATGCTCACTCAGCTAACAATCCACCTGAAATCTGGTCGTAGGGTCTTACATCCTCTTTGAATCCTTCGTCAGTCACATCATTCCTCAACTATTTTCACATCTAATCACTCAGTCAAAAACGAAACACGTCTAAGCTATGGGTCCTCTCCAATTACCTCATTTCGATCCTTGTCATCCTACCTAGGGAAAATCAAAGATGATCCAAGACGATGACATCAACATTCATCCTACGTGAGTGCAAACACAAACTCACTGCACCCACCACACCAAGTAACTCAACACCGTCTGCCATCGAGCGGAAAATGAGAAATCTCATTCACCTAGCCTCGACATACTCAACTCTTCCTGATAACCCCAAAACACAACACGGGTCCTCCAACAAATACACTCTCAACGTACTAGTGACAAAAACCATCGGCTGACATGGGTAGAAAATAAGAATTCACCCCAATGAATTCAGAATACCCATCACCAATGTTGAAACGAGCACTCCTCTCGTCGCCTCAAACACAACTCCTCTTGATCCTGAAGTTCCAACCATGTTGGGAAATTGATATGTTTCCAACGAAGTGTCAAGTCCAACCACTGGACTTCCCAATTCTTCAACTCACTCGGACAACCCCGTGTCCGTAACCAATCTATTACCCAGACCTCATGTCCGTTTATCACCGTTTATGCATATCCAAAAGGATGTAATTCATTACTATCTCGTTCTCATATCTCAACCGTTATAGGCTCAACTCTCGAGTTTCCATGCTATTCACAATCTCACAATCTCACATCAACACCACCAATGATTCTCTTCGGCTTCTACCAATTTCCATGAATTTTTTGCACTTCCTCGTGATACTAGAAACACACAACCACTCAAGTTTCGGAGTTGACGACAACTCCTCTAACCCACTAATTTCCATGATGTCCCCTGCGTCATCCAAAAACTCCTCATGTCTCAATTGTGCCTCGACATCCATTCACCACTTAGTTATCTCATAACTGTTGGAACTTATCCCAACACATCACAATCCCTGCTGGATTCCATCCAGTTCATCACTCAACCACTACCGAATCTCAGGTACCGAACATATAACCATCACAATGGAGTCATAACCCAACTCGTGGCTCATCGTCATAACAATCACTGGCACACAGTGTACGAATCAGACAACCCTGAGTCATTACTCATACTGAGCAACAACCCCACATTTCCTCTCAAGTTAAAGGAACTCCAATTCTCGCGTACTTCAACACTATGGGTACCGCCATTCTGACAATCCACAACAAGATAATGAACGTTCCTTGAACGTCCCCCGATCCTCAACTACCACAACTACACCAATTACCCTCGATAGCCAGCCATCTCCACACGACTGTCGACCAACAGTCATCGCTATCGAGATCTACATCCACTCATCACACTATTATCCTGTCTAACTCGGAACTCCATATTTTATCTCATAACCGTACATGTGGATCGAATCCCATCATTTCATTTCGTGTCGGGACAACCAACCTCTATAGTTAAGACTAAACTCACTAGAGTTATCCACATGGTCATTCACGACCTCAGCCGCTCTTTGCAGCACAAGTTCCAATCCACCAGTCACAATTTGGAGTTCGACTCGACAAACCCCCTCTACTTCGGAAAGTCGTCCAATCCACCGCAACTACGGACTTCAAAAATCCAATTCATCAATCACAACTAAGGTTCACTTTTCCAATCTATCCATCATAAATTAGGGTTCCACAATCACACCTTAGGGTTCCCCTGAATCCAACTGCTCTTTGCAATAAAATCCACAATCTGACCGACCCCGCAGTCCTAACATTGTATGGACGTCAAATCCAACCCTTCCATCAACGTAACTGAGGTTCCACCACTAAGGTCAACAGCTAACTCTGATATACTAACATTCTCCACACCAGAAATCACCACCAGGGTTCACATTCTTAGATCATCACTCTACTGAGGTTCACATTTCCAAATCACCACTCAAATGGGGTTCCCCGAACCCAGCTGCTCCTAGAAGCATAACCATCTAACATCACATGACCGAACCTACTGTCCCACATTACCAGTTTGTCACATACAACCCCAAAAACTATCAAACCGGTATCCACTATCGTATGACCTGAGGTTCACACTAACACATGTCGTATCGGGCCAAACACACTCTATCCACTATTTAACCTCAAAAATTATCAAACCGGCATCCTACTATCAGGTTGATAATGGGCTGACCACATAGAGACATCACATCCTCGACCTGCGCGTACCATAAGAACAACACTGTTTGGTCGAATAGCGATAACCTCGCTCTGATACCACTTGACACGACCCATCCCAATCCCTCCGGGATTAACGTGGGATGCGTCAAGCTTCTATCTGACATGAAGTGTCATATAAGGGATAATACGTACCTCAGCCCATACGGGGGTCCCAGAGCGCGCCGGGATCGGTGGAGGAGTACGATGTCTCGGTCTCTGCTATAGCCCGCATCCGTGATCAACCTGAAAGGCAATAAAACCATTAAGAACTGTGAGTGGACGAAAATCAATAAGTTCATAAAAACACATTTCATAAAGATATTTATGCCTTTCACTAAAAAGTATGCATGCATCGAAAACCAGTAATCAAAACATTTACTGAAATAAACCATTAGGGCCTTAGCCCAAAAACCGTAAATCCAAAACCAAGTGGGCCACCGCCCAAATCCATAAACACAAATCCGACTGAAAAACCACTTCATACATCCAATAATCCATATTTACCATATAACCATCCCCGGCATCCCAGATGCCTGGCGTCCCAGACGCTTGACGTCCCAAACGTCTCCAGGTCAATATCTCTGATATCCCAGATTTCTGACGTCCCAGACATCTAATCATAGCAATCTTGCTCCTGAGTCACAATACGGTCCGGTAGCTCCGTATAATGACCCCTCGCAGGCAATGCACCGTGACTTCCCCACTGTCCCAGACACCTAGAAGAGAGCATCATAGATCCTTGTATCAAGATGGTATATGGAAAACAGTTTTACAGAGTCATTTCAAAACATTTCAATGGGCCCTACCCGAAATTTCCATAAAACATCACAAATCCATTTAGGGTTCCCGGTCCGAAATCACGTTTATGAAACATAGGGTCTCAGACCCGAAATCACATTTATAAAACTCAACTGGGCCTCATGCCCGATTTTGTAAACCACTGGGCCCCCGGCCCGATCACATAACTCAAAAGGGTCTCAGCCCGATTTCGTAAACCGATTGGGCCCCTGACCCGATCATATAATTCAAATCGTTCTCATGCCCAAGTTCATCTTTCCAAAACCAAAACCATGCCATAGAACCATTATTAAACTCACAATCACATAGCAATAGTATAAACTCGTAAACCTTGAAATACGTGTAAATACAGAATTACCTTGAAATACGTGCAATCATGTAAACCACCAGTGCCACAATCATCATCATAGAAATCACATATGTAAAACCAAGGATGAAAATATCGATATCGACTGATATATCGCTAGTCAAATTTACGAATATCTTGTCCCAAATATCGTTATCGATATTGATATCGTTTACGGTCAACAAATATGACGGAAATTCTGTCTAAAAGTTGAAAATTTGGAATGAAATTTTGGGAAAAACTTAATTACCCAATGATGGTTATATAAGACTAATAAAAACTATAAAATGACTATGCTATATTAAATATATGATATAATAGGGTTCTGCCGATGACTAATAATATAAAATTTTAAACATAAACATAAATTGAAGTGAATTACTATAATTAAATGTTAACATAATTAAAAACATAACAATAAACATAAAAAAAAATGTCAATGGAAGAAAAATTATAAAATGAGTAAATATATTTAAAATTGCAAAAAAAAAAAGGATGAAAAAATAGAGTCGAAATCGTACCAATGATTATAAAATGTCAATCGAAAAAAAATTATAAAATTAGTAAACATAATTTTATTGATATTTTCGTACCAAAGATACTTTACTTGTTGAATTTAACTAAAAACAAATAAAATGTTTACTATAGATTCGAAATCGTATTGGACTCCATCTACCATGACACAAATTTTTTGCTAAAATTATCTAGTTTTTCACATGTAAACAATATAAACAAACTACTAATTAATAATTAGTTATGTATTTATTTCTAACCTAAATATTAGTACAAATAGTCATTAATAATAATAGTATAATAATAAAAAAATTGGTAAAATAATAATAATAATAATAATAGATATTGATCAGGATGCAATAATATTAATGAAAAATTACAAATGTGCTAATATTCTTATTAAATATTAAAAACAATAATATTATAAGTAGGAAGAGGTAGGTGGTCCATTCTGATAATATTATAATAAAAACAATAATATTATCAAAACAATAATATTATAAAAACAATAATATTACAAATGTGCAATAATATTAATGACCATCCACGCGTCGTATTGTTCATGAATTAAAGGAAGAGGTATGTGGTCCATTCTGACCACTCCACCAATCAAGTCGATCCATGTATCCTTAACATCCAATTCTTCTCTCATATATGGGCGAAGCCTTTGCCTCCACTGTTTGGTGTGATAATGGCTTCTTCACACTACTTCGCAAACGCTATCTCATTCTTCCTTATCCTCAACTTTGCTTCACTTCAAGGTAAAACTGTGATTTTCTTAACTAAAAGGCCTCGAGATTACATTAGTTTGTTGTATTTGCGTTTCACTCCCTCGCCTTCCGTGTATTTTGATTTCAGTCTCTGCCTGTGTTCTAAACTAGTTTTTGATAAAGATGCAACAACAGAGCGGAAGAGCTCCAACGGCTGGGCCTAGGCCATGCTATGGATCTTTTTGGATTTCTAGTTGGAGATCGTAGCTCAGGACGAAGATGAGGCATTTGAGGAGGATGACGTCCTGTCCGGTTGCTGTAAGGGGATGTTTCGGACCGATCGGGTAGACATCTCCTCCGTCTGCGAAGTCGGCAGAGTTGTGGAGTCCATAGCCACGCTCTTCTTCTTCTTCCTCCCGCCGCTGCACATCTTCTATTCTTCTTCCTATTTGTTATCTTCATGCTTGCAATTTGACCGAATTATCGTGAAAATCATCCGATTTCTTCGATATTTGTCGAAATTTCGCGATAGTACAAAAATTGTGGGAAGATTTTTCTTCACCCCCTTTATATATCGACCCGGCTGATTTCCGATATTTCGGTGGAAATATCAGCGATTTTGCCGATTTTTACTTAACTGTGTAAAACATGTAAAATAGTTATGCATGCATAACAGTTTAGAAAACAAAGTCCATTCACAGATCGTCATATACTGTCGCCTCGATACGCGTGCCATAAACCTTCCCAGCCCCATCACTATCACCGGGACTCCCAAACCTATCCAAACCACACTATAGGGTTACTAAACTCTTCATTAACCTACTATTAAAGCCCCGTAATTTTCCCAAATTTTTAATTATTTTTAAACTCGATCCTAAACCTTCGGACACCCCAAAACATATCGAAACGATGTCCGATCGACACAAAACCTATCCCAAAATGTTCTTTACATCGAATAGATGATTTCACATGTTGAAAGTTTCCTCAAAATACCCCTCACACGCCCCCACGCGAGGCCTGAACTCCCTGCGCTTGAAAGCCACGTGTCGGGTACTGTTCATCGTCAACCTCCAGCGAACCTAGTCTGAACCGGTTCACTGGTTTGGTCTAGTTCAACCGAATCGACGACCTGACCAGTTCTCTCAATTCCGGCCACCATTCTCGACGTGATTTTCAGCCACGTGTTCATCTAAGCCTACCCTACCGTTCTATAACCTCAAAATCGTGAAACAACATCGAGATCGTACCTATTCGAAAAGGAACAGTGACCACCACCTGCAAATGCATTCTGCCGTCGATTTTAGCAGTCTCCTTCCTCGAAACCTCGTCCAACGCACTCGTTTTTAATCGTAGAACCAAACCTCAAACATTAAATCGTTCCATACATGTCATAAAGGGATGTTTCGAAAATGGGCAAAAATTGCTTATCAGGTTTTCGGGTTTCAGTCACCTCTGCCGTCGTCCCCGCCGTGCCCAGCTCACTGTCACGTCGTCCTCGTCTCCTTGGCCCTACTCAGATGACCACAGCAACTGATGAAGGTATGGTGGTCGGGTTGTGGTGTCTTGTGTGTGTTTGTTTTTTGAGAACAAAATGAAGATGGTGCACGGGTACGAAGAGAGATGTAATTGATGAAGATGATAATTGATGATGATAATTAACGGTGAGGATGAGAGGAAGAGATAGAGATGGACGGCTAGGATGATATATGGGAGATGAGAGTTTAATTAAATAATTAATTAAGACCAATAGACATAGATCCACAATTTAGGGGTTCCAAATCATGGGATGAGTGACAAGTGGGTCCATAGTCATTGATCAGATTTCATTATTTTATTATTATTTCACTCGAATTCCCGGAAAGTAAGTTTAACCAATTTCACTCCCGTGATCATAACTTTTTTGTCCGACGTCCGATTTCGGCATGCCGCCTGTCGATGGATTCGTATCGACCGGATATACGTAACAGTCCTCGGCCCTCGACCATCAAACCTTCCAGGTCAAAAGTCAACATTTTACCCATGCCTAGGGGCCAAACAGTCATTTTACACCGTCCGGTCGATTTCGTTCAATTAATCACCGTTTAATCTCACTAATCCTACATTAGTCACTAATCTAATCCTAGAATTCGGGACGTGTCATTACAAGTTGGAAAGGAACCGACGCGTACTTCGACTTCCTGATTTTCAACACAAGGCTGGCTTAATCGACACTGACGAGAGTAAGTGCGCATGACTGAGTGACATGCTTGTTTTTTGTGTTTTTTTTGTTGGACTGACATGTGTTGTGGTGTAGTTCTGCAGCATTTCAGTACGAGGATCTACAAAGATTGCATGTCTCTAAAATGAAGGCCAACTAGAATGTGGAAGAGTCAAGATCACTCAGTAGGGCTTCTCGGCGTCTTGATCAGATGCAGAAGAAGAAAGAGAGCAAGAAAAAATAAGATGAGCGTATCGAGTGGTCCAAATAGGGTCAGTCTTCGAAACCAAAACCGAGTAGTCCCCCTCGGTCTCCCTCAAGAAAAAGGAAAGAACCCGAGAAAGATCAGGTGTTTCCGCCTGATCGAAAACGGATGAAGGCAAGGTAAGAGGTTGAGGTAGTTCTATCGGCCCAAGAGGCCCTGGGTGGGAAGAAGACCATAACGACCCCTGAGTTCAACCCGCTCCCGTCCTCTCCTCGTCTAGACATGTTAAAGAGGCGTAGGGATGTGAACGTGGGCATCTTCACCAAGGGCAAGCTGGTTGGCGAGTCCTCTGACCCCCAAGCCACCCTCTACTGTCAGAGGCAGATGATACCATTGTTGAACGAGGTCTATCAAGAGGCCTCTAACCTCCTGGACGAGCTGGCGGAGGTTCGGTGCAAATTGGCCAATCAGAAGATGGAGAAGGCACTCCTGGTCCTAAGCAATGTAAGTGTTATTATGTAAGTTTAGTTTGTATTCCGAGTAGATTTCATTCTAAAAGTTGTCATGTGCGGGCCCTCGACGAGGTTTATCTCCAGTTTGGCACTACTTAGAGGAGAATGGCCGCTGCTGGGAGGGATACGGAGAAGCTCAAGAAGAAATAGGAAGAGCCGACTCCGAAGCTTCAAGAGGCCGAGTAGGCCATCAAACAGTCCACCGACCTAACTCGACAGCTCGAAGTCGAGAGTTGTAAGGTTCAGGAGGCTGTGGCATCAAGCGTTGTGTGAATGAAAAAATACTAATTGGTAATGTGTGCCAAAGTTGGCAAATTACAACAAGTCGTAATATGAAGAAAATACAAAGTTAAATGAAGTATTTCTGAAGGTGGTCAGCATGCCATGGGTGACCGAGTCATCTGCTCGCTGAGTCTTCCAGGTCATAAGTGCCTGGCTGGAAGATCCTTGTAACCCAGTAGGGGCCTTCCCAGTTAGGAATGAGAGTGTCAGCTGAGCGATCCTTGGTGGCGAGGCTGACCTCCTGAAGGATCTAGTCTCCTTCTTGAAAACCGCGGGGTTTGACTATGGCATTGTGATAATTGCAGAGCCACTGCTTGCAGGCAATTTTTATGAGGTTAGCTTGTTCCATGTGTTCCTCAGTGAGGTCCAAGCTGAGTGCAAGCTGCTGGTCATTTTGGTCGGGTTCGTAGGTCGACATCCGGTAAGAAGTTTCATTTAGCTCAACGGGGATGACCACCTCGGTTTCGAAGGTCATTGAGAAGGGATTTTCATTTGTGGACGTTTGGTAAGAGGTCCTATACGACCAGAATGCGTTGGGGAGGATCTCAGACCATTTGCCCTTTACCTCATCAAGCTGGGTTTTTAGCGTGTGCTTGATGATTTTGTTTATGGCTTCTACCTGACCATTGGATTGAGGATGAGCTGGGGAGGCGAAGCAAAGGCGGATGTTATGTCTGTCACAGAATGCGCGGCGGATAATGTTTTGGAAGATAAAAGTTTCAATCCGGGCAGTGATGATGGAGGACAGAGCTTTGGCTTCTACCCATTTTGTGAAATAATCTATTGTCACTACTGCATATTACGTCTTTCCCTTCTCGACTGGTATTTTTCCAATCAAGTCAAGTCCCCATTGCGAAAATGGCTAAGGGCTGAGCATGGACGTGAGGTTTTCCGGAGGTAAGTAGAGGAAAGGGGTGAACCGTTGTCATTTGTCACAGCACCTGGTTAGCACAGCTGCGTTCCCCGTGTTATAGTGTATTTTTGGAAACCGCCAAGTAGAGATTTTTTTCATTGTCCTGTATGCTCCCATTGAAGAGTCTTTGGCTTCATACTCGTTGTTGATCTGGTTGATGATAAGCTGGACTTTACTATATATTCTGATTTGTTTTGCATACATGGTTTTGGCGAAGCGGAAATCCGCAAGAAGAGCCTCATACTCAGTGGCCTTTTTTGATGCCTTGAACAGGAAATGAAGTGCGTACTCCATTCTGACCTTTTTTGATGTGGTGAGGACGAACCTGGCCCCGGAGCCATTATAGTAGGCAAACCCATCGACATATAATAGCCAAATAGGTTGAGCAGGATCTTGCTGAGGGCTCTCCCCATCCAAGGTATGTGTTGTGGATGAAGGAAGAGCGGTAGGAATGGTCTCTCTTGCGGGTGCCGTCGGGACATAAGAAAATTCGGAGATAAAGTCCGCGATGGCCTGCTCCTTCTCAGTTTTGCTGGGAGCGAAAATGATGTCGAACTCACTTAGTTCGATTGCCCATTTAAGTAACCTTTTTGACGTTTCTAGCTTCTGGAGCACCTGCTGAAGTGGTCTGTCGGTCATGACGATGATGGAATGAGCCTCGAAGTAGGGTCTGACTTTCCTGGTGGACATGATGAGAGCGAAGGCGAGTTTTTCCAGGTTGGTGTACCTTGTCTTGGTGTCTTGAAAAGCCTTGCTTACGTAGTACACCGAATGCTCAACGCTGTCCTTCCTTTTAACAGGCACTAAACGGGTGGCAGAGGTAGAGACAGAGAGGTACATGTAGAGGGGCTCTCCAGGCTCGGGTCTTGCCAACAACAGTGCTCTTTTTTTGTACTCCTTAAGCTTGGTGAAAGCCTTTGTGCTTTCTTCAGTCCAGGTAATGTGTTTGGACTTGCACTTGAGAGCTTTGAAGAAAAGCACGCACTTGTTTGTGACTTTGGAGATGAATCGTGTAAGAGCCGTCACTTGGTCGGTGAGGCTTTATACTTCCTTTTGGGTCCGCGGGGCTTCCATATCGACTAGGGCCTTGATCTGTTCTGGGTTGGACTCGATACATCTCTAACTGATCATGAACCCCAGAAACGTCCCAGAGCTGACTCCAAAGACGCACTTGGCCGGGTTTAGCCTCATCTTGTACTGTTTGAGGACATTGAACATCTTGGAATGGTTGGGAAGGTGTAGGTTAGCCGTTTTACTCTTAACTAGCATGTCATCGACATAGACCTCCATCGTCTTCCCGATTTGGTCTGCGAACATGAAGTTCACAAGGCGCTGGTAGGTGACTCCTGCGTTCTTGAGTCCGAACGACATAACATTATAGCATTAGAGCCCCTGGTCTGTCTGGAATGTTGCGTGGATTTGGTCCGTTGGGTGCATGAAAATCTGGTTGTAGCTCGAGTAGGCGTCCATGAAGCTGAGAAGTTCGTGCCTAGCCGTGCTGTCTACCAATTGGTCTATCTTGGGCAGGGGGAAGCTGTCCTTAGGGCATGCCTTGTTCAAGTTTGTGAAGTCTGTGCACATTCTCCACGCTCTCAAGGGCTTCTTGACCAGGACAATGTTGGCCACCCAAGCGATGTAGACTGCCTTTCTGAAAAAGTGGATAATGCTGAGTTTGATGATCTCAGCCTTCATAGCTTCTGTTCTCTCTATGTCGTAGAGGTGTTGCTTTTGTTCTACCAGCTTGTAGGATGGGTCAATGCTCAATCAGTGACAAATTACATCGGTGGATATGCCAGGGCACGTCAACATAGGACCACGCAAAGACCTTATAGTTGTCCTTAAAAAAACTGATTAGTTGTAAGCATAAATTGGGAGAAAGGGTGGTTCCGATCTTCACCTTTCGGTTTGCAAAATTGTGAGAGAGAACGACCTCCTCCACCTCCTCGATTGGGTGCGGAGGTGGTGTTGTCGAATGATCTCTGGGGTCTTCAATCGGCCCATCCTGTATTTGCTGTGCCCCTCAAGGGTCGATAGGGTCTGCCTGAAATGCTAACTCGGTGACAGTCATGGTTTCTTTTGGCGGTGAGATTGGTGTGATAAAGTTGCATGTCCTTACCGCCATTTGATCTCCGCGGACCTGAACAATGCCCATGGGGGTGGGGAACTTAAGCAAGAGCAAGTGCGTGGATACTACTGCCTTCAGCTAGTTGAGTATTCCTCATCCGAGGATGACGTTGTAAGTTTTGGGGCAGTCTACCACCAGGAAGGGTGTGAGTACCGTCGACCTCCGCGGATGTGACCCGAGAGATAGTGGGAGAGTAATGGTACCCTGCGGAACTATCGAGTCTCCGATGAAGCCGAAAAGTAGTGTGGCGAAACAGTCCAAGCTAGAATCTGGTATCCCCAGCTGTTTAAATGCCTTCATAAAGAGGACGTTGACAGAGCTACTAGTGTCGATAATGACCCTCTGGACGTCGAAGTTGGATATTTCTGTCGTGATGACGATTGGGTCGTTATGGGGGTAGGTGATTCCTCGCTCCTCCTCCTCAGAAAAGGTAATAGGTGCCCAAACAGGCGGCTGGTTTTCCTAGCCCGTCCATCCCCGATGCTGAAGAGCTAGTGATTTAGTTTTGTGGTTCACAGAAAAATTTCTTTGCTCGGTTGGAGGTGAGTAGGCAAGAGATGGATGGCCCTCTCGAGATCATGTTGATTTGTGGGTTGTGGGGCGGAGGTGGTGCATTTTGAAGGAATGGGTTGATTTTTCCGTCCCGAGCAAGAGCCTCCACTAGATCAAGGAACGTCACACATTGATCGATGTTGTGGTCATTATACTTGTGGTACTAGCAGTAGGTCTTTGTCTCCTTGTCGAGTTTTCCTTTGGCTGGTGCCCAGGTGGACTTCGGGCTCATGTGCTCCACGTTGTGCAACACAGTTTCATAGGGGGTGTTAAGGATAGTGTAGGTCTATTATTTGGACCGAGGAACCCGTTTTTCCCTGTTGTTTGGTCGCTCATCCCGCTGTCTTTCTTGATGGTTCGGGTTCTTGCCCTTTTTCCTCGGTGTATAGGTTGTTGCTATGAGGGTAGTCTTTCCTTTTTCCCCCTAGCCATGTTGCCCCTGACCCTGAGTGCGTTGTTCCAAGCTCTGTTGTTGGCTTTGAGAGCTCGTAGGTAAGTTTTTACCGAGGCGTCCCGATGAGGCAGGTATGTGTTAGCCGTATTTGTGTTGGCCTTTTGGCTCAGTGTATCGACTTTAGCGTGCACTGCCGCAGGTTTCATGATTTCGTTATATGTAGTCCAACCTTGAGTAAGTACAACATACCTGAAGGGAGATTCTTGGAGGCTACCCTTGAAAGCTGTGAATGCTACCAGTCGTCAGTCTAGGCGCAGCGAGAGTACTCAAGGCTAAACCTGGATGGGTATCTCTGCAGTGGCTCATTTTCACCCTATTTTAACTGAAAGAGGTCTTTGGCCAAGGATAATCGGTCGGTCTGAATCATAAATTGGTTCATGAAGGTTGACGTCAACTATTCGAAAGAGTCAATGGAGCTGGTCTCCAGTTTGTAGAACCAATTAATTGCTGTCTTGGTCAGCGTGGAGCTAAAGATAAGGTATTGTTCCTCATCTGTGAGGTTCTTTAGGGCAATGGCCGAGTAGAAGTTGTTCAGGTGGTTCCAAGGGTCGTTCTTCACTGTGTAAAATGGGATCTTCAGGGGTTTGATCTCGTGATTGATTCTGAACTGGTTTATTCTCTCCGTAAAGAGCCCCTGACTTTTCTTCGACCAATTTGGCCATGTCACCCGCCTTATCTCAGCCTCAAGTGACTTTACTCGTTCAATAAGGTGTTGGACAAGTGAGTCGGTCTTGGATGGCTGCTGTACCCCTCGATCGAAATGATCAGGCCTCTCGGTGTCCCTCGGAGTACGATCATGGCTAACCTATCCTGACCGCTCTGTATTCCTCCTAGGAGGGTAGGTCCTAGGAGCCACCACTTCGGCGGTCGACCTATCTTGACCGCTAAGTGTCCCTCCGACAAGGTAGTTCCTGGGGGTCCCCGCTCCTCGGACTGAGCTGGGATGACCGCTTGGTGGCCCTAGCGAGGGGCATTTCCTGGAGGTCTTCGCGTTGACGACCGAACTGGGCTGACCAGTCGGTGTCTCTCTTGGGCGGAGGTTCCTTGGGGTGTCCTTGTTGACGACCGAGCTAGACTGACAGCTTGGTATCCCCATTGTTCGCCCCGTCGTTTGTGGTCAGGTATGCGTTGAGCTTCCCGAGCCGTTTTGGCGGTGCTCTTGGCCTCCTGAGAGGAGTCGGCGTCCTCTGTCTCATTGATGGGAATGGGGATGAGATCTTCCAAAGAATAGGCTCCTTGGTTGTTGTCTGGATAGGTCCACCGAGCGGTGTTGTTGGCTCGGTGGTAAGGAGTTCTTTTTTCCTCTGGCCGAGTGTGTTTTCGGTGCACACGGTGGCTGAGAGACAACTGATGCCTTTAGGAGCTCTGACTTAGGGCGTCGCGGGCGTGGCGGTAGATCCTGGTATCACCCGATTGGTTACTTGGGATAATGAGCATTCGAGTGGAATTTTTGCTCGGCACGGCGACTGTGTGGACTTTTTCTTTCCCCGCCCCTTGGCGGTTCCTTTCGGCGCCCTCGGCCACTACCCTGTCGGCCTCATCCTTGCCGACGCGTGATTGGTGTTCAGCGAGTTCGGCTTGTGTGACCCAGAGTTGTTCAACCACCTCGGTGTATCGGTCATCGAGTGCCTGTCATCTCGACTCGACCTGTGTACCTCTATTTTTAACTTTCACCATGTCGCTCTAGAGTTTTTCGATGATCTGCAGAATGTTTGAAGAGGGGACTCTCGGTGTCCTGAGCCCTTACCCAGGTGTGATCTCACCGAGATCTTGATCGCCTTCCATGTTTCCTATAAGGCGAGTGTGTGCTCGACTTATACTCGGACGAGCGTTTACTCGGTCTGGTTGAGCGTGGGTGAACTTAGTCAGTTTCCCACAGACGGCGCCAAACTGTTGAAGCGATAAATATTTTAACTTTCGATTACTCGTTGTCCAATCACCAAGTGGCGCGTGTCTTTCCTCATAACTTGTCACTTAGGAGAATAGTGGGTCTTCTGTTAGTATGGACACCGGTGTAGTGCTAGCCTAAAGTTCTCCGACAGTCGAGTTAGTAACTTTGTTCGTAATAGGAAACGGTAAATGGTAAGTTTGGCAGAATAATAGTGAATAGTAGATATTAATTACATTTATTGGGAAATATGTACCCCTTATGTATGGGTAAGTAGGATGTTTTTTCATAGTTTCGATGTGGGACAAAACCTTCTCGATTTGCATGCTGACACGTGTTACACAAATTGAGGGTGGATAGGCTTCCACGTGTCATCCCGCATCGGGCACAGTATTGGGGCTATATAAGTACTGTGGGCTTGAGTTTTGTTCGATGTTTGGGCTTTAGGTATACAGTCTAATGGATCTATTCAGATATGGTGTCAACAGAACGCATTACCTAAAGAAGAAGCCATCAAAAAGGGAAAAAAATAAAAAATTGGAGAAATGCTTCCACCTGCGAAAAAATTCAGTTACTTCTAGCCAACCAAATCTGGCAACAATTAAGAAGCAGCTTAGATAAGTCAGAAAGAGAAGACTAGAATCAAGAGTGTAGAGAATTTAAGCCGTCAGTAATATCCATGGTTGCATTCGGTCTAATATCTCCTAATATTGCTAGGCCAAAAGCTCCAAGGTCTATGACCGACAAGGGTGACTAGTTTCCATATGATTGATTACACATAAGGCAGCCAGGATACACACCCTGACCATGATTCCATAATCGATCTCTAGTGCTTAGACGGCCTCAAACAACTTTTTTCAATGCATTTGTATCCATAAACCTGAGAAATTTTAACTAATTATATTTCTAGAATTTCTTTTACCGTGTTTGGGTTATTTAAGGCACTAACCTTACAGCCAAACAAGCCACTCATTTAAATTTATCTTATCATTGCAAGTGAACCAACAAAATAAGCATTTGCCTTGTTCAAAACGTTAAGAGATAATAAACAGGCAATAGAGTCGATTGATTTCAACAGTTTGAATTCAATTCACTGTTACACAGATGGCGGAAAGAAAATTATGGATTAGAGGAAGAACGTAAAACGAAATTGACGAAATTGAGAGCGTCTGCAACAATTTTTAGAAAGAAAACGAAGTCATGCTTCTGCAAATGGATTTAAAACGAAATGGAATCGATTAAAGAATGTATAGCATTGAACTTGACATCGCCAACGCCACCATGTCGTCTCTTCTTACGTTTAATAAACAACTAGAAATAGGTACAGAAGTACAGAATTGACTAGAAACAAGCATGCCTATATGCAAGACCTAGAACCAATAGGCGTAGCAAAAAGTTGAGCTTTGCATGCCTCCTGATAGATATGCAGTGGCTTTCGGCTCAATTCAAAGTTCGAACACAATCAAGAAACGGATACAGAGAACGAGTATAGAAAAGTAAGAGTATTTCTAGAGCTAAACTGAATAATAGTCTCCTTGAGAGTTGATGTTTATCAGTCATCCTAGCAACCTTTTTCACAACCACCTAGTAAGTACTACAGTTTGATATCACAACATTGGAAATACAACTTCTCACCAAGAAAGCAAGAAGATGCATCACATAGGGAAGGAAATATCATGATTAACACAGACAGACATCGCTACCATTAAACGGTTAGTGATTACAAACACGCCATTATAAAAAGTGGATGATGAGATTGGGATTGGTGGAGTCATCCTATCAGTGGTTACCATCTTCACAAAGACCTTTGTCATATCTATCGGTAGTAAGCCTGCTGATGATAAGCTGGTACCATGCCATTGCCATAACCCCCGTAGGCAGGATAGTTCATGGGACCTCCTGGGTATGATCCGGCTAGAGGAGGAGGAGGGGCTGTTTCAGGTGAGTACACGTAAGGATTGGTTGGTGGGCTTCTGCTGCCATATATGGTGGGTGGAGAATGGTACGGTGAGAACCCAGCAGGAGCAGGATACTGAGCATGTGAAGGAGACCTGACAAATGTATGAGGTGTAGGGAAAGATGACACATATGCATTCGTCAAGCGCCCAGCCTTAGCCGGAGGCATGGGGCCTCCATGGTTGGCTCGTGTTCGCTTGTTGGCAGGGACTGCAACTGGCTTCTTCTTCTCTGGTTTCACCTTCTCCAGCTGCTCAAGGCGCTTCTTGAGGTTTTCTGGAGGAAATTCTTCCTCAAGATCATAATCTTCGATACACTTGATCACAGCCCGGAGCGCTGACAGCTCTTTGCGTCCAGCTAGGTTCTGCATAGGCATATGTATTAACATACTACAGATCAAAAGGAAGTTTTAATAGATTCAGTTTCCTCTATATATGATGAGAGGAAACTTAAGTTCATGCATATATAGGGGCACTTTTCCAAAGAAATCAGAAAGAATACAGAACGATATGAGCTATTGCTGAATGCCTCAGCATCTATCATGAGGCAAGGACGTGCAAACACTCAAAAGACCTTGGGATTTATCACATTACGAAGTATGAACTGCCTGCAATATTTGGTAAGAAACAATTTTCTGCTGCATCTTGATCAGTCAATTGATGCATAAAGTGGCAATCACATTCCATCAAAATAGTAAAGTTCGTTGTCCCAAAAAATGTGAAATTATAAGCTTGTTCCAACATTAAGATCAAATCAATATGGGAGACGTTATTAGGAAAAATACGAGGATGAGTAAAAAATAGAAAAAATTATGTGGGAATATATTTTCTCGTGTTTGAAATGTAGGATTGAAGAAAATATAATATTGAAAATATTTAATTCTGCTCTTTTTTCATAAGGATTTAAGCATAATATATAGGCATTGACTTTTCATTCACATGTAACAATTATTGTAGGATAAGATGTTCATATCGTGTATTTATGTAATGGCTGCCCATTCTCTCCAGTGGAGGAGAAAAAGTGTTTCTATGGGGTGGTGAAATCCCAGCTTCTACATTCCTCAAAACAGAAACAATGGAAAAGCTCCTTTCACATTCCCTTTCCTTTCCTCTCTCTCTCTCTCTCTCTCTCCTTCCAATCATTGAGAAAAGGGGATGTAGGGAAAAGGAAATTCTAAGGAAAAGAAAGAGAATTCTGGGAATGAGAAGGTTGGAAGTTGTTGGCTCCCCCCACCCAGAACACACAAAAACTCTCCATGTGGAAAGAAATGGAAGAGAACAAGAACTGGAATTCGAAATGCTGTATTGAAAGAACCAGACACCACTTTGAGAAGCATATTGAGGACTGAAAGTCACGACATAAGAGATCAAACAAGAAGAATAAGATGCAATGATTAAAAAATACCGCAGCTCGCCCTGCATTATTGGGATCTTCCAAAATCGAAGCTGCAGCTTTCTTAGCATCTTTCAGAAAAGCTTTCAACAAAGGAACAGGAGGAAACTTGTGCTCAAGTCCAACTTCATAAGTGAAATGCACGGCGTCAAGCTGCTGTCCTTTGCTGATTAACTCTTCAATCATATCTGCACATAACAAGAGCATCCAAACATTAAAAGCTATAGAACGGGCCCTCCTACTCTACATATAAGGAACTTCACCCAAATTCACAAAAAATACTGACAGAAATATTTTTCCAAGGAAGAAAAAAAAAATCAACCCAAAAAAAATTATCA
Organism: Prinsepia uniflora; assembly: GCA_032719365.1. Taxonomy (NCBI): domain Eukaryota; kingdom Viridiplantae; phylum Streptophyta; class Magnoliopsida; order Rosales; family Rosaceae; genus Prinsepia; species Prinsepia uniflora. The sequence goes on along the minus strand of CM064863.1, from coordinate 54,190,236 downwards.
TGTCAAAGAGATAACAGCATCCAAACATTAAAAGCTATAGAACGGGCCCTCCTACTCTACATATAAGGAACTTCACCCAAATTCACAAAAAATACTGACAGAAATTTTTTTCCAAGGAAGAAAAAAAAATTATCATGTCAAAAGATATCATCACAATGTTAAAAATCACTAGGAACAAAGCATATCAAAGTCAACTGGAGAACTGATCTCTGGATTGTTTGCAGAACAAGTGTGCATACAAGCTCCATTAGTTTCTACCATCCACAAGTTCTGATTCGAAGCTAGGTAGATGTTTGCGGTTAAAATTGTTTGGGATATGGGTAGATCCAGCATGCAGTCATGTGTGATGTGTAAGTAAACAAATAAATTGAGAACAGCTGAAGCCTAATGCCGATAATTCGCATCAATAGTGAACAATTATACAAATTACAATCGGAATGAGCAGAAATTCCCACTTAACTCAAAATTTACTAACCACATACGAGCATCCCCATATTCTCCATATCCTCTAGGGCTCACAAAGTAAAATTCACATTTCCATAAACTATAAGCAACATCAAGCAAGCAATGGCTAATGAAATGCATAACGTAAGAAATGAAAAGGAAACAGTTCGCTTTAGCAACGTACCGGGCATGTTCTTTGTGAGGCCAAGCGAAACGGCGAGCTTAGGCATCTGCTTGCGCCAGGCTGACCCAACCACAAGCTTTCTGTACAAATCGACATCCTCCTCATTTACAATCCCGAAAGTCGCCAAATGCTGCAGGAAGGTGTGAACATCAGGGGTCTTCACGTTCTCAATGCCGCCTCGCTCTTCCAAGCTGGCTTTCCAAGTCTCCGAGATCTTCGCGGCGCGTCGTTTGACGCTCGGCGTCAACATAAGCCTTGATTTTCCCATCTTCGGGTCGACCACCACCGGAATCAGCGACTCCAACACCAGAACGCAAGCCCAGCCCAAATCGTTTCCTCTATCGCTCTTCTCCGCTCTCTTGTCCACCGGAAACACCTCGGATATGGCCTCAAGCACGAATTTGGCCGGATCAATACAATCAGCTAAAGCCAGAGGCATCTGTGACCTAAGAGCCTCCAATTCCTTCTTCCTCCCCGTTACGAACCTCCAGAACTCTCCAGAATCCATCTTCAAGCAAAAGGACCTGAGATTCATCAACAGTCCTTCACTGTCGTCCACATCCCCGTACTCATCGTCGCTGCGACCTCTCTTCAAGACCCTGAGAGCGGCCTCCTTGCTCTTCTCGACCTTGCCGAGTGCGATCTCCACGCTGTCCATGATTGTGACCTCGCGCTGCTCGAGCTCATCGAGGGACTCCTTGGTCTCTCGCTCTAAGTTCTGAATTTTGCGCTTGATAGCCTCGGATTTCTGCAGCAGGTTCTGCTCCAAGGACGTGAAGTGGTCCGTAAGCTCTTTCCACAGGAGAGTGCAGCTAGTCATGAGAGAGGTCTGCCTCTGAAACTCGTCGAAGCTTGGCAGAGTTAACTCGGTCAACTCGCCGGGATCGGGGATCGACCCCATGGTTGTCGTACGGTAGTCTAACGCGGTAGTCAAGGGAAGAAGATAGATGAGAGAGACAAATAAACCCTAGAATTGGAGGTAGAGAGATAAAGCGAGCTCAGCTGAGCTCAAGCTTAAGCTAAAGGTAGCCGTGGACAGGAGAAAGAAGAAGACAAGGAGCTGACGTGGGTGGATAAAGGGAAGACACGTGGTGAGGCGTCTCAAAAAGGCACTAGAATGCGCTGTGGCGGGAGAAGGGGCTAAAGTGAGCGGGAGGGTAGGGAGTGCGCAGGTTTAGGGTTGGTAAAGTGAGAAGGATGACATCGGATATGGGTGTGTTTGGATGAGGGATTCACTTTCCCGGAAATCGAAGTTAGATCAGATGGAGAGAAGCAAAAAAAACAAAAAAAGAAAAGAAAGAAAGAGTGGAGTGGAGAGGGAAAAGCTGGGAAAGTATGAGTTGAGGAGTTGGTGGGGTGGGGCAGGCCCACTGAGACCACCACATGGATGGAGTCAGATAAAGTAAAGCATTGCCGGCCGGCTGAGATGTAGGTTTGTAGAGTAGGTTGGAGAGATTTTGAATGAGTCGGTTTAATGAATTGTAATTTATTTGTATGATTATAATAACAGCGAATGTGCTTAATATATGTGCGATTATAATATTATTAAATTATATTTTATATATTAATATCGATAATATCATTTATAAAAATGAATATATAATCTCTTATCACATTTTGTATAAACAAATATTATTAAATTACACACATAATTTTATATAATGATTTTAAAAACTAATTATTTCAATTATACTATGTGTGTGATTGGCTCATACTTGATGTGACTGGGTAACTTGTCGTTGGCACGTCGCCCAACTAGCCCCAAGGATTTCCTGGATACACGTCAACACTAGCGAAGGTTGTTTTGGTAATTTTACTTTGTAGTTGTTTCTTTAGAATAAAAAAAATCTTGTCATGACAATGATTCGGTGAGTAGAAGAAGTAGAGGGGACTGAGAATAAGCGAAGAGGACTGAAGCGTGCGCAACATGATGGGTCGTCAATATCATACATTCACAATCTACGGTGTACATTATTACAATAACATAACAACAACCTACAATCTCTGACTTCTTTTGCTTTACATGTGTAAAAACGAAGGGAATCTTTGTTAGTTATTTTTCTTTTAAAATATGAAAACTGATTTCTTTTTCTTTTTTTGATAAATAAAAACTGATTTCTTACACTAAAGAGGACATAGCAAGTATTAACAACCATCGCTATCAAGCTGTCAATAACACCAAGCAAATAATGCAAGAGGCAAAATATTTTAGAGATTAGGGATGCTTCACAAACGTACAAAAGATAATTATTTTTAGTTGTTTTTATTTCATACATTCAAGAGGGGGAAAAGGAGGACGGTAGCCTCATCATTTGGTGAAGTCCACAGGTATTTGTGGGTACTCAGTAGGTTTGGTGACAAAAAATTCGATTCGGCTTGTTATGGGTCGTGGGTTGACTCGGTTTGTATGTTGACGGACTGGACTTGGACTTAGAATATTCAAACCTAATAGATTCGGCCCCAATAAGACTCGGTAAGCCCAGTTCGACCCGCCCATGTAAACCCAACCTATAAATCCGAATATATAAAATAATTATAAATTAAGAATTAATACCTAGTCAAATCTTATAATTACTATTTTAGCCCAAACCCAAAACTCCAACATAAACTCAACTTAGTTTTTATATAAGTGCATGTTTTTATATACAACTCCACATCTCACTATTCCATTTTTACCGAAAAGGTTACTTGGGTTATTACAATTTGATATAGAGAATTCACCAGATTCACTCTTTTTGACTCACTTTGATTTTGATACCTTTCTTACACTGAGTGACAATTAGGAGTAGTATAGCTCCACAAAGAATCTCTCAGGAGCTAGCCATTCGAGCAACTCTTCATAGAACTTACTACTATGTCTCGACTTTGTGGTCGAAAGGTTAAGTCAATTCTCCAAACTCAATAGGTCCCCTCTTTACCTTGTCTCAATATTCAATAATAATATTTAAGCTCTACTCCCACTTTTATAATTAGGTAGGTAGAAGTGGGCATAGTAGGCCCGACCCCTAAACCCCGATAAAAGCCCGGCCCAAACCCGACCCGAAAAAGGGCATGAGCTTTCATATTTACGATCAAACTCGCCCGACCTGGCCCGATATTTTTTTAATTACGAAATAAACCTGGCCCGGCCCAAGCCCAAAAATTTTGGACGGGCTTGCCCGACCCGGCCCAATGATGAGGTTTAGAGGAACGGAAGAGAAGAGATAGTTTATCAAAATAAGAATATCAAGGTCTTAATTTTAAATTATATACATAAATTATAGTTATTGACACGACCCATCCCAATCCCCCGGGATTACCACGGGATGTGACGTGCTCCCGTCTGACACGAAGTGTCAGACAAGGGATAACCCGACGCCATTGCCCCTACGGCAGCCAGAGTGCGCAAAGATCGATGGAGGAGGCATGCGATGTCCCGATCCCCTGCTGCAGTCGCATCCGAGATCAACCTGAAGGGCATGAAAAACCAAAAGCTGTGAGTGGACGAAAATAAACAAGTTCGTTAAAAACATTTTATAAGACAACTATGCCCCTCAGTAAAAACGTATGCATGCATCAAAAACCGGTAATCAAACATTTATTAGAAATAACCAATAGGGCATTAGCCCGGAAATCATAAATCAAATCCGGAAACCCATCATAACTCCAGTTCATCAAGTCTCATAAACCGGGCCACTGCCCCAACACGTTTCAAACAATCAGAAATCAACAATACTTCATAAACAAATCTTAAACACGGGAACTCAATCCCAAAAATCATCAAAGCCAGTTCATCCGGGTTACTGCCCAAAACCAGTGAAACTGTAATCACACACGGTTGCTGGATTAAGTGCGCCCGATTCTTTAAACTCAAAACCATGCGCATAAACAGGCCTTCCCGGGATATCAACGAGTCTTTAAACTCAAAACATAGTCAATAGGCCTCGGGGGTATCACAATAACCGAGTCTTTAAACTCACGAGTCTTTAAACTCAATCCGGGTCTTTAAACCCAATTTTCCGGGCCCGCCCCCGTCATCAGTTAACCGAGTCTTTAAACTCAAAATGTGTTCCAGCAATGGCACCCGGGTCTTTAAACCCGAACTATTTCTATAAGACACAATCAATCAGGATCCCTCACGATCCGTTTTCCGAAAAGCATCCCGAAATCACAAATATAAAACAACTGGGCCCCTGGCCCGAACTCACTTAATCAATTCCGTAACTGTCTCATAAAATCGTATCCAACCACAATTATGGAAATTAATACAAATCCAAAAAAATCTCGATTTACACGCATACCCGTAAATCGCCTCGAAATGCGTGAAATCATATAAATTCACCGACATCCAAAATAAATCATATAATCACAATTATAAAAATCATGAAACAGTTATGCATGCATAGAATTTATAAAACTAAATGTCCACTCACAGACAGTTTAACCGAGCGCCTCGATACGCGTGCCACCGGCCTCCCCGGCCTCGTCACTAACACCGGGACTCCCGAACCTGTTCATATCACATTAGAGGGTTACTAACCTCCCCAATAACATCCTATTCAAGTCCCGTAATTTTCCCAAATTTTTAAGTATTTTTAAACCCGACTTAAAACCTTCGGACATCCCGAACAACATCCGAACGAGATCCGAATGACACGGAACCAACGCTAAAATGTTCGTTATAATGTATAGGACAAAATTCGTGTTGACCGTACCTCGGGATTTGTGCCCACGCGCCGTCACGCGCCGCCGTGAGTGGCTGCGCGTGAAACCAACGCGCCAGCTACAATAACGGTGAACAGTCGTCCTCCTCGCCCGTTTCCTCTGCAAACGGGTCCTGCAACCTGCGTGACAACCCGATTCAATCCCTGCGAATATCCACTTAATTCCTTCCATTAAACTCTCAGATAGCATAGTAATGGACCTAATTCAAGTTCTGTTTTACTCATTCACATCGACATGGCCTAAAGCCAGCACAATCGAATACGGGTCCTAGTCGGGTCCAAAGTTCCCATTCATTCCACAGTCTCAGTTTCTCTCAATTAATCAGTTGGGAAGCTCCGTATGCTCATTATAAGGATGATTACACAGATAATTTCACGAGAACTAACCTCAATCATCACGACTCCAAGCTTGGATTTTCCGACCATCCACCACGTCTGTGCACGGCTCCAGGAGCCTCGAAAATGGCCCCATTTGGTCTGGATCGACTTGTGAAGGTTCCAGGAAGTTCAATAAATCTTCAATTAGTCATGGGCTGGCCTAAAACCGGGAGTTCGAATTTGAATTTCACCCAGTACCCGCTCGGGTTTTCAGAGCACTCAATCACTGTTTTCCTCTCATTTTCTTCCTCTCTCCATCTCAGACTACTCCTCTCATCCCCTTAACTCTCTTCCCGCTTACAAAACACTCAGTTTTGGCCTTGGGACGGCTGATCGAGTGTGGGGAACAGTCCTCTGTTCCAACCCGCACCAGAGACACTAGCCATGCCCGTGCACGCTCCTCCTGCAGCCAATGCCTCCCACTTACACACCCATTATCAATTGAATACACTTTAGCCCATAATCCGTTCCAATATCAAGCATAAACAATTCACCCGTGCACTGATCGTGATTCCCAAATATGGATGAAACAGTAACCGTTCAAACAATACCCTGTGAAATTACATTTCTGCCCTTGTGCAGAAAATTACCAAAATGCCCTCCAACTTCCGTGACCCGTAACTCGGTCACCCGATGTCCATTTCACGCGTGCCGCCTGACGTTGTACTCGGGACCTCGAGACGAACCTAACGGTCTTCGAATCATGTGAAAACCAATTATCCAACAAAAAGTCAACTTTTTCCCATATAACGTCCAAATTACGATAATGCCCCTGGACTTCCGAACATCATAACTTTCACCCTGTTCGTCCGAATCGGACGTGCCACCTGTCTATGAACTCGTGACGTCCCGAACTACGTCACGGTCATTGGTCAAAGTCCATCTGACCGTCCGAACTAAAAGTCAACGTTTCGCCCACGACCAGGGGCAAAATGGTCATTTTGCACCGTTCGTCCGAGTTCGCCCGACTAATCACCGATTACCTCTGCTAATCATGATTAGTCCGTAATCTAATCCCGAATTCCAGGACGGGTCGTTACAACCTTCCCCCCTTAAATAATTTCGTCCTCGAAATTACCAAATATCCTTATTCCACATCCGCCTCGTGGAAAACATTTCGATCTCACACCTGTGTACACTCGTACACCCACCAAACTTGTATGTACTCAGACGTGCCATCACGGTTTCTCACCGTACCGACCACACGCGACCACCGCGAGTGAAGTCGATCACATGATCCTTGTGAATATTGCTTGTCAATTTCACCATTTAGCTTACTCCTTCAGCTTGCCGGTTTCTTTCCATCATTAATATATCTGACGTCTACTCCCCCCTGGGAGTCAACAAAACACACCTGTCAGCCCATGCTGACACCATCAGTCAAACGGTCACCACTAAGCTTTACCACCCTAATAAAGCACCAACCATCGGCCAATCGGTAATAACACCTCATCCTGCTACTCGCTCAAGTAGCGTAAGATCAACCACGTGATCTCATCTCGCAGGGCAACCCAATCCTGCGACATATATCCATCTCGAGTCCATAACTGTCAATTCCCTCAGCGAACCATAACGCTGGAATCATCTTGGTGTGATAACATCACGCGAGGCCACACGTAGTGAAGCAGTCACCAACTCACTCATCCTGAGTGTGCGTATACCGTCATCATACTCAATCAGGTGGTGCAATGGACACACATTGAATACTAGCCAATCAGTGTTCGCCCAACTCCACACTGGGGTTCACTAGCCATCCGTGGCTAAGAGCGCTTGCTCATGAAATCACTGAACCCAACAAAATTAACTCCGCCCAGTGCATAGTACTCAATGGCCAGTTCACACCCACCACCAAATCCAATGGTGTCTGAACTAAGCCGACCACCAACACGTATAACCATACGCCACTGGTACCTCACATGTGCCATCACCAGGCACCACACAGCCTGTCCAATACCGACCCTCGTACACCGGGCATGATACATACATCCATTCCCCAATAAGTCCACTGCATGGCCCACAGTCAATCATGATCCGATATTGGGGTTCTCCTGTCCAATCCCAGACTAGGCAAAACGCTCATCCCAACTCATCATCCAGTCCCAATCCAAATCCGAGTTCGAATCCACAATTTCATAAGAAATCCCGGATCCAAACCCAAACATCACATCCTTAACCCGTTTTCGAATCCGAATCCGAAATCATTATTCCGTAAGCTAGCATCTGGAATAATCATTCCGTACCCAAATCCAAAAATCCAGTTTCAAGTTCCGAAATCGAATCCTATCGTCACCCAGAAATCCGATTCCAAAACCCAAAATCTCAACCACGTCTACCCAGACACGCCAAAACCGAACCTATCGGTTACCTGTTCAATCCATTCGATTGACTCCATAAGGAAGCCAATCCCAACATCCACATATCTCAAAACTGACCAACTAGACCTCGTGGAAAAACCACACCCTCACCGGTCAAATCCTCGAGTCAAAGCGTAAGCGTTCCAACACACTCGAGTACTGATTAACTTCGAGAAGAAGTCCAGTCCTATTATTCCCGTATCCAAACATGTGGCAGAGCGATAAGCTCTTCACCTAACCTCACCCAAACCGTCACAATCCAATTCCATCACCACGTCACCAGACGGGTACCATTACGATCCCAGATCGTCACCACGTCCAGTGCCCATTACAATCCAGATCCGTCTCGGATCCACACACGCTCACGTGGCTAGGAATCCACCTGGAATCCGATCGTAGGGTCCTACACCCTCATGAGTCCTTGTCCACCACACAACACTTCTCCAATCATTTCCACATACAATCATACATTTACAATGGGACACAACAACATTGTGGGTCACATCCAATTACTTCGTCTCGATCCTTGTCGTTCCACCAGGAAGACCAAGGAGAATCCAAATACAGGAAATCATCATCCATCCTATGTGAGTGCAAACACAACTCACAGCACTCACCATACCAAGTGATCGAACACTGCCTGCTACCAAGCGGAACATGAGAAACTTCATTTACCCAATTTCGAATTATGCAACTCCACCTGGTGACCCAAACCACACATGGGTCCACCAACCAATACACACTCAACATACTGATAACCACAACAACGTCTGCCAGGGCAGAAAATAAGAAGTCAATCCTAATGACTTCAAAGTACCTATTACCAATGCGAAAACGAGCACTCCTCTCGTCCGCAATCACAACTCTTCTCGAAACCAACGTTCCAACCATGTTGGGAACAGACATACCCCCAACGAGATGTCAAGTCCAACCACTGGACCTCATACGTCCTCAAATCCCTTGGACAACCTCGTGTCCGCAATCAATCCAAACTCGGACCTCACGTCCGTTAATAACCATTTATGCACACATCCCGATTCCGAACGGGAATTTTCAGCTCTTTCTAGATGTGCATACCTTACTGCCTTAGTTTCACATCCCAACCTTTACGGATTCAACCCTCAAGTTCCCATGTGATTTATAATTACAAAATCTCACATCCATACCACCAATGGTTTTCCTCGTCTTTTCCAATTCCAGTCATTTCCTTGTACTTTCTGAGGATATCGACAACACCCAATCATACCAATCTCGGAATTGACAACAACTCCCCAAATCCACCAATTCTCATGGCATAGGGAACATCATCCCTAGATTCCTCCCGTCTCAACATACCATTATATCCATCAATCACTTGTCGTCTCGACACTGTCGGGACCCTATCCCAACACCTCACAACCTGCACTAGATCCTATCCAGTCCATGACTCAACCACCACTGAGTCGTAGTTACTGATCATATGTCCATCAGGACAGAGTCACATCCCATCTCGTGGCTCACCACAATCTCAATCACCAACACCAGCACCAATGCTAGTATCATCAACACTTGCCTCAGCACACATGCATCCAAATATCCACACTCGCACACGAACACCCGCACTAGCAAGGATGTACAAAGTTGATACCCTGGATCTCCGTTCATACCGAACGACGATCCTGTATCAACACTCGTACCCCCCAACTATGGGTACCCCCAATTTGACCATCCACACCTCAGCATAATGAACGTTCCCTGAACGTTCCTTGATCCTCAAGTGTTAAAACCACACTAAACACCCTCGATAGCCAGTCATCTCGACACAACTGTCGACTAACAGTCATCGCTATCGAGATCCGTATCCATACCTCACACTATTATTCGATCCAACACGTAATTGCACATCTTATCCCATAACCGTACCCGTGGATCGAATCCCATAATCCTGACTAGACTCATTAGAGTCGTCCACATGGTCATCCATGACCTTCGCCGCTCGTCGCAGAACAAGTTCTCATTTAAAGTTCACTTTTCCATGTCCATCAATCATAAATTAGGATTCCAAAATCACACTCTAGGGTTCCACCGAACCCAACTGCCTTTCGCAGTAAAATCCACAACATGACCGACCCCGCGGTCCAGACATCGTATAAACGTCAATTCCTACCCAATCATCAATTCATCGTGGGTTCCACCACGAAGGTCATCGGCTAACTCCGATGCACCAACACCCCGTACACTAGCCAATACTACCAGGGTCCGTATTTTAGACCATTACTCAACCGAGTTTCGCATTTCCCAAAATTACCACTCAAATGGGGTTCCCCGAACCAAGTTGTGCCCAGCAGCACAACAATCCATTACCATATGACCGAACCTACGGTCCCACATTACGAGTTCATCGTACACAACCCCGCTTGGGTTGAATTCCATTAACGCACGGCGTATCAGGCCAATCGTACACTATTCACAGACCGGGATCTAATCCCGCCAACCATCCATCCGACTACCCTAGATATCAGGTTGATGACGAACCGCAGCCAACAAGGGACACCACATCCTCGACCTGCGCGCACAAAAGGAGCAACCCTGCTCTGATACCAAGCTGACACGACCCATCCCAATCCCCCGGGATTACCACGGGATGTGACGTGCTCCCGTCTGACACGAAGTGTCAGACAAGGGATAACCCGACGCCATTGCCCCTACGGTAGCCAGAATGCGCAAAGACCGATGGAGGAGGCATGCGATGTCCCGATCCCCTGCTGCAGTCGCATCCGAGATCAACCTGAAGGGCATGAAAAACCAAAAGCTGTGAGTGGACGAAAATAAACAAGTTTGTTAAAAACATTTTATAAGACAACTATGCCCCACAGTAAAAACGTATGCATGGATCAAAAACCGGTAATCAAACATTTATTAGAAATAACCAATAGGGCCTTAGCCCGGAAATCATAAATCAAATCCGGAAACCCATCATAACTCCAGTTCATCAAGTCTCATAAACCGGGCCACTGCCCCAACACGTTTCAAACGATCAGAAATCAACAATACTTCATAAACAAATCTTAAACACGGGAACTCAATCCCAAAAATCATCAAAGCCAGTTCATCCGGGTTACTACCCAAAACCAGTGAAACTGTAATCACACACGGTTGCTGGATTAAGTGCGCCCGAGTCTTTAAACTCAAAACCATGCGCATAAACAGGCCTTCCCGGGATATCAACGAGTCTTTCAACTCAAAACATAGTCAATAGGCCTCGGGGGTATCACAATAACCGAGTCTTTAAACTCACGAGTCTTTAAACTCAATCCGGGTCTTTAAACCCAATTTTCCGGGCCCGCCCCCGTCATCAGTTAACCAAGTCTTTAAACTCAAAATGTGCTCCAGCAATGGCACCCGGGTCTTTAAACCCGAACTATTTCTATAAGACACAATCAATCAGGATCCCTCACGATCCGTTTTCCGAAAAGCATCCCGAAATCACAAATATAAAACAACTGGGCCCCTGGCCCGAACTCACTTAATCAATTCCGTAACTGTCTCATAAAATCGTATCCAACCACAATTATGGAAATTAATACAAATCCAAAAAAATCTCGATTTATACGCATACCCGTAAATCGCCTCGAAATGCGTGAAATCATATAAATTCACCGACATCCAAAATAAATCATGTAATCACAATTATAAAAATCATGAAACAGTTATGCATGCATAGAATTTATAAAACTAAATTTCCACTCACAGACAGTTTAACCGAGCGCCTCGATACGCGTGCCACCGGCCTCCCCGGCCTCGTCACTAACACCGGGACTCCCGAACCTGTTCATATCACATTAGAGGGTTACTAACCTCCCCAATAACATCCTATTCAAGTCCCGTAATTTTCCCGAATTTTTAAGTATTTTTAAACCCGACTTAAAACCTTCGGACATCCCGAACAACATCCGAACGAGATCCGAATGACACGGAACCAACGCTAAAATGTTCGTTATAATGTATAGGACAAAATTCGTGTTAACCGTACCTCGGGATTTGTGCCCACGCGCCGTCACGCGCCGCCGTGAGTGGCTGCGCGTGAAACCCACGCGCCAGCTACAATAACGGTGAACAGTCGTCCTCCTCGCCCATTTCCTCTGCAAACGGGTCCTGCAACCCCCGTGACAACCCGGTTCAATCCCTGCGAATATCCACTTAATTCCTTCCATTAAACTCTCAGATAGTATAGTAATGGACCTAATTCAAGTTCTGTTTTACTCATTCACATCGACATGGCCTAAAGCCAGCACAATCGAATACGGGTCCTAGTCGGGTCCAAAGTTCCCATTCATTCCACAGTCTCAGTTTCTCTCAATTAATCAGTTGGGAAGCTCCGTATGGTCATTATAAGGATGATTACACAGATAATTTCAGGAGAACTAACCTCAATCATCACGACTCCAAGCTTGGATTTTCCGACCATCCACCACGTCTGTGCACGGCTCCAGGAGCCTCGAAAATGGCCCCATTTGGTCTGGATCGACTTGTGAAGGTTCCAGGAAGTTCAATAAATCTTCAATTAGTCATGGGCTGGCCTAAAACCGGGAGTTCGAATTTGAATTTCACCCAGTACCCGCTCGGGTTTTCAGAGCACTCAATCACCGTTTTCCTCTCATTTTCTTCCTCTCTCCATCTCAGACTACTCCTCTCATCCCCTTAACTCTCTTCCCGCTTACAAAACACTCAGTTTTGGCCTTGGGACGGCTGATCGAGTGTGGGGAACAGTCCTCTGTTCCAACCCGCACCAGAGACACTAGTCATGCCCGTGCACGCTCCTCCTGCAGCCAATGCCTCCCACTTACACACCCATTATCAATTGAATACACTTTAGCCCATAATCCGTTCCAATATCAAGCATAAACAATTCACCCGTGCACTGATCGTGATTCCCAAATACGGATGCAACAGTAACCGTTCAAACAATACCCTGTGAAATTACATTTCTGCCCTTGTGCAGAAAATTACCAAAATGCCCTCCAACTTCCGTGACCCGTAACTCGGTCACCCGATGTCCGTTTCACGCGTGCCGCCTGACGTTGTACTCGGGACCTCGAGACGAACCTAACGGTCTTCGAATCATGTGAAAACCAATTGTCCAACAAAAAGTCAACTTTTTCCCATATAACGTCCAAATTACGATAATGCCCCTGGACTTCCGAACATCATAACTTTCACCATGTTCGTCCGAATCGGACGTGCCACCTGTCTATGAACTCGTGACGTCCCGAACTACGTCACGGTCATTGGTCAAAGTCCATTTGACCGTCCGAACTAAAAGTCAACGTTTCGCCCACGACTAGGGGCAAAATGGTCATTTTGCACCGTTCGTCCGAGTTCGCCCGACTAATCACTGATTACCTCTGCTAATCATGATTAGTCCGTAATCTAATCCCGAATTCCGGGACGGGTCGTTACAGTTATCATGATGAAAATTGAAAAATGCCTACTTTTTTTACCCAACTTAGATTGGGGGAATCCAAAATTCATCTTCTTTTTTTATTGGAATTTCTAAATTCTAGATTTATTATGAATCCAACCAAAGAAATTGGAACATGAAAAATTTCAAATTCTGAATTTTGATCAAATTCAAAATTTACTCCACTCATCTAAATACACCTTTATATTAAAAGTCATTTGCAATTATGATTTTGAAATTCAATTACAATTCTTAAAAATTCTAACAATTCTAATTGAATTGAATGCACCTGTAAATTCCAATTGTTTGTTCTCAAATTTGATATGACTTTTTTTCAAATCAAAACCCTAAAACAAACAGGCTCTTATTTCAAGCCCATAAGCATTTTGGTTCTTCAAATCTAAAAGGGTAAAAGATACTTCTGGGCCATTATGATTTGGTGGGAAAAAAAATTCATTTTTTTTGTTTTTGAAATAGATATTTTATTGAAATATATTTGGATAAACAATTAATATATCATAAATTCAAGCGTGAAGAATCGAAAGGATAGTACAATTTTAAAAAGATTTGTGGCCTACTTTGTTTCACGGGGAATAAATACAAGGTACAATACTGATGCTAACTAGCTAGCTAGATGTTGTACTAACAAGTACATATTTCCTCAAGCAAGAATAGGGATAAAACTTAAAGTTTCGTCTCGTTAAAAAATCTCGCTAAGGAAAACCTTTTAGATAAAAACTGAGTCGAAAGGAAAAAAATGCAGCAAACGATAATGAAGTGGCAACGAAAAAAGTTGATTATACTGCTGAAAACTAATAACCATATTTTTGTGGAGCTATAAAACAAAAGAAGAAAAATGTTAGTGCTTGGAAAGATAATTTGACCATCAGACTAATAACAATCTGATAAAATAGCCGACAAACAAATACAAATCCTAAACAGCCCAATTACAAATTTACAAGCACAACAAAGACATCTGCCAAGTAGTCACCAGACACTATGTCACGACTCGATCTTCTCCAACAGGATATTGTCCGCTTTTGTCCCAGCCCTCACGGTTTTGTTCCCTGGAGCTCACGTGCAACTTCCCAGTGGGTCACCTATCCTGGGATTGCACTAGCCCCTACTCGCTTAACTTTGGAGTTACTAAAGAATCCAAAGCCAGTGAGCTCCCAAAAGGCCTAATGTTGGATAGATGCGCGCTCACAAATATAAGGCGCATCCCCCAATTCTCCCCGAGCGATGTGAGATTGCTAACCAAGCCTCAAAGACACGGGTTTTCACAATCCAACCTTCTTGGGGCCCAACGTCCTCGCTGGCACACTCAATATCGGCAGGGGCTGAGCTCTGATACCAAATTGTCACGACCTGACCTACTCCAACAAGATATTGGGCCCATGACAGGACTCACCCTGGTTATCACCTCGATAACCAGGATGAACCCTGCTCCTGTCTAATAATCACGCTCAAAAGACAAAAACAACCACACAAAACCACGATTTATACATTGCCAAACCAGGGAGAAGTTATAATGCAACGAGTCAACAGTAGCACAGAGCATAGTACAGTACAAGATAAGACAAAAAGCCTACTAAGAGCTGACTACAAGTGCAACAGGAAAAATCTATGCCTCCGCCTCAGCCGCAACGTTAACCCCGGCGCTAGCACCACAACCTGGAGGGTGTTAAAAACATTAAAAGCGTGAGTGGACTAAAAAAATAAGAGTTAGAAAACCGTTTGCGAAATAAATCAGGGTTCACTCTGTCAGGACCCGACCCTCCTCTATCAGGTCCCGACTCATCTAGCACGATATTGTCCTCTTTGGGCCACATCAATACTCAACGGCAAGCATGCGCCCTCAAGGTTTTGTTTTCGGGAGCTCACTGTGCAACTTCCTAGGGGGTCACCCATCATGAAATTGCACCAGCCTCAACTCTCTTAACTTTGGGGTTCCAATCCCCCCCAAAGCCACTGAGCTCCCAAAAGGCCTCATGCTAGATAGGTGTGTGCCTACACCTTTAAGGCACACCACCATTCCCTTCCCCCCCCCCCCCCCCGGCAGGAATGTGGGATTGTTCACCGTTCCCTCCAGGACACGGGTCTTACAATCCACCCTCCTTAGGGCCCAGCGTCCTCGTTGGCACACTTCCCGGTTGGGGTCTGGCGACGTACTTCTACATCCTTGGGAAATAAGGAAGAAAAAAGGCAGTTTGAGATTGTGCATGGATTATAAACAGCTCAACAAGGTCACAATCAAGAATAAGTATCCTTTGCCCCGAATTGATGATTTGTTTGACCAATTAAGGGGGGCGAAGTATTTCTCGAAGATTGATCTCCGTTCTGGTTATCATCAGTTGAGGATTCGAGAAGAAGATATTCCAAAAACAGCCTTCCGGACTCGGTATGGTCATTATGAGTTTCTAGTAATGCCGTTTGGGTTAACCAATGCACCGGCGACATTTATGGATCTAATGAACCGAGTATTCCGGAAATATCTGGATCAGTTTTTCATTGTGTTTATTGATGATATTTTGGTGTATTCCAAGAGTAAAAAGCTGCATGAGAAACATCTGAGACTTGTGCTTGAGACACTGAGGAAGAACAAGCTGTATGCAAAGTTGAGTAAGTGCCAATTTTGGTTAACCAGTGTGGGATTTCTGGGGCATGTGATTTCTGCAGAAGGCATTTGTGATGATCCCCAGAAGATTGAGGCAGTCGCAAACTAGGAGCAACCAAAGACAGTGACCAAAGTGAGAAGATTTTTAGGATTGGCCGGTTACTACAGACGTTTTGTCGAAGGTTTTGCTACAATTGCCGCTCCACTGACCCAGTTGACCAGGAAGGGGGTTAAGTTCATTTGGAATGAAGCTTGTGAGCGGAGTTTTCAAGAATTGAAGAAACGGTTGACATCCGCTCCGGTGTTGGTCCTTCCGGACGATAGTGGAGAATTCGATGTGTATACTGATGCATCCTTGCATGGATTGGGGTGTGTGTTAATGCAACATGGAAAGGTAATTTCTTATGCCTCTCGCCAGTTAAAACCGCATGAACACGACTACCCTACCCACGATCTAGAGCTGGCTGCCGTGGTACATGCACTCAAGATCTGGCGACATTATTTATATGGTGCAACCTGTAGACTTTTTACGGATCACAAAAGTTTAAAGTACTTTTTTACACAAAAAGAGTTGAATGTGCGACAAAGAAGATGGTTGGAACTGCTTAAAGATTATGACTGCACGATCGAATATCATCCGGGAAAAGCAAATATGGTAGCTGATGCATTGAGTCGGAAGTCATCTCATTCTATAGCTCATCTAAAGATGATACATTTACCCTTATTAGTTGAGCTTCGTCGGACTGGTGCTATGTTGAAACTTGATAACCAAGGTGGTTTGGTAGCGAGTTTCCAGGTTTGACCAATCCTGATTGATCAGATTATTGATGCTCAATTCCAAGACCCTATCTTATGTATTCTCTGAATTGAAGTGGAAGCAGGGGAACGGTAGGATTATGCAGTGAGTGAGGATGGAGCCTTGACAAAAGAAGGCAGATTATGTGTTCCTGTAGATACCGTGTTAAAGAAGGAGATTCTGGACGAAGCCCATAGTTCGGCGTACGCCATGCACTCAGGAGGAACCAAGATGTACCGTACGCTGCGAGAACACTATTGGTGGCCGGGTATGAAACGAGAAATTGCTGAGTATGTGAGCAAGTATTTGATATGTCAACAGGTAAAAGCTGAAAGACAAAGACCCTATGGAGCACTGCAACCGCTTCCTATCCCAGAGTGGAAATGGGACCACATAACTATGGACTTTGTGTTTAAACTTCCGAGGACGCCTAGAGGCCATGATGGAGTTTGGGTAATTGTAGATAGATTTACCAAGTCCGCACATTTCTTACCTGTGAAGGAAGATTTTCAGATGACCCAGTATGCTAACCTATTCATTAAGGAGATCATCCGGTTACATGGTACACCTGCCTCTATTGTTTCAGATCGAGATCCACGATTCACATCTAGATTCTGGAAAAGTCTAGAGGAAACTTTTGGGACGAGATTGCATTTCAGTACGGCATTCCACCCTCAGACAGACGGACATTCGGAATGAACTATCCAGATCCTAGAAGATATGATGAGAGCATGTGTTCTGCAATTTCAGGGAACTTGGGAGTCACACTTGCCATTGATGGAATTCGCCTACAACAATAGCTACCAGGCGAGTATTGGGATGGCATCGTATGAAGCCCTATATGGACGCCAGTGCAGAACCCCTTTGTGTTGGACAGAGGTGGGCGAAAGAAAATTGTCTAAGTCTGAATTGATTGATCTGACAACGGAGAAAGTGAAGCTCATCAAGGAGAGACTCAAGGCGGCCCAGGACAGGCAAAAAAGCTACATGGATCGACGGATGAGAGATCTTGAATTTGCAGTGGGAGATTGGGTTTTTCTGAAATTATCGCCTTGGAAAGGCATAGTACGATTTGGCAGACGCGGGAAATTAAGCCCCCGTTTCATCGGACCCTATGAGATTATTGAACGGATTGGCCGAGTTGCTTACAAACTAGCCTTACCTTCAGAGCTTTCCAGAGTTCATAATGTCTTCCATGTGTCAATGATGCGGAAATATGTGTATGACGAGTCCCATGTATTAGAAGAGCAACCCATTGAGCTCTGGGAAGACCTATGCTTTGAGGAACAACCTGTGCAGATCCTGGATCGAAAGGATAAGGTACTCCGCCGAAAGACAATTCCCCTAGTGAAAGTGCTTTGGAGAAATCAGAATGTAAAAGAAGCTACTTGGGAACCCGAAGCTCAGATGCGAGAACAGTATCCGTACTTGTTTCCGTGAAATTTCGGGGACGAAATTTCCTAAGGAGGGGAAGGTTGTAACGCCCCGAAAATCCAAAAAATTGTAAAATATTAAAATAATGTGAAAAATGACGTTTTTACCCCTGGAGAGACATGGCTAAAAGTTGACTTTTTATTTGGTATACTTTTTGAAAATTTTTCTAGTGCCGTTGTATAGGTCTCGGAACGCTGAATCCGTGCACAGACGGCATGTCGAAAACGGAGCTCGGATGCAGAAGTTATGGGGTTGTGAAATGGAGGGGCAAAATGGTAATTGTGCTTAAGGGGTAAAATGGTAATTGTGCATAAAGTAATTAACAGTGCAAGTGCTGACTATTCAATTTAATTGCTGATTCACTTCCCTTTAACCCAGCTAATGCCACCTGCCTTATTAAGAAACTCATGAGTGGCACTTGGTTGCTATGTTGACATTAATTATTTAAGCTTTAGCATATGAATTAAGGATGATAATTAGCAGTAGTCGACTAAGAACAAAACAGAGAACACATACATCCTCCCTTCATCTTGATCGATTTTCAGTAGAAACAAGAGTAATTGAGTGAGAAATTAGTGGCAATTTGGAGAGAAAAACCGAAAGGAAACAAACAAAACCCTTATCGACTTGTACTGGAAATACTTGAAAAACCACCAAAAACATTAATTATCGATTTTGATTTCTAAGACGATTTCGATCGCAATTGAGGTAATATTTCATCTTCTGGGAACTAGACGACTCAAACCCAATCAATTGGGAAGTCAATTGGTGGTGAATTGGTGACGAACAGGCCCTGCAACTGTTTTGAAAATTGGAGCTTGAGTTCGATTACTTAGAGGTAAGGAACTTTGAAATTGATGTCACAATTGTATTTAGAATGGACCTATGATGCTTCTGGTGTAATTAATTGAAGGAAACAGACAGGTTTGGGGTAGAACCCGAGTTAGGACCCGTCAGGTGTTCATCTTGAGTCGAGGAGTTTTAGGGCTTGTTTGATTCAATTGAAGTCCCAGAGCATAAATCTATATAGAATTGATGCTAATGAGTGAAATAATGAACAAAATTAAGGTTGAATCGAGGGAGATTGCACCAGGTCTGATCGCGGGTTGCAGACACGTTTATCAGAGAAACGGGCGAGAGAGAAGCACTGTAGCTGTGCACTGTTCACGGCGCGTGGCTGTCACGCGCAGCCGCCTGCGGCGGCGCGTGAGGGCGCGTGACCGGGAATCTGAAGATGGGTTCAACACACTTTTTGATGTTCTCGATGATACGGACCTATTGGCGTTAGTTTCGGGTCAATCGGATATAAATTGAGGGTAGTTTGCGTATCCGAAGCGTATAGGTTACGTTTAAATAATATTATTTTATTCTGATGACTAAGAAATTCGTACATAAGATTATATGATACTCTCATAACCCTATATTACGTGTTTGACAGGCCGAAATATTATCGGGACATCGGACGAGAACGAACAGCTCGAATCTGAGCAATCTGGACGGTGTGTTAGTGGACTTTTGTTTTCTACCCTAGTTGCATGCATATATGTTTTAACTGCTTCTAAATGCTTTATGATATGATTTAAATTGATTTGCTATGATTGATATTGTGATATGATAATTTCCGAATTTTGGGAATATTATATTATTTTATATTGCTTTGGGTACGATTTTCGAGAAAATGATAAAATTGTGATTTTGGGCGATGGCCTTAGATTTGAGATGGATTTTGACTCTGAAATTAAGTTAAGTGATTAAATTGATGAAATTGATTTATACATTATATGTTAAGCATCGTGTTATAATTGGATTTGTGGAACTTACTTGTATTTTGTAAAAGCTATATTTCGGGCAGAGGCCCTGTTGAACTATTGATTTGATTTTGAGATTTAAATGGTTTTGAAATGAGATTATTGGTGACTGTTCCACATGTACCATCCTCTGTGATTTGATAGTCTCCTCCAGACGTCGTAGATCCTGGAGTAGTCACGATCCACTGCCTGGAGATGAGGAGCTCCGAGGGGAGGCTCAGTCTCGGGAGTGTGAGTTTATGATGATATCCTCCAGACGTCGTTGATCCTGGAGATGATATCAGCCCAGACGTCGTTGATCCTGGGGAGGTACTCGGACGTGAGACACCCGAGTTGCACGCGTTGCATTGATATCGTGACGGGTTATTGGATATTGAGATTGGATGTTGAGGATGGTGGTATCATGATTGATTTTGAATTGTATTAGCTGTTTTATTTTACCTTTGATTTTTATGACTCATGTTTTACATGATATGCATGCATGTTTACAAAACTGGAGGGTAAGACTATTTTTGATAAATGTATTTCTAAAACTTTATTTTTTTCCACTAACACCTTTAATATTTTTTGTACCCTCTAGGCCGGTGCACAGGTACTGAGGCTCGTATCGAGGCAGAGGAATAAACTAACCGCTGCGTACTCAAGTATCTGACCGCGTAGGATTTTGATCTTTATTTGTAAATATTGCCTATGCTCTGTAAACCGGTTGACAACTGATGTAGTCAACGCTCCTACAAGACGTACCTATCCCTTGTCTGACTATGTGCATTGTTTGTTGTGTTGTGTATTTATGTATATATATGGACTACTTTTGGTATTTTAAAATTATGGTCAAACGGGAGCAGGATCTTTCACGATTATCGAGGTATAATCGGGATGGGTCCTGTCCCCGTGTCATGGATGGAACGGTGAACAATCCCACATTACTGTGCGCGCGCGCGGGCGCGCGGGGGGGGTGGGAGGGGGGAAGGGAATGGTGGTGTGCCTTAAAGGTGTAGGCACACACCTATCTAGCATGAGGCCTTTTGGGAGCTCAGTGGCTTTGGGGGGGGATTGGAAACCCAAAGTTAAGCGAGTTGAGGCTGGTCCCCCTGGGAAGTTGCACCGTGAGCTCCCAAAAACAAAACCTTGAGGGCGCAGGCTTGCCGTTGAGTATTGTTGTGGCCCAAAGAAGACAATATCGTGCTAGATGAGTCGGGACCTGACAGAGGAGGGTCGGGTATTAACAGAATGGTATCAGAGCCGGCCCCTGACCGGAAGTGTGCCAGCGAGGACGCTGGGCCCCAAGGTGGGTGGATTGTAAGACCCGGTCTTGGAAGCAAGAACGGTGAACAAGACCCGTGAGCTTGAGAAGCAAGAACGGTGAGCAAGACCCGTGAGCTTGGAAAGGTAAGATCGGTGAACGATCCCACATCGCTCGGGGAGGGAAAGGTGAAGTACCTTCTATGTGTGGGCACGTATCTATCTAACACAAGGTCTTTTGGGAGCTCACTAGCTTGGGGGGGGGGATTGGAACTCCAAAGTTAAGCGAGTTGTGGCTGGTGCAATTCCATGATGGGTGACCCCCTGGGAAGTTGCACCGTGAGCTCCCGAAAACAAAACCGTGAGGGCTGGGCCCAAAGCGGACAATATTGTGTTAGATGGGCCGGGTCATGACACACCCTCCGTTTGAAAACATGCATGCATAACCAAGGATCGTAAAACAACCATATGTACGATATGAAAATAAGTGCGAAAATCATCAGAAATCAAAACCAAAGTTCGGGCACTCGGCCCTAAATCCATAAGAACAAAGTTATTCGGGTCACAGCCCAAAAAAATTGAAAACCAGTGAAAAACATCAATCATACAAGTTTACTGGATCTCAAGTGCGCCCGAGTCTTTAAACTCAAAACCCTACGCAATAACCAGGTCTTCCCGGGATATCAACGAGTCTTTAAACTCAAAACACAATCACAGGCCTCGGGGGGATCACAATCATCGAGTCTTTAAACTCAAACACATACCGAGTCTTTAAACTCAAAACCAGATCCAGCGGGTTTTTCTCCTTTTCCGGATCTTTAAACCCAAAACCATTTTTCAAGCATAAGAAAAATGCATCGTGTAATGACCCGGACTTTCGAAAAAGGAAAATTGGGAAAATTTGAAGAAAATGACGATTTTTCCCCTAGAAATTTGGGCGAACGGTTAACTTTTTGTTCGAGCGGTCAAACGGACTTTGACCGATGACTGTTATGTAGTTTCGGACATCACGAGTTCATAGACAGGTGGCATGTCCGATTCCGACGATCAGGGAAGAAGTTATGACGTTCAGAAGTTCAAGGGCATTTTCGTAATAAGGTCGAAAAGGAGGAAATTATTGTCTTTTTGTTCGACCACTATTTTTCATGCAATTCGAGGACCGTTAGGTAGGTCTCGATGCCCTGAATCCGTAGACAGGCGGCACGCTGAAAACGGACCTTGGACGGATGAGTTACGGTTCTAGAACAAGATAGGCACTTTGGTAATTTTGTGAAGGAGAGCAAAATGGTAATTTGCCAAGGCTGCTGTTTGAAACAGCCGTGAGTGGGACTTATTGTTTAATAGAGTAAGTGACTTTGGGGGAATTATTTAACATTGTGAGTGACAATTGTCACTGAGAGAGGCTAATTGTGACAATTTTAGGGTAGTGGAAGCACATTTAGGTGGGTTTGCAATAGGGAACAGAGCACAGGGGGTGTTGTTTTTGAGTTTGGGCTGTTTGCGGGAAAAACAGTCACATAAGGATTGAAAGATTCCCACGAGCTGTTGGGTTGGCCGGGTTTGAAAATAGAGAGGTTAGGAGTGTGAGAGGTTATTTGGAGAAGAGAGAAACCGAGAACCAGAGAGAAAAACCCAATTCGGAAAAAATGAAAATTTGGAGGGAAATTCGAAGTTTAATCTGTGAGTTGAGAGGAGCCAAACAGAGATTAAAAATATTCTTCTGGACTCATTTAGACTTCAACCGTACAAACATTGAAGGAAATCGATCGCGGTTTGGCCAAGAACAGAAGTTCCAGTTTCTGGAAATTTTCGAGGTTGAGGATGACTACTTACAGGTAAGGATTTGTGAAATTGGTTATGGTTTAATATTTAGTTAAGTCTTATGAAGATTCTGTACAAATTAATTTGAAAACTAAGTTGATTTGAGTGAATTTCGAAAGTTAAGACCGCGTGTTTGATCTCGAGAGAAATGCTGGATTAAAGGCTTGATGTGTGTAATTTAGTTTACAGATCCCTAAGTAAACTTATTTCGATACAACTGGATGTTTGAATTGTCAAAAATAATGTTGAATTGAAGGAAAATTTAACGGGTCATGTCGCGGGTTGAACAACCCGTTTGCAGGCTAGTCGGGTGAGGAAGACGATTGTGCGGTCACTCTAGCAGACGCGTGAGTTTCACGCGCAGCCGCTTGCGGTGGCGCGTGATGGCGCGTGGGCCCAATTCTCAAGGTGATTTCAACACGACTTTTGTCCTATGCAATGTAACGAACATTTGGGCGTTGGTTTCGAGTTAATCGGACGCCGTTTCGATGTTGTTTCGAGGGTCCGAAGGTTTATATTACGTTTTTAATTAATATTTAATTCCCGAAAAATTATGGGAAATTAGTATGATGTTATTTGAGTCCTTAGTGACACTGAGGAATGATTTCAGACAGGATTCAAGATTTCTGGAAAATGTCGGAAATTACGGAAACGCGTGCAGCGCGAAAGCGAGCGATATGAACGGTGTGTGAGTGGACTTTGCTTTCTAAAGTTTAATGCATGCATAAATGTTTCTATGATTTCTATGATTATGATTATGACTTATGGTAATTACATTTTCCGTATTTATACGTATTTCATTATGCAATACGTAAAATGCACGTATTTCGAGACTATGGTTTCACACATGCTTCGATGATGGTTTAATGAATGTTTTTATACGATTTGTGTGTGTCATGTTTTGATGATGTTTCGATGGTGATTGTGTGTATGCCTTACGGTTTTGGCACGTATTTCGAGGTTATTACGGATTTGCACGTTTTACGAGATTTCGAGTATGTGTGGTGACCGTGATTGAGGATTTGAATTTGGTATTTGAAATATGATTTGATTTCAAAGATTTAAAATGGATTTTGGGAAAAGAGATTTCGGGCTTGATGCCAGTTATAAAAGTGGCTTGATGAACGAGTTTTGGGTTTCGGAAACTTGAAAGTGGATTTCCGGATTTGGGTTCGGGATGACGGTTCCGGATGCCGGCTTACGGAATCATTATTGCGAATTCAGATTCGGGAATGGATGACGGATATGATTGGGGATTTGAATGTGAAATTCGGACATAAGTTCCATTTTGATGAAGTGTGATCTCGGGTTTGACTTGAGAAATTGGTTTACGATGGATTATGGATTTATTGTGATTTATAAATGGTTTTGGGTTTAAAGACCCGGTACGATTGCTGGATGATGTTTTTGGGTTTAAAGACCCGGTTGATTGATGACGGGGGAGGGCCCTTGATTGATATGTTTTGAGTTTAAAGACTCGGTTATTGTGATATCCCTCGAGGCATATTGATTATGCTATGAGTTTAAAGACTCGTTGATATCCCGGAAAGGCCTGATTTTGCGCATGGTTTTGAGTTTAAAGACTCGGGTGCACTTGAGATCCAACAGATTGATTGATGTGTGAATTACTGTTGATTTTGGATGTTTCGGATGTGTTGGTCAATAGCCCGGTTTATATGACTTGATGGATTTTAGGTTATGTTATGTACTTGGCTTTTGATTCATGATTTTGGGCTGATGCCCGGTGTTTATGGTTTCAGGCTAAGGCCACGATCTGAGCAAAGGAAAATGAGTCTGATTTTCATACACGATTTTCTTATATTGGAAAATGAAATGGATTATGAAATGATTTTCGAATGCATGCATTGGTTTTACGTGGAGGGTAGAAATGTCTTTTTGTAACCTGCTTTATTAACTGATTCATTTTCATCCACTCACACCTTTTGTGTTTTTATTGACCCTCCAGGTCGTGGTGCGCTAATCGAGGCTATTCGAGAGGTGGCGGCATGAGTGGGCACGTGTTTGATTATCCCTTGTTTGGCAAGTGCTGAGGGTAATTTAGGAACTTCAGTCGACTTGCCAGATGGGAGCAGGATCAGACACGAATATCAATGTCCCTTCGGTGTCGGTCCTGTCACATCGAAATCCGAAAACCAAAACAAAACTGGAAATCTTCGAAAACCGAATTCACGTTTGGTTGAAATGGGACTTCCACTCGAATTTCTCTTCCAAATCTTAAATCATATCCACAAATTTCTAGTAAAACAGAATGCATATAAACATAAATCATCCATCTGAAACCATCCTCAAAAGCATAACAGAAATCATATTCTCGAAGTACGTGCAAATCCGATAACTCGTATGGAAAAACGTGCAATCAAGTAATGAAAAAATATAGAAATCGTAAGCATAAAAACATATATCGAAAGCATAAAATCATATATCGAAACATAAATAATTAAGTAAAAACAGTTATGCATGCTCGGTTAGAAAACAAAAAGTCCACTCATAAGGTCCGAACACGTCACTCGCGTCCCGTACGCTCCTTGGCTGTCTCAGGAATATCCCGACCTGTCAAAAGTCACCATTTCGGGTCACAAACTCTTCATTTAAGCTTACCCTAATTTCCCCAATTTTTTCGGAATTTTTTAAACGTAATTACACGAACCTCTAAACCTTCGAACACTCAAGACTACCCAGATACGGTGTCCGATCGACTCGAAACTTATCCTAAAATGTTCGTTACATCGATTAGAGTGAAAACCGTGTTGAATGTTTCCCCAAAAGAAGCACCACGCACCCTCACGCGCCGCCCAAAGGGGCCGCGCGTAGTGTCATCGTCAACCTCCAGCCAACCCGGTTCAGACCGGTCTAGACTGGTCCGGTCCAACCGAGCCGGCGAGGCCGGTTTTCACCCTTTTTCATATCATTTTCAATCCTATCTACACCCTAAGTTTCGTCCTTGAATTTGTGATTGATTCACCTAATAAAAACACGAAATGAAGTTCTATTTCTTACCTCCCAAGGTCGAACCAAAAACTCAGAAAATTGACCTTCGGATTTTCGGCCACCAGTTGCCCTACCAGTCACGGTTTCGAGTCCCTGGGCTTGGCAGTGACTTTCTTCAGCTGTTAGTGTCAACAAAATCACTCAACCAATCCCTAAAACTCACGACTTTCGATTTGAACATTTCTGGAACAACAGGGGACCCAGAGACCTTACTTGTTTCTGCTCACAGCCGTGGCCCTACGAGTCCCCAAGTCACTCCTCAGTCCTCTGATCACCACAACAGACCAGTCTTGATAGGTTTGATCGATTGAACTCTCAGTCGTGCATGGTGATCGTCTCTGTTTTCTGAGTTTTCCTCACCTTCTCACAGTCCTCTCACTTAACACAACACCACAGTTTACTCACCAAACTCTCAGCTTGTCTCTGATCACTCACACTCAAACACAAAGACTCACAGGACTCACACACAGATGGACGATCAAATGCTCACTATGTCTCTCTGTTTTCTCAGTTGATCGATAAAGCCTTAAATTAAAACGTGTAACCGTGTGGGATTGGCTAGAAGCCACTGGAATTAGGCCAGGTGTCCACCAACCTGTGGTCTAGCCTTAACAAATATCCAATTATCTTAGCCCAAGTGTCCTTATCCGGTTATACACACATCCTAAGGTGTTAAAAATACTAAATTGCCCCTAAAAGTCCAATTACGATTTTACCCTTCACTTTCTAGACCCGTATCTTATCCGTCTGATGTCCGATGTCCGATGACGGCGTGCCGCCTGTCGTTGTACTCAGGACATCGAGATCTACCTAACGGTCCTCGACTTGCGTGAAAAATTTTTGCCACGTAAAAAGTCAACAATGTCCCCTTTTTAAACTAATTTACGAAAATGCCCTCGACCTTCTGAACACCATAACTTCCTCCTCGGATGTCGGAATCGGACGTGCCATCTGTCTACGGACTCGTGACGTCCCGAACTACGTAACGGTCATCGGTCAAAGTCCATTTGACCGTCGGAACTAAAAGTCAACATTTTACCCATTCCAAGGGCAAAATCGTCATTCTGCACCGTCCGTCCAAAAGTATCCAACTAATCACCGATTCTCTTTGCTAATCCGTCATTAACCACTAATCTAATTCCGACTTCTGGGACGGGTCATTACAGTCTACCCTCATGAAAAAATTTCGTCCCCGAAATTCCACATTTCGTACCTCCGTAACTAGCAGGGAGAAATCCAACGGTCTTACACCTAGGTCTCCTACCCGATGTCCATCTTCTGCCAATCTGACTTATCCTAACAGTTCCCAACCTGTCATCTTAACTCGTTCAAGCGAACCAATTCACTTGACTTCCAGCCTAACTCGTAATCATTTTCTTTTTACTGAGATCAAGCCTAAGTATGCCACAATACCCCTGTTACCAGTTTCAACACTTCTGACGCCTTCTTGAGTCGAGCGTACTTCGTACCCATACTTTTGTCAGCGATCCTTGTCGATCCTACCAGAGTTACAACGTACTCGTCTCTACCCTGAATTGACCAAACACCTCACCAATGGTTCCACTGATCACTAACATAGTCATCCTATGGGCACACCAACCACGTCCCATACTATCTTTTTGCCACCGGACCCTAACACCTTCCTGTTTAACCAAGAACATACCTCTCAAAGTTAGGGTCCCACCAGCCACTCAGTTCGAAGTATCTAGCTCATATCAACACTGCAGCCTACCAACCAATCAGTCGCTCGGGATCACCCTGATCCATTCCACATGTTCTATTCAACAACATCCAACATATGGGAACTACACCAATCATCCGTCTATCCACAATATACACTGGCACTAAGCCGATCACCAACACTTCTACTAGAACTGCACGTCCAATTACATCGGTCTGGTTCCGACCACTGCAGAACCAGTACATATCCTCCACATACCTTCACCAAGTATCACCAACTAGAACGACATTGCACACACAAGCACAACCCTACGATAATGAAATAGAAACAAAGGTATTTTAGAATACCTCAAACACAGCTCGTAGAGTATATCCTCACGTACTTCCAACTACACGTCTTCCGGGAAAATCCAACTCAAAGTCCTTCCCAGTCTCCCGGTCTCCTGACCAATATGAAACCCTATGGTAACACAGCTACGAATCCAGAGTAGGCTTAGTACCAGTTCTAAGTCCACTAGCCATACGTATGCAACCACAAACCACAAACATCCAACCTAGTAAAAATACCCAACTCATGTCTCACAAATGATTCTCCTGCTCAACATCAACTCAACCCGTGAGCCAGAAGTGATCCAATCATGATCTAGTCGCCCTTAAGTAGATCCTACTTACCAGTTCACTACTTTGGCTTCACTTCCTACAATTGCTCAGACCACCCCGTCGAATCAAATCGATAAAGTCCTCAACACGTCTAAAAGTACGCCTAGGTTGTGGGTTCTCTTTAATAACCTTATCTCGATCAGTTATAGTTACTATTTTTGCATTTCTTCCATTATCCTTCAATGGAATACACCGCGATCCTCTACCTTGTCATTCTATCTAAATCCATCTTAGCGTCATCCCCTCACACTCGCCATCTACACCAACTCGGAATCAACACATCGTCTTATCGTCCAAACCACAACATCTTCTGATTCCGAGATTCCAATCATGGTACGTTATCCTTAAGTATGCCATCTCCCGACTAATTGTCTAAACGTCACCATCGTTACGACTCAGAGGAAATCCTAAACTCTTTGCTCTAAAAGAAAGGGGTAGCCCCGGGATCAAACAAAACATGTACAACACGACCAAGGATGGTAAGCGTACCTGTCACTACGCCGGGTGCGGATTGAGTCTCCTACTGCGTCATCGCAAAAACTCGGGCCTGGGGTCCTGAAGATTGGCCGCGTCCCCTAAAACCACTAGTGGCACCACCACCTCCTCTAGTGCCTGCTGCCCTTGAAACTGAAGCCGTTCTCCGTCCTGGCTCCGCCGTACCTCAGCCTGCGCCTCCACCTGGTGGTAAGGACGAACATTCCCTCCAGTAGTGGCCTCGCTCACCACAGAAGAAACAAATGACACTAGAAACATCCCGACTGGGACCTCCACTCGATCTCCATGTGGATGCAACAGATGTCACACTTGCTTGTTGAGTCGGTTGTGCTCGGTGTCCACGGAACCCTGGACTCTAGGAACTACCCGGTCTACCAAATGGATCATCGCCCACAGATGAAGCTCCATTGTAACTGCCCCTCTTCGGGGTCCTCTGGCTCGATGCTCCAGAAAAATGAAGCTCTCGGCGGAACGAACGAGGGTAATACTAATCAAGGAACCGCTCACAAAAATTCTCCCAAGTCACTGTGTGAGCATCCCAACCTGACAACTCGAGGGTGTACCACCACTCATACGCCGCACCATCCAAAAAAAAGGTAGCCAACAATACTCGATCCTCCGGAGGGCATCTCATCACCCCAAAGATCCACTCAAGTTGAGTAATCCACCTGTGGGCTTCCTCAGGGTCTGCCCCACCACTAAATGTCGTAGCCCTAAGACGCTGGGCTCGCTCAATCATAGCACTCTCCGCATCTCTCGCAACGTCTTCTGCAGGTCGTGGAGGGGGCAAACGTCTCGGAGGCATGGTCGATCGTACGCTGAAAGAGGCATAAAGTCAGTATAAAGACCTAGACACAACCTCGAAAACTGTAAACCTATGCTCTGATACCAATTGATAGGACCCACCCAGGTTATTACCTCGATAACCGGGACGAACCCTGCTCCAGACTGACAATCACGCTCAAAAGACCAAAACAACCACAAAAAAACCATGATTTATACATTGCCAGACCAGGGAGATGTTATAATACAATGAGTCAACAATAGCACGGAGCATAGTACAGTACAAGATAAGACAAAAAGCCTACTAAGAGCTGACTACACGCGCAATGGGAAAACTCTATGCCTCCGCCTCTGCCTCAACATTAGCCCCGACGCTAGCACCACGACTTGAAGGGTGTTAAAAACATTAAAAGCGTGAGTGGACTAAAAAAAATAAGAGTTAGAAAATCGTTTGCGAAATAAACCAGGGTTCACCCTCCGTTTGAAAACATGCATGCATAACCAAGGATCGTAAAATAACCATATGTACGATATGAAAATAAGTGCGGAAATCATCAGAAATCAAAACCAAAGTTCGGGCACTCGGCCCTAAATCCATAAGAACCAAGTTATTCGGTTCACAGCCCAAAACATTTGAAAACCAGTGAAAAACATCAATCATACATGTTTACTGGATCTCAAGTGCGTCCGAGTCTTTAAACTCAAAACCATGCGCAATAACCAGGCCTTCCCGAGATATCAACGAGTCTTTAAACTCAAAACACAATCATAGGCCTCGGGGGGTATCACAATCACCAAGTCATTAAACTCAAACACATACCGAGTCTTAAAACTCAAAACATCTCAATCCAGGGCCCTTCCCCCCCTTCCCCCCCCCCCCCCCCCCCCCCCCCCCCCCCCCGAGTCTTTAAACCAGATCCAGCGTGTTTTTCTCTTTTTCCGGGTCTTTAAACCCAAAACCATTTTTCAAGCATAAGAAAAATGCATCGAAATCCAAAAACCAAAACAAAACTAGAAATCTTCGAAAACCGAATTCATGTTTGATTGAAATGGGACTTCCGCCCGAATTTCTCTTCCAAATCTCAAATCATATCCATAAATTTCTAGTAAAACAGAATGCGTATAAACATAAATCATATCCACCAGTCGCCCTTCCAGTCACGATTTCGAGTCCTTGGGCTTGGCAGTGACTTTCTTCAGCTGTTAGTGTCAACAAAATCACTCAACCAATCCCTAAAACTCACGACTTTTGATTTGAACATTTCTGGAACAACAGGGGACCCAGGGACCTTACCTGTTTCTACTCACCGCCGTGATCTCCACCGTGGTCCTACGCATCCCCAAGTCACTCCTTAGTCCTCTAATCACCACCACAGACCAGTCTTGATAGGTTTGATCGATTGAACTCTCAGCCGTGCATGGTGATCGTCTCTGTTTTCTAAGTTTTCCTCACCTTCTCACATTCCTCTCACTTAACCCAACACCACAGTTTACTCACCAAACTCTCAGCTTATCTCTGGTCACCCACACTCGAACACAAAGTCTCACAGGACTCACACACAGATGGACGATCAAATGCTCACTCTGTCTCTCTGTTTCTCAGTTGATAGATAAAGCCTTAAATTAAAACGTGTAACCGTGTGGGATTGGCTAGAAGCCACTGGAATTAGGCTAGGTGTCCACCAACCTGTGGTCCAGCCTTCACAAATATCCAATTATCTTAGCCCAAGTGTCCTTATCTGGTTATACACACATCCCAAGGTGTTAAAAAGACTAAATTGCCCCTAAAAGTTCAAATTACCATTTTACCCTTCACTTTCTAGACCCATATCTTATCCGTTCGATGTCCTATGACGGCGTGCTGCCTGTCGTTGTACTCAGGACTTTGAGATCTACCTAATGGTCCTCGACTTGCATGAAAAATGTTTGCCACGTAAAAAGTCAACAATTTCCCCCTTTTCAACTAATTTACGAAAATGCCCTCGACCTTCCGAACACCATAACTTCCTCCTCGGATGTTGGAATCGGACGTGCCACTTGTCTACAGACTCGTAATGTCCCGAACTACGTCACGGTCATCG
The DNA here is from genome assembly GCA_032719365.1 of Prinsepia uniflora. Lineage (NCBI taxonomy): Eukaryota > Viridiplantae > Streptophyta > Magnoliopsida > Rosales > Rosaceae > Prinsepia > Prinsepia uniflora. Next base: position 54,158,307 of record CM064863.1, on the reverse strand, counting down.
GTCAAAGTCCATTTGACCGCCCGAACTAAAAGTCAATATTTTGCCCATTCGAGGGGCAAAATCGTCATTTTGCACTGTCCGTCCAAAAGTATCCAACTAATCACCGACTTTCTTTGCTAATCCGTCATTAACCACTAATCTAATCTCGACTTCTGGGACGGGTCGTTACAGCCCAGCTCTCACGGTTTTGTTCTTCGGAGCTCATGTGCAACTTCCGAGTGGAACACCCATCATAGGATTGCACCAGCCCAAACTTGCTTTTTGGAGTTCCCAAATAATCCAAAGCCAGTGTGTAACGACACGAATTTTTGGAATTTTTGTAAATTGACAAATTATATGTAAAATGACCATTTTCCCTCGTTAGGGTAAAATGTTGACTTTTGACTCGAGATACTATTTGTATATGGACCATTGACCATTACGTAGATCATGTCACCACGAGTCCGTAGACAAATGGCATACCGGAATCAGAGGTTCGAAACGAAAGTTACGGGTCATGGATTACGAGGGATACTATTACATTTTTCGAGGTTTGGGCCAGGTGGAATAATTAGATTGGTCAACTAGGATCTTGGACCAATCCGATGAATGACAAGTGTCACTCATCTAACTAGCCCAATAACCCAAAAGCTTGGATGCATGTATCTACCTTCTCCTTTTGTTTCTCATTCATTCGCGTGAGCAACCATTTGCAGCAAACACCCCGACCACCTTCCCCATTTGTTGCTTCATCTCTAGCCCCAGATCGATCACACACCCTCACCAGACATCATCTTCATCATCATCGTCATCACCATCATCACCGTTGCTGTCTGAAAATCCGAACACCGCCCAGACCTGCGACGACAAACGAACCCGCAGACCCCAACCCGTTTAACCCCCACACCGATACTTCGAGCTAACACTAGGCTAGGACTACTAGGAGCCTTGGACGACCAACTGGAGACCCACGACGGCGACGCAGCGGAGGTAAGCCAAAAAACCCGAAAAACTCCCCTGGTTTTTCCCAGTTTTGAAAACCTGATTTTGACTTGTAGAGAGCCGTCCTGTTTGTGTAGTTTTGTTCTAAGGACTGAGAAATAACTGTGGTGGCCGGTTTCAAGGTTGGACGCAGCTTGACGCGACGGAGAAGATGACTGGAAAAATAGAGCCGTGAATCTTTGAGCTAGAGGTAGTGATCCTGACCTTTCTTCGAGTTTTTAGGTTTACAGACTTGTAGGGTAGGCTTAAACAAGTTCATAGGACCAAAATGCATTGAAAATGGTGGCCGAAAATGGAAGTTCTGGTCGGGTCATGGCCGTGGGTCACAGCGGCCCGATTACTGGTTTTTCCGTAGGTACCGACCGAACGACAGTATAGGTTTTCGGTAGGGGTTAGCCGAATGATAGGGATGATGACCTCATCATGTTAGACATGTCAGACCAGTGACTAACAAGGGAGTGACACGTGTCCTCTGACACTTGTTAAGGATGACGTCATGCTGACATCATCAGGTACTGTAGCAGCGTTGACCGATGCATTGACCAGGCACGTGGAGGTGTGTGTGAATAGTGTTTTTGGTGGGACCGATACTATTTTCAAGGTTTCGATGATACGGATCTAATGGCGGTGGTTTCATGTCGATCGGAGAACGTTAGGCTGGTCAAATTGAAGGATCTAGCCTCGGGAAGCGTGTTCGGGTTGCGTTCTCAAGCCTCTTTTGTTCTATGGTTGGATGTTAGACCAAGTAGAGTCAATTAGTGACCTTTGGATGTGTTTGGACAGGTTTAGGCGGTTCGTTGAGCAGCAAGGACCGTATGTGAGTGGGCTATTTGGTTTCAAAATGATTGCATGCATAATTGTTTTCACTGGTTTACTTCATGATTGTGATTGGATGAGTCTTGATACTTTATTATGGGGTTTTATACGTAGTATGATGTTTTGGGCATGAGACCCGTCAGGATATATGTATGAATTGGTTTTTGATCTTAGTCGAGGAGTTCTGTGGAATGTGACACTATTGCACTGTGTATACCTACCTTATGATTTTTGTCTCCTCTAGAACGTCCAGCAGTATCCTAAAGTAGTCACGGGTACTGCCCGAGAGGGGTTGGCCCCGAGGAGCGGCTCGTGATCGGGAGTGCAGATGTGGATGATACCCCTAGGGAGGGTCAATGATTTGCGGGTCGTTGACCTGGGTGAACCCTGGGGAGACTTGAGATTTGAGATCCCGGGTGGCACGCGTAACCATAGAACTGTGACATGATTAGGCATCAGGGATGCCAGACATTATGGATGTCGGGGTTAGGTTATACAGTGAACTATTATTATGATTATTTCCTTATGCTGGCTATATGATTTTATGATCCTACGTTTTGACTAAATGCATGCAAGTTTCTAAATGGAGGGGTAAACCATTATGATTATTATATTATTATCCTATGTTCTGTTAGCTACCTTTCTACTCGACGGCGGTGCATACTGGTGGTGGCACGAGTTGGTGATGACTGGCTTGACCGTTCATAATGTGACTTGGGAGGTCTTCAGGGACCGATTCCTAGATCAGTACTATCCGAGGTCTTTTCGTACTACCCGAGAGAGGGAGTTCCTAAAGCTCCAACAGGGAGCCAGACTATAGCGGAGTACGAGCAGTCCTTCTTGTCACTGTCTCGCTTTGCTAAAGCTTTTGTGAGTACTGCGGAAGATAAAGGTCACCGCTTTGAGGAGGGACTCAGGGGGGACATACAGGCGATTATGACGGCCATACCTTATACTACTCTGCATAACTTGACGGACGCCGCCACACGAGTGGAGACCAGTTTATCGGTTACAACAGCAGCAGACTTCTGGTGAGACTTGGCGCCAAGATCGACCATACCTCGGGACTTCGGGCGGTTGGGGCTCATAGATGGGACACTTTGGAGGGGCTTCTTCATCTCGTCACCGGGGACGGCCGGGCCGCTATGGGAGCCCTCAGTGATCAGGATCGAGGTCTGGATCCAAGCAGTATCAGATATCCTGGGGTGGTTCGTTAGTGGGTATTCCAACCCGCCGAGAGCGTTGATTGTTTCACTTGTGGAGGATCGGGCCATTATGCTTCAGAGTGCCCATATGTGACTAAAGATAGTAGTACAGTGCAGAGTTCAGCCTCCAACACTTCTACTGGCCGGGGACAGAGTGCAGCTCGTGGTGGTGATAAAGGAGCGTGAGGACGGGACTGTTAGACTAAAACCATAGCCCGAGTATATGCAGTCACACAGTGTCAAGCCAGAGCGGCTCTGGGTGCCACGACAAGTACTCATACTATATCTGGTATTACTGTTTGTGCTTTGATGGACTCCGGAGCGATGCATTCATTTATTTCACGAAACTATGCGAGTTTGTTGGGTCGCGAGGTGACAACTCTTGAGGAGGAGTTGGGTGCCTGTACACCGGTGGGAGTTATCTATAGAGTGAACTAAATCATTTATAATTGTCTAGTGGAAGGGGAAGAATTAGAGTTTCCGACCGATCTGATTATCATGGATCTGCATGACTTCGACATCATACTAGAGGATGATTGGCTATCGGACCACTACACGATCATGGACTGTAGCAACAAACGAGTGACCTTACGGAGACCGGGTTTTCCAGAAGTGATCTTCCAGGGGGAGCGGGGAGTCTCGCCACCTGAGGTAATTTCCGCACTCACAACTACTAAGTTATTAAAGAAAGGTTGTCTGGGTTACCTTGCCTATGTTGTTGAGACACGTGAGGATTCTTTGAAAGTTGAGGACATTCCTGTAGTGCGCGAGGTTGCCACCACAGCGCGAGGTTAAGTTCACGATTAAGCTACTTCCCGGGACACGACCGATATCACAGGCGCCGTATTGTATGGTACTAGAACAATTTCGGGAGTTGAAATCCCAACTACAGGAGTTGGTGGATATGGGATTCATCCGGCCCAGTACTTCGCCATGGGGATCGCCAGTGTTGTTCGTAAAGAAAAATGAGGGTAGTTTGCTGTTATGTGTGGACTACATGCAGCTTAATAAAGTGACGGTAAAGAACAAATACCCCTTACCTGGGATCAATGACCTCTTTGATCAGCTACGGGGAGCGAAGATAGCTTTTCGGAAAAGGTACGGACATTACAAGTTCCTGGTGATGCCGTTCGGATTGACGAATGCACCAACTGCATTCATGGACTTGATGAACCTAGTGTTTAAGTCGTATCTTGACAAGTTTGTAATTGTGTTCATCGATGACATCTTAGTCTATTCGAAGGGTGCCAGAGCACACGAGAAGAATCTACGGTTAGTGCTAGACCGATTGAGGCAGAGACAGTTGTACGCTAAACTTAGCAAATGTCAGCTTTGGCTAAATAGTATTGGCTTTTTGGGGCATATCATCTCAGCCGAGGGGATTACTGTGGACCCCCAGAAGACGGAAGCCGTGACTAACTGGGAGGGACCAAGAACGGTTACGAAGGTACGGAGCTTTGAAGGTTTGGCTGGCTACTACCGACGGTTACGAAGGTACAGAGCTTCGTAAGTTTGACAAACTGGTCTAATATGTAATGACCCGTCCTAAAAATCAGAATTATATTAGTGGTTAATGACAGATTAGTGAGGTTAATCGCTGATTAGTTGGGTAATCTCGGATGAACAGTGCGAAATGACGGTTTTAGCCCTTGGAATGGGCAAAATGTTGACTTTTGATTCAGGTGGTCAAACGGACTTTGGTCAGTGACTTTGACGTAGTTCGAGATGTCATGAGCTCATAGACAGGTGGCACATCCGTTTTTCACATTCGAGGAAGAAGTTATGAGGTTCGAAAGTTCGGGTGTCTCTCGATAATCTGGTTGAAAAAGGGCACATTGTTGACTTTTTATGCGACATGTATTTTTCACGTATGTCAAGGACCGTTAGGAAGGTCTCGATCCCCTGAGCACAATGACAGGCGGCACGCTATCATCAGACGTTGGCTGGTTCGGGTTTTGGTCTAGACATTTTAAGGGCAAAATGGTAATTTGTGAAACAGGGGTAAAATTGTCATTGGGTTGCATTGGGATCTGTGCCCAGTAATATTGAGACACCTGGTGCATTAGGAATGGCGCCCAATTTTTTTGGGACACAGGTCCCTCACTGGAAGGCTGTGGAAGCCTCTTCCCTCACCGCCTCACAATTGTCACACGAGTTTAAGTTAAGGGTGCACGATCATGGGAAGGAAAACAGAGACAGAGTGATTGTGAGAGCCTAAACCCCCCTCAACTGTCTTCAAATAGCTATGATGTGGGAATGAGAATTAGAAACTAGATGATAAGGATTGTGGTGGTGCCACCGTGATGAGCATCCGTGTACGGTGGCCATGGGCCCGTGAACTGAACCGTGAACTCCTGTTTGAAAGCTGAAATGGTACCATTGATTCTAGCCGTTATTAATCGTTTTTCGTAGGTGGGTTGTGTTACCAGAGGCCTTGTGAGTCGAAAAAGCACCGTTTCGAAGCCTAAGATGTACGGTAAGGTCAAAAACCAATAAGAGCTTAGTTTGAATTCGATTATGGTAAGTTGACCTCTATGGACTATTAATCGTGTTGGTTGATTGGAAGTTGTTTCTAGGGATTCCAGGAAGAGTTTGGGATCAAAAACAAAGAAGAAGGGTGGCTGGAACCATGGAAGCACGATGGAGGAAAGTTGGTGTTTGAAGGTTGATTGGGTAGGTATCATTCAGGCCCTAATTTCATGCTTCAAGTTTATAGATCGATAGGAAATCGTGTAAGGAAGCTATAAGACTTAAAATGGGTGGAAATGGAGTTGAATTGGATGAATTAGAACGTTGAACCGCCCTCGCTGGTTTGGTTGGACCGGGCATGTTCGAACCGGTCTGAACCAGTCAAGCGGGGAGGTTGAAGGTGATGAACAGTGGGCGCGTGGCTCGCACGCGCAGTCCTTTTGGACGCCGCGTGAGGGCGCGTGGCACCTCTAATAGGGAAGTGTTCAACATGTAAAATGATGTAATCGATGTAACGAACAGTTTAGGATTGGTTTCGAGTTGATCGGACATCGTTTCGATATGTTTCGGGATGTCCGAAGGTTTAAAGGCTAGTTTAAAAATAGTTTAAAATTCAGAAAAATTACGGGATTTTAGTAGAAGCATTATAAAATAGTTAGTGACCTTCTTATGGGATTTGGACAGGTTCGGCAATGCCGGTGATAGGGGATTAGCCGGGAATGGTGTATTGCACGCGTATCGAAGCAACGACGTGAATGGTCTATGAGTGAACTTTGCTTTCTAAATTATGATGCAAGCATAAATGTTTTATATGTTTTCTATATGTGATTTTTATGTTTATGATTATGATATCTGTGATTTAGAATTTTGCATGTATTTCGAGATATTTGACGCATTTGCACGTTTTACGAGATTCTGTCTTGAATTGTGATTTGATAATGATTTGATTTCAATGGTTTATAAATGGATTTCGGAAAGTACTTTCGGGTTTGATGCTCAGGTTTTAATGATTTCGAATTTCGGCTTTCATGTGATTTCGGGATTTGAATCGAGATTTCCAATGATGATTTCCTATTTGATTTTGGACTCAAGTTCCTATGATTCTCACTTGATTTTGGGTTTAAAGACCCGTTGCTATTGGTTTTGAGTTTAAAGACCCGGTTGTTATTGCTACATCTGGTTTTGGGTTTAAAGACCCAGTTGATTGATGATAGGGGAGGGCCTTTGATTGATAATATCCCCCGAGGCCTGTTGATTGTGTTTTGAGTTTAAAGACTCGTTGATATCTCAGTATAGCCTGATATGTTGTTTTGAGTTTAAAGACTCGTTGGAAGGCCTGATATGTGGTTTTGAGTTTAAAGACTCATTGATATCTCGAGTAGGCCTGATGCACATGTGTTTTGAGTTTAAAGACTTGGTGCTTGAGATCCAGCAGATTGATTGATTGTGATTTTCGGTTGGTCTTTCACTGGTTTTCAGATGTTTTGGGCAGTGGCCCGGATGTTTTGGATACGTGGATTTTGGGCTGAGTTCCCGTATTTCCATGATGATTTATGATTTTGGGTTGAGTTCCCGTACTTTGATATTGGTTTATGATTTGGGCTGAGGCCTTGGATTTGAGAAACGAACTTGAACAAAAAAATGATTTCAGGTTTTTCGTAAACGATTCTGTTGTTTCGAAAATGAAATGGTTTTAAGAAATGGTTTTCGAATGCATACATTGGTTTTACGTGGAGGGTATAATTGTCTTTGTTTGAAATATTTTATGAACTTATTCTTTATTTTGTCCACTCACAGTCTTTTATGTTTTCGATACCCTACAGGTTTGATGCGGTGCGGGCTGTTATGAGAGAGAGACGGAGACATTACACACGCGATCCACAGTAAGTTCTGAGCACTCTGGAACATCGGAAGGTGTTTTGGTACATTGGCATAGTGTCCCTTTTCCATCTTACGTGTTACATGGAGGTTGGACGACAGTTTAGCCTCCGTGTCACGTGTAGGTTAGAAGGGAGGATGACTTATCCCTTAATCCCGGGGGATTGAGGGTGGGTCGTGTCATAATATGATGTCAACAGAAGTCTCTCAAGTTCTTGACCGGGGTGGAATTTCTCGGCTGGGGACTTAACTTTTTCTTTCAGACTCGGTGGAAAGTATATCTATAGTCCCCCCAGTCCCCTAGTCGAGAAAGGTCACCAAGCTATGTGTATGCTTGTTATACAAAAGTCTTTAGTGATTGATGTGCATGAGGTAAGATAATTGGTCTGTGTTGCTCTCGACCTTCAATGTGTAGACACAGTTGTTGGTTTTACCTCAGTCTATATGTACTTAAATGCAGAGAGATAGGTCTGTTGTAGATGTGTCTGTCTATTTAGTATAGGTTACAAGGTACTCGATTTTGAGGCGTCCACCGAGCAATCTGTGTAGATCGATTGGTCCTCACTAGGTTGTCCTATAATGTGTCTTGTTTAGAAGCTTTTTGGAGTGGTTGGTTGATGCAGTAGTAGGCGCATAGAACTTGATATTAAAGATGATGACCGAGAAATCTACGTGGTAGGCTTCTTGGTAGGTTTTCTGTTCGCTGTTTTGTAATGACTCTTGGTGCTTGTTTAGGAGGTTGGTTCAGAGTCTATTGGCCTTTTGGGCACGTGTTGGCCTGTTAGATAATTGGTCTACTCGGTTGTGAGATGGTTGGTCTTCGCAGTTGTTTAGCGTAAGGCCGAGTCGAAAAAGGATTCCAAATAGCACAAGGAGTTGTCTGTGGATAAGGATGCTACCACTCGGATGTCCAACATGTTCGCCTATAAGCAGAGAAATATTAAGAATGCACCGGCGAGGGCCAATACCTCCGCGATCAACTTGGTTCTTTCTATAGACTGAGTAGTTGAATAAGTAGACCGAGGTTATGCTAATGAACCAATGGATTCTCGGTTGTAGACTCCTCGATCGAAGACCAACATGTTAGTCGGTCCTCAATCAAAGAAGGTTTGTGATAGGTCCTCAAATAAGCATTATTTTATATTATTTTATACCCTTATACTTGACTTTTAATATTAAAATAATAAATAATTAGATAAAATAATTTATTTTGTGATATTTTTGTTTAAATAAATAAAGCTTGTTATTTGGAGCGTTTTGGCGAAAGAATCGTCCCGATCGGAATTATAACGAATAAATTATGGACGAAATTCGGTAAAAATATTAATTAATTTACATTTTAAATTAATTTAGCTGCAGCCTATTTATACAGCACAAAAATCTTTCTGTGCAGCCAATATCCAGTCGCCAAGCCCAGCCCATTGTGCGCCCAAGCCTGGCCCGCGCCAAATCCTTCAGCCCGCTCCATCACGCCAGGCCCGTGCGACGCGCAGCCCACTGCTCGCTCCAGCCCGTAAAATCGCCTGGACTCGCGCAACCAGTCCAACTGCATGCGGCCCGTGCGACGTGCAGCCCAGTCCACTGCTGCCTGCTCTCACTTGTCCATTCCGTCCGTGCACTGCACAGTCCAACCCGCCAGCCCACCTACCACCTGCTCGGCCTGCATCTCTGAAGCCCAACCACCCACAGCAGCTGCACCAGCCCAACTACTCAAAACTGCTCCAACCTACCCTATTTTACATCAGAAAATCAGATTTTTCTGCATAACCCATCCCTAAAATCATCATAATTCATCATTATTCATCATTTCACTTATTTTATTTTATTTTGTGTTTTTATTTTGTTTATTTGTTTTTGAGTAGCTTTTTCCTCCTATAAATAGGAGTGCATTTCTCTTGTTTTAGAGGGACTTTGTATGGAGAAAGAACTCCAAAAACACAACATTGTATCCTTCCTTTAGAAATTCAAGCCTAGTATTTCCGTTGCAATTCTTGAGTTTAAGTTCGCATTCTCGTGTTTATTCATCCATCTTCATAAGGTTTCTTCTGCTGTCAGAAAATCTTATGAATAACATGTCATTTTTATTCCATCCATTTTCGGAATCACAAGCTTTCTTGGATTCCGAAGGTGTAACTTGTTCTTTCCTTTGCTTAAACTCTCATTGTTGTTTCGGTTTTATTTTCTTTAGTTCAATATTTTTGTGGGTATTTTCTTTCTAACTTTTGTAGACAAGGGTATTATTATAATGTGTTCTACTTTTCAAACTTCATTTACTTCATACATTTGAGTGCTTAAGCTTCAATTTTATACTAAGTGTTTATGACCGCGTTTCGGTGCACTTAGTATAAAATTGAAGAGATTTAAATGTTTTAATCAATTTATAAGTGTTTATGACCGCGTTTCGGTGCATTTATAATGTTTACAAAATGTATGCATGAGTGGGATGGTGAAAGTAGAATTTTGTGATGTATTCAAACTTTGCAAATTTTAGAGTGTTGGTAGATTTTGTGTTTAAAGAAAGTCCATTTGTATATATGTTAAAATAGGAATAAAATTAGTTCATTTATGTCTTTACTTATTTTGCATAATCAAAATCCTTAAAACCCCCATGTTTATTCTTTTATTCGTTTAATTCATTTATTCGTTATTTCATTAATTTATTGATTCTCTTATTTATTAATTCGTTTATTCGTTTATTCGTTAATTCTTTAATTCTTTATTACTTGATTATTCAATTAATTAATTATGTGATTATCTAATTCTTCAATTCTTTAATTCTTCAATTCATTAATTATTCATTATTCTTTTTAACTAACATATTATTAATATTCCCTAATTTCCCTGGTTAAGAACGATCCCTACTTACCAATACTATAACTACACAAAAGGGTTTAAATTTGCATAATACTCAAATTACATGTTTAATTTAATGCGTAATTTGGGCGTTATCAATTTTTGGCGCCGTTGCCGGGGAAATTAAAAATCATTCTTAATGTGTTAGTATGTATAAAATTGTTTATGTTTGAAATGTTCATATTTGTGAATTAAGTATACATACTCTTAAGTTTTATTTATTTATTTAATTATGTTGCCATAATACTTGTTCATATTTTATTCGTTTACTTTCATAGTATTACATGTATATTACTTGTTTACAATTACTCTATTTTATGATTATTTATTTGTTTATTTAATATTTATATTAAACAAAAAAATAAAAAATAATATTAAACTAAAAAAAAACAAAGAAACTTACGGATAAGTATAAATCAATTGTAGTAAATAAATGAACAGTTTAATTTGTGCATACTTAATTTTAGATTGTGTTTTAACTATTCATTTTACTTTTATTATGTTTATTAAATGTTCCTACTTGTTTATAATTTTACCTTTACTAAATTTTCATACCTTTTATTTTTGTGTTAGCATAAATAAGTTGTAATTATGTTACTTGTTATTTGTCATACTTGTTCATAATTTGGTTATACTTTTACACACTTAAGTTATTGTATTCATATTTGAGTATCCATTTTTGTTCACAACTTTCATGTCTTATGCTTGCCTTGTTATATTAATTAACAATGTTCATAATATGCTTGTTCATAAATTGTATTTAATGCTTTTATTGTGTTATTTCATTAATTGTATTTTGTACTTGTTTATTTTATTAATTTTTAGAGCTATATATATATGTGATTTTCCTAAATGTCAATATTGTTTCCTATTAAATGTTTTAGAGTTGCATGAATCGCAAGGCCCTTTTTTCTTCAAAATTCTACTTTCGGGAACAGGTAGCGCCCCTTGTGTTTATTTTCTCCTTAACCCTTCGTGATGTGTGGATTTCATCACCACACACCATAGACTCGAATCTATGGGCATGAGGTGGGGCGGAGTTTGTAAACACTCGGGTTTGGTAATTCACCAAATCTTCCATCGGTTGGTTATGGTGTCTAGAAGGGTTATGACTGGTGACAAGTTTTGGATTAAGAAAGAGAACACCAATGGAGTATATGCCAATGCAAGCCTCGGGGTGTTCTCGAAATTATCCTTGCTTCTCGCGTTACATCTATCTCAACTGGCCATGATTAACGTTGAATGGTGGAAGGGTGGTTATCAGTACGCGCAGGCCGTACGCCCAGGAAAGTATTATGAGAAGCGAAAGGGGAAAGTTATTCATGACACTCTAAGGCTCTACTTATTGCATAAATAGTTGCATACCCTCCCTGAGATTTCATGATGCTCGGAATTCATCACCGGGCCCCCTAGACTAAGTGAATCTAGGGAAGTGAGATCGAAGGTGTAGGCCATTCTTTCATGAACTGTCACGTAACTCTTATGTCTTGTGCAGGTTCTAATAAATGCATTCACACCATGCTTCATGTAGATACTTTTGTGTTGCATTAGTTTAGATGCATTTGGAACTTGTGCATTTTCTTGCTATTACTGTGACTTTCTGTTAATTATAGCCTCTATTTATGTCACACTGTATGAAATCTATTCTCTCATACCCTTACTATCTCTTTTTGTGTATATGTCAATTCCAGCTTAAGTTAATACTTGTTCAAAACTCACATTTTCTTGCTAATTGTGACTTTCTTAACGTATATTCCGAACATTAACCCTAATTCTTGTCGCAATTATTCTGTTTAAATTAACTTTCACTAGCTAAGTACTTGTGTATATTTACCTTCTAACTTAGTGTTCACTTTTAATTTAGGTACGTACTTATGAATGCACGCTCATCAGTCTAAGCTTGATCGGTTGAGAAAGCAACTTGACATCTCACCAAGCAACGCAACATTCAGAGACGCACTTAAGAAAACCAGCTCATCCGGACCACCATCCCCAATACTCGGTGAATCAATAAGTGAGAAGAGTAATTCAGACGACGAACAGATTTTTGAAACACCAATAGTCATGGCAAGAAATCTGAGTATCCGAGAGTAGACATGTGCTAACACAAGTGGCACTGCGAATTTCTGCATCCAGTATCCCGAGCCTAGAACCAAAAGGAAAGATATTGAGCTCAAAAGTGGAGTCCTTCATCAGTTACCCAAGTTCCATGGAATCAGAAATGAAGATCCACACAAACACTTGACGGAGTTCCAATTCATTTTCAGTAGCATGTGTCCCGATGATGCGGATTTGGAAATCATGAAGCTGAAGGCTTTCCCATTGTCCTTGGAAGATAGAGCACGGGTGTGGCTTTTGAGTCTCCCTCCCAATCATATCGACTCTTGGGAGAAGCTGGTTCAGGAATTTCTTACCAAATACTTTCCTGCCTCAAAGATTACGGTGTTAAGAAAGGAGATCACTGGAATCAAACAAAAAGATCATGATGAGAATTTCAGCCAGTATTATGAAAGGTTTAAGGAACTCTGTGTTTCATGCCCGACTCACGGAATCACTGAAAGATATCTCTTAACCTACTTCTATGAAGGACTCAAAGGTTGGGATAGAGGACTACTTGATGCTGCAGCTAACGGAAGTTTCTTAGCTCGTAGTTTAGTAGACGGTCGTGCATTACTTGAAAGCCGTGCACTCAATGATGCACAATATGAAGGTGCCGAGCCTATTCCAAGAAAGGTACATGAGGTAAGTTCCCAAGTTATTAATGATTCTAAATTAGATAAAATCACCTCTATGCTTTCGAATGTGTTGGAACTAAAGAAGCAGGTAGCCCCGGTATGTTCCATATGCTCCCAAGGCCATCTTGAGGACCAATGCCCCTACACTGCAAGGGAGGAAGACCCGGGACTGAAAAGTCACATGCCATTGGTGGATTTCAAGGAGGGCCAAGGACACAAGGCTATAGTTGGAGAGATCCGAACAATGTCCTAAACCCTCAACACATGATGACAGGCCCAATCCGTGCCCCGAATCCTCAACATTTCCAAAAGCCCACATGGCAACCAAGGCCCCCGGTTCCATTTTCTAACTTTTCTCATAATCTTGCTAATAATCATATCTCTTCATCTTCTAATCCTGATTATGATAAAATGCTGGCTGCTCTTTCACAAGGGCAGCAAACACTAATGGCTTCGACTCAAGCTCTTGTCACAGGTCAGCAAAATCAGCAAAAAGACATCGCTGATCTCAAGGACCAAATCGGCAAGGTCGTGGACTTCATGGGTAAAATCCAAGCTAGTGGGGTTCTTCCACCTCAACCTACACCCAACCCGAATGCAAGACCTGAAGCCAATGCGATTATCACTCGAAGTGGTAAAGTGCTCGGTGAAATAGAGCCAGATCCAGCCGTTTCTGAGGCTGAAAAGCACAAGGTGGCAACTAAGACCACCACGGCACAACCACCAGTTCAACCTACCCACACACAAGGTAACAACCCAATCCCTTCAAGTTCTGTTGTTACTAATTCCCCGTCTGTGCGTGCACCATTTCCAAGTAGGCTTGCCAAATCTAAGAAGGATGAATCCGATGAGGAGATCTTGGAAATCTTCAAAAAGGTGCAAATCAACATGCCCTTAATCGAGTGCATCAAACAAGTGCCGAAATACGCAAAATTTCTGAAAGAGGTATGCACTCCAAGGCGCCAAACGAGGGAGAAGGAGGTTGTGATGGTGAGTGAAACAGTTTCTGCTGTAATCCAACGTCGGCTACCCCCAAAGTTGAAGGATCCAGGGAGTTTTTCTGTTCCCTGCGTGATTGGTAACAAGTCTTTTGATAAAGTCATGCTAGACTTAGGTGCATCCATTAATGTTATGCCATATTTGTTATATGTTGCCCTAGGTTTAGGAAAATTACAACATGATGATGTTATCATTCAATTAGCCGATCGTTCTAATGTGTATCCCAAGGGATACGTCGAAGATGTTCTTGTGCAGGTTAACCAGCTCATTTTCCCCGCGGATTTTTATGTCCTAGACATGGAGGATTCCCCTACAAATCAAGCTCCACTAATGTTGTTGGGAAGACCATTCATGAGAACTGCTAAGACGAAGATTGATGTATTCAATGGTACATTAACAATGGAAGTTGATGGAGAGGAAATTGGCTTCAACATTTTCGATGCCATGAGGTACCCTAGTTCCACAACTCAAACTACGTTTTCTATTGATGTGTGCACTTCTTTTGCAGAAAAACATCTTGAATCAATTCGAGAAGACACGCTCAATATGATAATCCAGGAAGGAGTTGGCCTCACTCAATCAGGGGACGCCTTGGTTGAAGATGCGGATTATGAACTAGGGCCTCGAATTTTGGATGAAGTCATGACCCTAAATGAGGCCCCCAGAATGATAAATCCTCAGGTACCCTTGTCCCTTCCAGTTAGTACTAATGCCACTCCTCCTTCAGTAGTGCGGGCCCCCGTTCTCGAGCTCAAGGTTCTGCCGAACCACCTGAAGTATGCCTATCTTGGCCCGAATGAGACTCTGCTTGTCATAGTATCCTCGGCACTAACCGAATCACAGGAAGATAGATTGGTACGGGTCTTGACAAAGTACAAGACAACCATTGGATGGACTCTGTCCGACATCAAGGGAATCAGCCCTACAACCTGTGTACATCGAATCTTGCTTGAAGATGATGCAAAACCCTCTCGCGAAGCTCAACGTCGCCTTCATCCCCCGATGATGGAGGTCGTGAAACAAGAGGTCATCAATCTCTTGGACTGTGGTGTCATCTACCCAATTTCAAACAGCAAATGGGTCTCACCAGTCCAAGTAGTCCCAAAGAAAAGTGGAGTCACAGTTGTGGCGAACAGCGAAGGCGAGCTGGTGCCCCAGAGAACCGTGACCGGATACAGAGTTTGTATCGATTATCGGCGCCTCAACAAAGCAACTAGGAAGGATCACTTTCCTTTGCCCTTCATTGATCAAATGCTTGAAAGGTTAGCAGGTCACTCCTATTACTGTTTTCTTGATGGTTATTCTGGATATAATCAAATCTGTATAGCTCAAAATGACCAAGACAAAACGACTTTCACTTGTCCTTTTGGAACTTTTGCCTACCGAAGAATGCCTTTCGGTTTATGTAATGCTCCAGGTACTTTCCAAAGATGCATGCTTTCTATTTTCTCCGAATATGTCGAAAAAATAATTGAAGTATTTATGGACGATTTCAGTGTCTTTGGGGATAGTTTTGATGCATGCTTAGAACACTTAGAACTTATCTTACAAAGGTGTGTCGGAACTAATCTAGTACTTAACTGGGAAAAATGTCATTTCATGGTTAGACAAGGGATAGTCTTAGGCCATATTGTCTCTGAAAGAGGAATTGAAGTTGATAAATCTAAAGTTGATATTGTGCGACACTTACCCTCTCCCACTTCGGTGAGAGAGATCCGTTCATTTCTTGGTCACGCAGGTTTCTACAGAAGATTTATCAAGGACTTCTCCCACATTGCAAGGCCCTTGTGCCGATTGCTTCAGAAGGAGACACCCTTCGTCTTCGATGTTGACTGTCAGGAAGCTTT
Organism: Prinsepia uniflora; assembly: GCA_032719365.1. Lineage (NCBI taxonomy): Eukaryota > Viridiplantae > Streptophyta > Magnoliopsida > Rosales > Rosaceae > Prinsepia > Prinsepia uniflora. The sequence goes on along the minus strand of CM064863.1, from coordinate 54,142,524 downwards.
TGAGAAGCTTAAAACTCTTCTAACCACTGCACCCATTCTTTGTGCCCCGGATTGGTCCTTACCCTTTGAACTAATGTGTGATGCCTCTGACTATGCAGTTGGTGCTGTACTAGGACAAAGGCGGGACAAGAAGCCCTACGTCGTTTATTATGCATCCAGAACTCTGAATGATGCTCAAATGAACTACACCACTACCGAGAAGGAGTTGCTTGCTGTAGTGTTTGCTTTAGATAAATTTCGCTCTTATTTACTTCGAACTAAAGTCATTATTTACACTGATCATGCAGCACTGAAGTATCTCCTCGCCAAGAAGGAGGCGAAACCAAGGCTCATCCGATGGATTCTTCTTCTCCAAGAGTTTGACATCGAGATTAAAGACAAGAAAGGTGTAGAAAATGTGGTGGCAGATCATTTGAGTCGCATAGCAAATGAACGAGAGCCCGTGGAGATTCAGGAGATGTTTCCGGATGAACAACTCTTCGGAATTCAGGTAAGTACTCCTTGGTATGCTGATATCGTAAATTACTTAGTCACCAAGCAGTTACCTTCCACTCTCACCCGTGCACAAAAAGATAAACTTAAGAAGCATGCTAGGTACTATGTTTGGGATGAACCTAATTTATGGAAACACTGTGCAGATTTATTGATTAGGAGATGTGTCCCTGATATTGAACATAGGTTAGTCCTAGAGTTTTGCCATAACCATGCTTGTGGGGGCCATTTTGGATCTAGAAAAACTGCTCTCAAAATTTTAGAATCTGGATTATATTGGCCCACACTTTTTAAAGATGCACATTCATTCAGTTTAGCATGTGATAAATGTCAGAGATTAGGAAACTTAGGACAAAGGGATGAAATGCCACAACATTATGTTTTAACTGTTGAAATATTTGATGTTTGGGGTATTGATTTTATGGGTCCATTTCCTCAATCTAATGGTTATCTCTATATCTTACTTGCTGTTGATTATGTCTCGAAATGGGTGGAAGCTAAAGCCACCAGGACTAATGACTCTAAAACTGTTGCAGATTTCCTCAGAACTAACATTCTTTCTAGGTTTGGCATCCCTCGGGTCCTGATCAGTGATGGTGGAAGTCACTTCTGCAACAAGACCATTGAAGCCTTACTGAAATGATACGGTGTCACTCACAGAGTCTCTACACCGTATCATCCTCAAACGAGTGGAATGGCCGAGGTCAGCAATAGGGAAATCAAGAAGATCTTAGAGAGAACCGTGGGCCCTAGTCGCAAGGATTGGAGCCAGCGATTGGATGATGCACTTTGGGCCTACAGGACGGCCTACAAAACTCCTATAGGGATGTCACCCTATAGGTTGGTCTATGGAAAAGCATGCCACCTTCCGGTGGAACTGGAGCACAAAGCATGGTGGGCTGTCAAAACGTTCAACATCAAGCTAGATGATGCCGGTTTGCATCGAAAGCTCCAGCTGAGTGAGCTTGAGGAAATCAGAAATGATGCATTCGAAAACACGCTGATCTACAAGGAGAAGACTAAGGCATTTCATGACAAGCAGATCAAGAGAAAAACGTTTGACATCGGACAGAAAGTTTTGCTATTCAATTCCCGACTCAGACTCTTTCCTGGTAAGTTATGTTCTAGATGGGTAGGTCCTTTTGTTGTTACTAATATGTTTGCCCATGGAGCCATACAGATCAAAAGCATCGAAACCGGGAAGGAGTTCAAAGTCAATGGCCACAGATTAAAGCCGTACATAGAGGCATTTGGCGAGCACGATGTGGAAACAGCGAAGGTGCTACGGCCTCGCATCATATGAGTTGATTTCAGCACTCCGTCAAAGCACTTGTTGGGAGGCAACCCAACATATTCCCGAGTCGTGAAGGAGCCATCACCGCAGATTTGCTCTCTTTAATCCCTTCACTCTCTTTTATGTTTTTGTCTTTCGTATCTTTAGTTTATTTTCGTAAAATTCTCCTCCTTACTTAGAGTCTATGTTCATTTCTACTTTCTTACATTGAGGACAATGTAGAATTTAAGTGTGGGGGAGTGGTTTACAATTTTAAGTGCGCAATAAAATTGTTTTTAATTAAAAAAAAAAACAAAAACAAAAACAAAAACAAAAAGTTATTTCGACTTTCTTGAGTCTTTTCGTTTTTATCGAGTCTTAAGTCGCCCCTTAACCTGTCAATGATAATAATGAAGGGAATAAGTATATTATGGCTATAAAGATGATCACTATAACTTGAATTCATTTGTTAATACTTTGTGATTAAATGTTATAACTTTTAAGATTGATCATATTAAGTTAAGTCCTTTACATTTGATGTACTTTGTGATTAAATGTACTTAAAGATTGATCATACTTTATGAAGATTGATCATGTTAAAAATTGATGATGTTTGGAAGACTTTTATGTGTATGGATGTACTTACTCAAACTTTGTATATTATGTTATTACCTTGATATTTAAAAAAGAAAAGAAAAAAAAAGAGTTGAGTCTCTATCAAGGTAATAAAGATTGATCATATTAAGTTAAGTCCTTTACATTTGATGAAATTTGGCCTATGTTCGAAGGAATGAATTCATACTAAGATCGGGAAGTTATGGTTTGGGAATCGTTTAAGTCTTGGAACGAAGTTGAGCACCACTTGTCCTATATATTCCTTGCCTCTAAACTTAGCCCCATTACAACCTTCATAAAGACCTTATGATCCTTAAGATGGTAAATTTTGATTAGTGAAGTCAATCACTTGAGTAAGCTTATGGTTTTGGTTCATTTGTGCAAGTATGTTTTGCTTTTATTGAGGTGTTTGTTTGAGATTTTGCAAAAGTACTTTACTTCTATTATGTGAACATTTTTCTCACATATTTTGAGTGCAAACACAAACCCTTACAAAATTGAGTGAATTTATGAGTGCATATCCTTGTGAGTTGATTCATACTTGTTTTATTCATGTTGAGATCCATTTCACCATATTTACTCATTATCTTACTTGTTAAAACATTTTGTTACAATATATTAACTCTTGAATTCCATATGTTTAAATGTTTTAAGTGAAAATCTTTGATGCCATGATAATAATGAAATATTGAGACAAATGGTTAAAGGTTTACTTGTTTTGAATTCGTAGTTTAATTTTAGTATTTGCTAGGGACTAGCGAAGTTTAAGTGTGGGGGTATTTGATAGGTCCTCAAATAAGCATTATTTTATATTATTTTATACCCTTATACTTGACTTTTAATATTAAAATAATAAATAATTAGATAAAATAATTTATTTTGTGATATTTTTGTTTAAATAAATAAAGCTTGTTATTTGGAGCGTTTTGGCGAAAGAATCGTCCCGATCGGAATTATAACGAATAAATTATGGACGAAATTCGGTAAAAATATTAATCAATTTACATTTTAAATTAATTTAGCTGCATCCCATTTATACAGCCCAAAAATCTTTCTGTGCAGCCAATATCCAGTCGCCAAGCCCAGCCCATTGTGCGCCCAAGCCTGGCCCGCGCCAAATCCTTCAGCCCGCTCCATCACGCCAGGCCCGTGCGACGCGCAGCCCACTGCTCGCTCCAGCCCGTAAAATCGCCCGGACTCGTGCAACCAGTCCAACTGCATGCGGCCCGTGCGACGTGCAGCCCAGTCCACTGCTGCCTGCTCTCACTTGTCCATTCCGCCCGTGCACTGTACAGTCCAACCCGCCAGCCCACCTACCACCTGCTCGGCCTGCATCTCTGTAGCCCAACCACCCACAGCAGCTGCACCAGCCCAACTACTCAAAACTGCTCCAACCTACCCTATTTTACATCAGAAAATCAGATTTTTCAGCATAACCCATCCCTAAAATCATCATAATTCATCATTATTCATCATTTCACTTATTTTATTTTATTTTGTATTTTTATTTTGTTTATTTGTTTTTGAGTAGCTTTTTCCTCCTATAAATAGGAGTGCATTTCTCTTGTTTTAGAGGGACTTTGTATGGAGAAAGAACTCCAAAAACACAACATTGTATCCTTCTTTTAGAAATTCAAGCCTAGCATTTCCGTTGCAATTCTTGAGTTTAAGTTCGCATTCTCGTGTTTATTCATCCATCTTCATAAGGTTTCTTCTGCTGTCAGAAAATCTTATGAATAACATGTCATTTTTAATCCATCCATTTTCGGAATCACAAGCTTTCTTGGATTCCGAAGGTGTAACTTGTTCTTTCCTTTGCTTAAACTCTCTTTGTTGTTTCGGTTTTATTTTCTTTAGTTCAATATTTTTGTGGGTATTTTCTTTCTAACTTTTGTAGACAAGGGTATTATTATAATGTGTTCTACTTTTCAAACTTCATTTACTTCATACATTTGAGTGCTTAAGCTTCAATTTTATACTAAGTGTTTATGACCGCGTTTCGGTGCACTTAGTATAAAATTGAAGAGATTTAAATGTTTTAATCAATTTATAAGTGTTTATGACCGCGTTTCGGTGCATTTATAATGTTTACAAAATGTATGCATGAGTGGGATGGTGAAAGTAGAATTTTGTGATGTATTCAAACTTTGCAAATTTTAGAGTGTTGGTAGATTTTGTGTTTAAAGAAAGTCCACTTGTATATATGTTAAAATAGGAATAGAATTAGTTCATTTATGTCTTAACTTATTTTGCATAATCAAAATCCGTAAAACCCCCATGTTTATTCTTTTATTCGTTTAATTCATTTATTCGTTATTTCATTAATTTATTAATTCTCTTATTTATTAATTCGTTTATTCCTTTATTCGTTAATTCTTTAATTCTTTATTACTTGATTATTCAATTAATTAATTATGTGATTATCTAATTCTTCAATTCTTTAATTCTTCAATTCATTAATTATTCATTATTCTTTTTAACTAACATATTATTAATATTCCCTAATTTCCCCGGTTAAGAACGATCCCTACTTACCAATACTATAACTACACAAAAGGGTTTAAATTTGCATAATACTCAAATTACATGTTTAATTTAATGCGTAGTTTGGGCGTTATCAGTTTGGTCACCCGATCCTCGAAAAATGAAAGTTCAGAAGGAGTCCAAGAATATCTTGCATGCCCAGTCAGCATTGTCGGGCTCAAAGTCGCATCTGATGCCCCCACTAAGGTTTTCTCCACCTCCATCCCTGCCTTGGCTTGATCTCAAGATTGCTGAGATGCTGGCTCGGCGTGGTGAGGGGATCGATCTTAGTGTCTTCACCCTGAAGAAAGTCGATTTTTGACAATAAATTGAATTTGGTTTTCATATGATTATTCAGACATTTTAAATGTTTTACTTCATGATTTACATATTGGTTAATTTTGATTACAAGGGGATTTGATAAATCTTATGTCCGGTTTGAAAAAAAAATCGATTTGATTTAAGAGTCATGGTTATGGTATGATTTATGTGCAATGATTATTGATGATTTTGAGAATATATTTACGAGATTTTAATGGAACTCATGTCGAGTTTAAATTCAATTTTGATGACTTAATTTTTTTAGGGTTTTCTTGTGATTTGACAGCTTTATGAAAAGTGTTTTATTGCACGTTTCATGAGATTTCTATTGGATTATATTTCTAGATTTTGCTTAAATTGTGGATTTGGGCTGAGTATGACAGGACCCGTCTCGATCCCCTTGGGACTACCCGGGGACATGCCCTGCTCCCGTCTGACACATAACCTTAGAATACCGATTTTACCCTTCCGTTTTCCAAATTATGCATGCAGCAGAATCGAAAACCATAATAATATATCATATAAGCATAAATAGGATAATATAATCATAATCATAACATCAGCTGATGCACTATACATCCCAACCCGGACATCCTAGATGTCTGACGTCCCAGACGCCTAATAAGGTCTTAGTCCCAAGGCTACCCGTGCCATAAGGGGTCTGAATCCCGAGTCCAAATTCCGAACCCAGTTCGGGTATGACATCCCAGATGCCTGACGTCCCAGACGTCCAATCATAGTAATCCTGCTCCTGAGTCACTCTACGGTCCGGTCGCTCGGTAGAATAACCCCTCGCAGGCAATGCCTGACAGAGTATGATTAAAGTGTATTTTGTGCGTAGGCCTGAGTTTTTGCAAACGTGGATTTAATTATGAAATTAAATTTTAATGTTGTGAATAACCCTTCTCGAATTATACTCGAATGTTGTATCCCCGAGTGACTATGTGATAATACGATGGGTACTTGGGAATTGAGGATAGGTTGACTATATGTGGTTACTATGATGAATCTGTGTGTATGATTGTGTTGGTAATTTATTGAGACTGATGTTGTGTGGTGACCACTTAGATATCGAGCTAGGCTTCGGGTCATGACTGGTGGCCTACGGGTATGATCGTTGTGAAATGTGAAATATATATGGTATTAAGATATTAATTGATTGAGTATGGTATCAGATTTGGTGGCCTTGAATATGAATTAAATACATAATCAGTACGGTTTGAATGATGTTTAACAGTCGTGATTATAGGTGTGTGAGTTATTTATGATAAGTTGATGCTATGATTTTGGAAATGATCTATGGTGACATATGATGTTGATAATGATGAGATAGTATGATGATGTGTCATAATGATATGTAAGATAATGTGACATAAAAATGATATGAGATAAGGTGTTAAGAGCTTGGTAGCTATGGTGAGTGATTTGGGCATTAAGGATGAGTTAATCGTGTATGATTGTTGTGATGGTTTAAGCGTAGTGACTAAGACGATTACTGAGATGTTGCTTATTCATATTTTATTACGTTATATTTTCCCTGAATTTGAAAATCGACTTTATATGCATACATAGTAAGATAAGCCAGAGGATTGATGTCTTTTAAGCAATTTGAGTTTGAACCAAAGATTAGGAATTGTTCTAAAATTTCGAGGACGAATTTTTAAGGAGGGGGGGGGGGGGGGGGGACGAATTTCGAGGACGAATTTTTTAAGGAGGGGGACGAATTTCGAGGACGAATTGTTATATGCACACATGCACACACGAATTTTTTATTTGGAAGATATTTTGAGGATCGACGCTTTTCCAGAAAACTCTGGAAATTTTCCTCCCCAAACTCCACCAACTCACCTATTGTTTATATAGATGTGTGTGCATGTGTGCGTTTGAGTTATGGTTTCGGTGGAGGGTGACCGAGACTGAGGGAAACCAGGATGCTCACCACCCGTGAGGAAAATAAGGGAGGAAATGGGAGAGACTCAGGGAGAGAAGGAGAGCAAGTAAAGGGGAAGAAATTGACATGGAAACAATGAGGAGAAGATGAGGAACCTGTGAATGAAAATGTCATGAACCCGTGGGCTTGAAATTGGGTTTTTGGTTTTAGGAGAGGAATGTCGAAAACGAGTGTTACCGTGTCTTTCTGGGGTCCCTAATGACATACCCATCCCAAAACTGTTTTGATAACTATGTCTGGTCCTATTCTTGTCTGACAAGCCAATCGAAATTTCGAAAACACCCCTAACACTTGTCAGACAAGGGATGGTCATACTAATTCCCACACATGCCTTCGCTTCTCGATCAGCCCCGATCTTTGCGCAACGACTTCGAGGGTCTTCAAAAATATCAAAAGTGTGAGTGGACAAAAATAAACGTTCAAAATACGTTTCAATAAAAATAAACTCTTTTACTCTCCAATTATAAAACCATGCATGCATAGACTAACAACATGACAACCGGATTTCAAATCATATTACATCACAAACTGTAGGAGCCACAACCATAATATGTATCAAAGCCCATGCCCATAATTCTCGTAATCGTTTTCAATAAATCACATTACAAAACATGGACACCAATATCCATAACTAATCCAAACCAGTCATTGACTCCCCCGAGCATCAGCCGTTTGGAAACACCCCGAGCTTCGGCTGCTTGGGAACAACCACCATGGCCACAATAACAAAAATAATCCCGATAATCAGCCATCTGGGAACACCCCTAACTTCGGTTGTTTGGGACACAAATACCCCAAGCATCAGCCGTCTCGGAGCACCTCTAGCTTCGGCTGTCTGAGAAACAATAACCCCAAGCTCCGATCATTTGGGAAACTAACAGGACCCGTCCCAACTAGACTTTGATAACCATGACTGGTCATGCTCCCATCTGAAAAGTAAACTGAAGTCCTGAAACTACCCCTCAGCACCTGTTAGACAAGGGATAACTGCACTGATTTTCGCTCATGCCTCCGCCTCTCGATCAGCCCTAATGTCATGTCACGGCTTGGAGGGTCATAAAAAAACAAAGGTGTGAGTGAACAAAAATAATATCATTTAAAACGCATTTCAAAATACCTCATTTACCCTCCAGTTTATCAAACCATGCATGCATAGGGTAAAACATACGTATAACAATCACCGGCTTTCAAGCCAAAACATGTGAAAACATAATCACCTGGCCACACAGACCAGAACCCGTACTCAATACCAGTACGCAATCACAATCAATATCAAACAGCACTACTCACAAGTGCACAATCAATCAATCAATACGCACTATTCACAAGTGCACAAACAATCACATAGTCACATCCGCACTACGCGTAGGCCAACATCCAGCCACATTCTCGGGTTCTTGGGGTGTTTTCCAGTTCTCTTCTCTCCCCTCTCCTTTCTTTCCTCTCACGAATTCACCCTCTCAAATAAGCTCAGGTTCTCAGATTTAGGTTCGGGTTCTCTCAGTTGGTTGCTGGGACGATCGATCAAGCACCTTTTGTTCTAAGCTTTTAGTTTTTAAGGAAAACATGTTCTCTCACGATTTTGTTCTAAATTAAACATGATCTTTTGAATTTTACCTATCCAAATAGTAGGCGGCATAAATGCCACTAACCCCAGCTACACAGTGATAAGTGTCACTCAAGGAGCTACATGACTCACCACTATGACTGCATCAAATTCCAGCCCGACCAAAATTACCATTTTACCCTTACCTTCAAAATTACCAAAATGCCCCTAGCCTTTGCAGACCCGTAACTTTCACATCCGACATCCGATTGACGCATGCCGTCTGACTACGGATTCAGCGTCCCGAGACCTATCCAACAGTCCTTCCGGGAAGTCCAAATAAGGTTCCGATCAAAAAATCAACTTTTGGCCCTTGTGGGGGCAAAATCGTCATTTCCTTCCAATTTTCCAAATTTTCCTTTTTCGAATTTCCAGGTCGTTACAGAAACACCCTAATTTCGACCGTCTGGGAACTCATCATAATCACAACGAAAATCAATCAAGGATTAAACCCAAAGCCTTCCTTACAATCCTTGACTCGCATTCCAAGTCAAAATATCATTTTCAAGCCGCGCTAGGCCTAAAACATCGTTTTCACCAATCACCGTAAATCATGTCTAGAAACCGAGAAATAAATTCATAAAATCATCAGTTAATCATTCCAAATTTCTCAAATCATTGCAATCAAATCATGCAATAAATCATATAAAACATTTAACTATGCATGCATGAAAATTTATAAAACAAATGTCCACTCACACACCATCCACGCGGTTCGATTCCGAGCCGTCCGCTACTTCGTAAATTCCAAGAAATACCAATTCTGTTAAAAACCACCACTAAAGGACAATAACATCCCAAGTAACCTCACATTAAAATCCCTGAATTTTCCGGGATAAAATACGCGCTTAAAAACATAATATAACACTTTGGACACACAAAACTACCCTAAGACAGTGCTCGATCGACTTGAAACCTGCACCAAAATATTCGTTACATTGATTACATTGAAAATCGTGTTAATCGTACATCGAGAAACCTTGAAATGAGCCCCCATGAGCCAGCTAAACCTCATGAACATGGGACTCACGCGCTGCTACAATCACCATCAACCTTTGCCAGGTCGACCCTCGGGGTCTGCACGCAGGACCTAACCCGGTGAGTTGACCCGATTCCAAAACCTGCAATTTCCATCCAATTTTCACGTTTTAAACACTTAATTTCATAATCAATCCCAGTTAAAGATCCATAACCTCAAATGCACAAATTCTTACCCCCAACTTGGCAACCCAAACCATGAATTTTGGCCAAACTTCCAATTCGTCAATTCAGACCTTCATGTGTCCAATTTGATACGTTAATAACTCAATCATGCTCACTAGGGACTAAATATCACAACAATGACCTCAATTCCAAGTTCACCATCTCAGAATTGGAAATTCGGACTAAGAACACACAATTATGAAATTCAGGTTTGACTGTTTTCGGGTTTCTAGGTTTAGTTCTCCCCTTTGTCTTTCTCTCAATTTCTCTCTCTGTTTTCCTCTTGGTTTCATGTGAAGATCAATGTTTTTAGGAGTTTGGGTTCTAGGGTGGCTGGACACCAAACCAAGCTTTTGTTTTGGTTAGTTTAAACACACACATAAACATCCCACGCAACACTTCCTTATGCCACTATCTTCATCCAAGGGTAACAAGTGTCACCCAATAAGTGGGGCGAGTCACCAGATTTGATGACTCAACAAAATAGTAAAAGTCCAAAATGTTCATTTTCTAAAATTACCAAAATACCCTTGGGCATTCTAGACCCATGACAAATTCGTCCAAACTCCCATTTTGGCGTATCACCTACCCACAAACTCAGGACTCCGAGATCCACATCACGGTCTTCACGGAAGGTCCCAAAAGTACCCCGAATAGAAAGTCAACTTTTGACAACATAAAATAGGGGCCAAAACGTCAATTTTCTTTTCAAATTCTAGGAAATACCTTTTCCGAGTTTTCGGGTCGTCACACTAAGGTTGCCCTAAACCCAAAATCAGGAAGATTGGGATGATGTATCGTGATGGAAAGGAATTGTAATCATGGACGAAAGTTCGAGGTGTTGGACTGTGTGCTAAGGTGAGTATTACTTGATTCTGATGTTACATATCCTATTCTAGATTCAATTAGAATAATCAGAACACATAGTATGTGAAAAATAGTTAAGAAATGGTGGTTTTTGAGTCGGGTCGTGACTGCGGGTCGGACGACCCAAATTATAGTGAAACGGGTCGTCTGATGGTACACGACGACTGATACAGGCGTGTGGCCCCCACGTGCAGAGAGGCTCCCCATTGCTTAAAGGCGTGTGCGACGATGTCTCACCGTCTGATCAAGACAAAATTTTCTCCTTTTAATTTTCGAAGTTTAATGGTACAATTTCTGAGTTAATTAGTCCTTGATTGAGTATAGTTTTAGAGTTTAACTTATATTGTTATATCTTAAATCCAAATTTAAATTGGGTAAATTAATGAATTTCGTTTTACCTTAATTGGATATGAGTATATTGATTATTATATATTTTCGTTGAAGGGTTATTTTTACAATGGGTAGTTAATAAGAAGTTATAAGTTGGTTGTTGTGTAAGTAATTTTCTAAATATATTTTAAGGATTATTTTGGTAATAGGCTTAGTTCATAAGTTGATACTTATTGTGATTAAGATGTGACTATATTGAGTATTAATTAGGATAGGACCCTACCCGATTACACCACAAAAGTACCATTGGGCCTTGCTCCCGTCTGACAGAAATCCTGCTAGACAAGAGATAACACAAATGTCGATAGTTCATGCCTCCGCCTCTCGCGCCTCGAATTCCTTGTAGCGATCCTGAAGGGTCATCAAAACCAAGAAAACGTGAGAGTGGACAAAAAGAACTAGTTTAAGACATAGTTTGAAAATATCCATTCCTTTGCCTTCCATTTCCAAAACCATGCATGCATATGAAAACCAATTTAAAACCGGTTCACTTTGATTAAAACAAAATGCAATATATATTCTCGAAATACGTGAAATAAGTTCTCAACTCAACAGTGACATTAAATTGTCTAAGACCTCGGTAAGGCGACATAACCTCTAGACATGATCTCAACAACCAAAACAAGGTCATACATGCTCCTTATTGAATTGGATTACGGAGGTGTACCCCTATGCCTGAATTGGAAACGGGTGTTTTTTCTTATCTTGGTAAGTGTGCACGAGTGTCGGGTGCGGGAGTTGATCCCAGAAGAGTTAAGACATGAGAATCAAGTGGTTCCCTCACTACCAATTGGATGTACATAAACGGTATAATAAAAGAAAGGCGAGGTTTGACCTTGAGTTGGATTGATTCCAGAACACATGGATTGATGTCCGAGTGAGTTGCGGCGTGGAGGCCAGGAAGATACTATAGGGTAGTTGTTCGAGAGATGGGACACGTGTCGTGATGTCCTTGAGCTGGAGTATTCGATGGTGGACTTAGTGGAATTGGGAATCAGTTGACTTGGAGTGTCACTGTTAGGAGACCCAATGTTCTTTTCGATGGAACTTCGGGAGTTGGTTTTGACCAGACTGCTAGTAAATATACTTACTTCTCCTGAAAGTTCGTCGTGAACTTATCATCACTCATGGAGGTGTAAGCTTGTTAAGGTTAAGTTGAATTGAGGAGTGATGCAAACATGAGAATATCACTATAGTAGTTACCAACATATATTATTTGTTGGTGAAGGAAACTCCTCATTTTCTACTACCATGGTTGCAATTTCTCTTGGAGCCTGGATGTCAGGACAAACAGTGGATCAAATTTGAATGAGTTGAGGAGCAGAGTGATCTTGAGAGGGTTCAGTGATTGTATAAGCTGGAGCTCAGAGCCATGGTTAGCTAGAGGAACCCTAGGTTTTGAGTTGTGTTATCCTTACTAGGGCAAGTATTCGATGGGGTCTAGATACACTCAGGTTGAGTGAGTTGGTGGTTAGTGTAACCACATGATGAGTGAGATGTTAGTTTGGCATCAACGGGATGAGTGAGGTGACAGTTTAAGACTTTTTTCAAGTCAGGATTACAACATTGGACACTAAGTGAGACGACATTTGGCATGAGGTACCATAGTAAGACTCTAGAGTGATTCGAGGTTTTTGTTAGTGACTCGAGCAGTGGTGGTGGAGCCGTGAGTACCGGCTTAACAAGACGGTCTCCAACTATAAACCATCTAGCGACATACGATTTGAAATTTGAGATCTCTCAGTGTGAGCAGGATGTCAACTTAGATTGATAACTGAGAAGGGTCTTCAGGCTGAAAGCTAAAAGGTGTCAGCTTTATTTATCAGGATTGTCGGCCTCATTTGTCAACTGAGCAGGACGATAAGCTGACTTGTCATTTTGGATTTCGAGTGTACTTTTGTAGGTGACAGGTGAGTTCGACGAGTCTCAGTGTCTCGATCGAGACATGCGAGCTGATGGTTGGATTCTCGAGACTTCGATTTTGAGACTTGAAGCTGACGTTTGGATTCCCGAGACTTGGTGTGTGAGGGTTGATTTTTGGAGCTTTGGAAACTTCTGGTAACAGTTGGTCATGTGTTTGTTGGTTACGGCCACAGAGGATTGAGTTGAGTTTCAGCATTGACCGTTGGATTGTGGTTAACGTCGAGTGACGTTTGAGTACAGACGAGTACTGTGGTTAGTTGTTAGACGTGTACATTTACAGGAGAGCGCCTCGAGTTGGAGGTATGATTGGATTTCCATAGTTTGGATGTGGATTTGGGACAGTTTGAATTTTGAGGACGAAATTCTTTAAGGGGGAAGATTGTAACAACCCGTCCTGAATCTATGGATTAATTAAGGACTAATTAAGGATTATCGTGACTAATCGGGAATTAGTCAAGGATATTTCGGACGGTCGGCGTAAAATCACGATTTTACCCATAAAATGGGCAAAATATTAAATTTTGAACCAAGAGATCAAATGCACGAGGACCGAGGACCGTTACGTAGATCGAGCGTCACGAGTCTGTAGACAAGCGACACGTCAAAATTAGATATCGTACGGGAATGTTATAGGTCACAGAACAAAAACAAGACTATTCACACATACCGAGACATTATATAGTTGGTTTATTTAGATTGGTTCAAATATCTGGGAGGACCAATTGATGAGTGACAAGTGTCACTCATCTGATTGGCCCAATACCCCAAATATTTTGAATTCATGTATCTTCATTCTCTTTTTTCTCTCATACTTGAAAACCCACATAAACTAACCCAACCACCACCCTTCATCTTCAGGAGCAGGGAGTGAGAGAAGGAGTGAGATAGAGACTGAAAGGCTGGTGGCAAGACGGCAGGACTACCGTCGACGGCAGGACTACCATCGGCGGCAGAGGAAACGGTGAAACCCAGATAACCCGAATACCTATTTTGGTTGAGATTTCAGATTTGGTGTTAAGGCTTTGGAAACGGATTTTAACGTATTAGATACGACCAGTTTTTAGACGTCATAGATTGATTGCTGGGAACTAGACGAGTCTAGTGGTCGAGGAACAAAGTGTTTTAGTGGCCAGACGGCTGAGTTACGACCGGGTTAGGTCGTGGGTCTAGTTGACCCGTTGCAGGGAACCGAGTCGACCCGACTGGAGGTAGACGATGATGACATCATCGGGTGTCATCATCATCTGTTAGAGTTGTTAGGACACGTGGGCAATATGGAGTTGACACGTTGCATGCTATCAGGCACAGTTAGCGCTGACATGTCAGACACGTGGACCAATCAGGGGTTGACATGTGTCAAACTTATCAAGCTAACGTAACACGTTGACTTTGACCATTAACTGTGACGTCAGTGTTGACTTTTGACTATCGTATGGGGGTGCGTGGGCACAAATTTCGAGGTGACACCAGTTTTGTTCAAAAGGTTTCGACATTTTGAATCCCATGGTGGTGGTTTCAGGTCGATCAGAGATCGTTTAGTTGGTCAAATTAAGGTTTTTAGCCTAGGGAAACATGTTCGGGACATGTTGAATTTTCTGGGAGTTTTGAGGGTTTTGTGAGGACTCGTGCCTTGTTGGCATGGGTTAGCAATCCCACATCGTCTGGGGGGATCTAGGGGATGCGCCTCCTATGTGTGGACGTATCTATCTAACAGGAGGCCTTTTGGGAGCCCACTAGCTTTAGATTACTATGGAACTCCAAAGTTAAACGAGTACGGGCTAGTGCAATCCTAGAGCTCCCAAGAACAAAACTGTGAGGGATCGGCCCAAAGCCAACAATATCCTATTGGAGAAGCTCGGGTCACGATAGTTTTTTATTAGGACTTGTCTAGGTTTGTAGTGACCTTCAAGTGTGTTTTGGACAGGTCCGGACGACCTAGATATGTTGGATTAGCCCGGAGTGGCTTACTGCGCAGTTTATAGGGGCGCAACTCGAACGATCTGTGATTGGACATTTGATTTCTAAACATGATGCATGCATAACTATTTTATACATTTTATATATTTGATTTTTGATGCATTGATTTTTGATGATTTGAGTTTGATTGTTATCATTTCGTGGAAATGTTAAATTGCACGTATTTCTATATTTATGCTTTATGTTGTATCTTGGGCTTAGGCCAGGTTTTTATACGTGCTTGTGTTTTCAAATGCTTTGAACAATGAAATAATTTTGGATTTGGCAATATGATATCGGGCTTGAGGCCCAGTTGGTTTATGATATCGAGCTTGAGGCCCAAATTATCATTTATGATATCAAGCTTGAGGCCCAGTTAGTTTATGATATTGGGCTTGAGTCCTAGTTCTGGTTCATGGAATGAGATTTGAGTTTGAGACCCTATTGAGATTTGGATTTGGGCTCAGTCCCTATGAGATTTGGATTGGATCAGATTCGGGGTCGGTGGAATCCTGATTTTGTGGAAACAGTTTGTGGAAGCTATACCTCGGGCTGAAACCCTGTTGAAATGTTTAAAACTTGATTTGAGGTATCAATGGCTTTACAATGATTTTCCACTAGATTGATTTCTGTTTTACATATACCATCCTTATGTGTGGATTCTCTCTTCCAGACGTTTCGTAGTATCCTGTAGTAGTCACGGTGCATTGCCTAGGAGAGGCCGCTCAAGGGAGAGGCTCAGGACCAGGAGTGCGAGCATTACTTGAGAGGGGTCGCTCCGAGGAGAGGCTCATGATCAGGATTGCTAGATATGATATCACCCCGGATAGGGACCGAGGGAAGGACTCGGACTTGAGACTCTGAGTGGCACGCGTAGCCTTAGAGACCGTGACATTATTGATTAGACATCAAAGGATGTCAGACATCTGAGATGCCGAGAATTGGTTATACTGTATTTTACGGATTTGGACAGAGACCCCACGTGTTTTGGTTTCGGGGCTCAGACCCTACTAAGGAAATGGCTTTAATTGAAAATGTTTTCACTGCGTGATGATTTGAAAGCCTTATGATTTGATTTACAGAAAATGGTTTTTATAACTTGTTTTTCTGATGCCTGCATGTTTTTCTGATGCATGCATACTTTTTAGTGAATGGTATAAATGTCTTTTCGGAAATGAGTTTCATAAACTATTTGTTTTCGTACACTCATAGCTTTTACTATTTTAATACCCTTCATGTTGATTGAGGATGCGGGCTGTAGCAGAGACCGAGACATTACATGCTGCCATAGATCTTGGCGTACTCTAAAAGCTCGTGAGGGTTTAGGTGTATCCCTAGTCTGGCACGGGGTGTTAGACGGGAGCATGGCACATTGCACGTTAATCCAGAGAGGATTGGGATGGGTCGTGTCATAAATATTTGTTACCTTATTGGAAAATATGCACCATTTTTATATAGGTGGTTGAAGTAGTCTTTGTTGATAGTTTTGATATGGGATAAATGCATCTCGCTTGTAGTGTTGACACGTGACACGTAGATCGAGGGTGAAGATATATTCCTTGTGTCGTCTCATATTTGGCTCATTGTTAGGGTTATTTAGGTTATGTGGGATTTCATCCCTTATTAGCGTTTAGATTTTAAACTTACGGCTCAATAAATCTGGTCCAATAAAGTGCCAACAACTACAATACATAAATAAATAAGACTAGAAGGCAAAACAAAGAGAAAATGAATAAGATAGATGTGAGTGATGGAATGGTGAAACACATATGAGGTAAACCTAAAGAAAAAAAAAGGAAAGAAAGGAAAGAAAGAAAATTATATTATATATTATATATTATTCGCTTCTTTGCGAACAGTGAAATGTTATTATGCCTCTGTTCGAACTTCGCTCTTCCTCTCTGCTTCCAAAATGGCCTCCTCCTCGCTTCGTTCTTCATCCATTTGCATCTTCATGTCTTCGCTACAATGGATGTCGCCGCAGTTCCAACCAATGGCTGCTCACCGTTCATCGCCGCCGCTTCCTCCAATCGCGAATAGGGTTTGTTACCGCATCATCATCGATTCGCGATGCAACGACATGTGCGGGCGTCGTAGTTGCAGCCAATCACCAAGCGTCATTCCTCGCCGCAATTTCATGTAATCCCCAAGCGGTGACACGCCTCACTGCAGTTTAATTTATTGACATGTTTTCTGCTTTCTCACTATATCATCTCTTAATACCAAATCTCAACGACTCCGCTCCTCTTCAATTCTAACCCCGACAATTTTTTTTACTCACTTCATGACATGACCCATCCCCCAATCCCCCCCCTGGATTAAGGGATGTACCATGCTCCCGTCTAACCCACGTGTGACACGAAGGCTAAACGCCCGCTTAACCTCCATGTAACACGTAGATCAGACAAGGGATACCTAGGTGATTGTACCAAACCTAACTTCCGGTTTCCCAGAGGTGCGCAGAAACCACTGTGGATCACGTATGTGATTCTCTGTCTCACTAACAATAGCCCGCACCACATCAACCTAGAGGGTATCGAAAAACAGAAAAGACTGTGAGTGGACAAAAATAAATAATAAGTTTAGAAAACATTTTATAAGAAAAGACATTTATGCCCTCCATGCAAAACCAATGCATGTATTCGAAGACCATTTCATTTTCAAGATACGAAAAACCGTTTATGAAAACCAGAAAGCATTTCCTTTTCTTAAATCTCGGGTCTTAACCCAAAACCATAAAGCAAAACTAAATACGGGAACACAACCCAAAACATCTTAAAATCCATATGAACACCATAATTAGCAATCCAAAGCACACGTCAAAATACATTTCATCCAATCGAACCTACTAGACCGCAACGAGTCTTTAAACTCAATATCAATCCGAGTCTTTAAACTCAACAGGCCTTCCCGGGTAATTAACGAGTCTTTAAACTCCGAGTCTTTAAACTCAATAACAGGCCTCGGGGGAAATAAATAATCGAGACTTTAAACTCACGAGCCTTTAAACTCAAATCACATATAGGGCCCTCCCCCGTCACATCAATCACCGGGTCTTTAAACCCAAAACCAGATCCAGCAAATCCAATGCAAAAACCATTTTAAAATCATTTATCAAAATCCAGAATTCACTTTATCACTTTCAAATCCAATTACCGAAATCTTTGAAATCAAATCCCGAAATCATAACATCGCAACCGTTATCAAATCATAGCACAAAAGCATAATCTCGTAATACGTATAAATACGTAAAAGATCTCGAAATACATGCAAATCATAAATCATAGATATCACAATCATGATAATATAAATCACATATAGAAAACATAGAAAACAGTTATTCATGCATCATAATTTAGAAAACAAAGTCCACTCACAGACCGTTCAAACCGTTCAATTTCCGAGCTGCACGCTTTTTCGTAATTTCTGATACTGTTCAGGAATCCCGAATCCTGTCCAAAATTATCATTAAGGGTCACTCATGCCTCCATAATATCATATTAAAATTCCCCAAATTATTCTGGAATTAAATACGAATTTAAAATGTAACATAATCCTTCAGACCCTCTAAACCATATCTAAACAGTGTCCGATCGATTCGAAACTAAAGCCAAAATGTTCGTTACATTGAATAGAGTAAAAGTCATGTTAACCACACCTGGGAAATCGGTTCCACGCGCCGCCGTAAGCGGCTACGCATGAAGCTCACGCGCCAGCTACAGTACTCGTCCCTGTCACCAGTTTGGCTCTACAATTAGGTCCTTCGACCCGCGGTGCAACCCGTCCAGAACTCCACCAATTTGGCATTATTTTCACTAATTAAAACGTCGAATTGTAATAGTTTAAGCCTAATTAAGGTTCTGTGGAATCAATTACATCAATAGTTACCTTAAACTAATCCAACTTAATACCAATATTTTTGAAGAATGTTCATCGTCTGTGTTCATCAAATACTCATTGAGTTCTTCAATTAATTAGTCAAGGGGCATCTTAGGTTCATTATAAAGGAAATTTTGAAATGAACTTCAAGCTCCTTTACCTCTAATTACCTGAACTCCACCTCGAATTTTCGAGGGGCTGAGGACTTCCGTTCACTGCCAAGACACCATCAATTTCCTTCGTTCTTGATTGGGTTCGACTCGAGTGGATCTCAGAAAGGTAAATTCCAAATCAATTTTTGTGTTTACGGTCCTATGTTTCAAATTCGAAATTCAATCAATTTCGAATTAGATGAATTTTTGGGTATTGAGCTTACAGTTTCCCCCTCCTTTCCTGTTCCTCAATCTCATTTCCTCTCTTTCTCTTTCAGCAGGATCAATAAGGAAGGAATTGTCATTGCCTCAGCCGTTCCTGGTTTCTCCTCCCCTTTTTTTTTCCCTCAACAACCCATATACACGATTTTTCCTCATTTTTAAACCTCAACACCGCCCATTCACATCTGCATGATCGCTTAAGCCACTAATTGGGCTATTAGAGTGACATATGTCACTGATTTGGCTAGGGGAATCATCATTCAGGGCTGAATTAGCCAATTACCCGTCCAATTCACCTTGCTGCCCCAAATTACCAATTTTCCTCTACATCACATAATTACCAAAATGCCCCTCATGGTTCTAGACCCATAACTTCCATATCCGAACTCTAATCTCTACATGCCTCCTGTCTACGAACTCGTGACGTCCCGAACTACGTCATAGTCTTCGGCTAAAGTCCGTTTGACCGCCCGAACTAAAAGTCGACAATTTGCCCATTCCAAGGGCAAAACGGTCATTTCGCACCGTCCGTCCGAAATCACCCGATGAATCACCGATTAATCTCACTAATCCTTCATTAATCACTAATCTAATCCTAATTTTCGGGACGGGTCGTTTCATTCTTCCCCACTTAAAGAATTTCGTCCTCGAAATTCCAAATCTTGTACGTCCACAACTTTCTGGGGGAATCCAATTAGTCTCACACCTGGGCCTCCTACCCGGTGCACATCACCTGTCAGTCTTGTTCTTATCTGTCATTTTCCAAACCGTCACCAAAACTGTCATCATTTCTCTGTCAAGCGGACCAACTCATACCAAGTCTCGGTCTAGCTGGCGATCGTCTCAATCTTACTGAGGTTTAACACATCTCCCATTCATGTCTTAACGCATTCCCGAGGTACCTTCAACATCGCACCAGCTGACACTCATGGCTCAACCATTACCAGTTGATTAATTACAGTAACCCTGACTCATTTCGGAGTCATACCAATTTTAACTCATTCTCGAGTCATGGTTACCTCGTACCAATCAATAACGTAAATTCCTGTCGTCAACATGCACAAATCTCACCTCGCAAAACCAATACTCAAGATGGCATTCATCAGCCTGAGTACTCTTTTCAATTCACATCCGTTCAATGGTCCATACTGACTCTGTCAGCGATCCGCGCCGACCACACTGAAGTCACAACATAATCATTCACACTAAACAACTCGTTAAATCATCTCACTGGTGAGTCTACTAACCATCAACACAATTAACCTGTGGGAATACCATCCACGTCCCACTCTAACTGTCTGCAACTGGACCCTATCGAATACATGTCTAACCGTGATCACACATCTCAGCGTTAGGGTTCCACTAGCCAATCATGGCTCTGAGCATCCAGCTCATACACCAGTACTGAATCCTGTAACAACCAACAAGATCACTCTGGATCACACTGATCCAGTCCACATCCTTGATCAATCAATCACATCGGAACTACTCTGATCATCACTACAACTAAAAATATACTTCGGCACTTAGCTAATCACCAACACTTCTACCAGAACATCATGATGTACATCCAATCACATCGGAATGGTTCCGACCACTAAGACAACCACTAACACATATCTCAAACACATGTACCAATCGCATCCCACAACAAAGCCACTAATTGGGCTATTAGAGTGAAAAATGTCACTGATTTGGCTAGGGAGTCATCATTCAGGGTTGAATCAACCAATTACCCGTCCAATTCACCTTGCTGCCCCAAATTACCATTTTGCCTCTACATCACATAATTACCAAAATGACCCTCTTGGTTCTAGACCCGTAACTTCCACATCCGAACTCCAATCTCGACATGCCGCCTGTCTACAGACTCGTGACGTCCCTAACTACGTCACAGTCTTCGGCAAAGTCTGTTTGACCGCCCGAACTAAAAGTCGACAATTCACCCATTTCAAGGGCAAAACGGTCATTTCGCACCGTTCGTCCGAAATCACCCAACGAATCACCGATTAATCTCACTAATCCTTCATTAATCACTAATCTAATCTCGATTTTCGGGGTAGGTCCTTACATTTCATTTCAGTTCAGTTCTTCATCTCTTTATTTTTCCTCCATTAATGGCTTTCAATTTTTTGTTTGGAATCTCAATAACTTGTTTTTCATATTGATGTTGGCTCTTTTTCTTTCCAGTGAATCGTAAATTGTTATTGGGATTGTTTTTGGGTTTGTTTTTTTTTTTTTGGTAATTATAAATAGGTCATATTTTAAAGTCCAAATTATAAGATAATCCACCATAATAAATAGATACAGTAAATAAGAAATAAGTTTTTTTTATTGTTAGTCAAAATACATCATTATTAATATACAGGTAATTATTAATTTACCTATAAAGTAATAAAATAACAAAAACATTATAAGATAGATAATATACCTGTAAGCAATAATTGAAATATCGATATTGGCGGATATATCGCTAGTCAAATTTACGGATATCTCACCCCAAATATCAATGTCGATATCAATATCGTTTACAGTCAACAAAAATGACAGAAATTCGGTCTAAAAGTTGGAAATTTGGAATGAAACTTTGCGAAAAACGTAAGTACCTAATAATTGTTATATATGGTTATATATGACTAATAAAAATGATAAAATAACTTTGATATAATAAATATATGATGAATAATACGATATAATAGAGTTCTGCCGTTGACTAATAATATAAAATTTTAAAATCATAAATATAAATTGAAGTGAATTACTATTATT
>CM064863.1:51151635-51490568 GCA_032719365.1 Prinsepia uniflora | reverse complement strand
AATATCTTTCGGGGCATAGGACCTAGTTGATTTAGGGTTTGATTTAGAGTATAGTCAAACATGAGATATATCGGGCTATGACCGAGTTATGAGATTTTGAAAGATATTTCGGGCATGAGACCTAGTTGTGGATTTGATAGGATTCGAGGAATATTAGATTTATATAAGACAATTCAGGCACGAGACTCAATTGCGGATTTGATAGGATTTGAGGAATCATGGGTTATGAAGTGTCGATCGACACTGTTTTCGAGCTTGAGACCCATTTGATGATATTTTGGACTTGTGACCCTAAAGATGATATTCGGGCTTGTGTCTATGTTGACGATGATACGATTTTGAGTTTAAAGACTCGAGAGTTTAAAGACTCGAATTTTATTAGAAGGCCTCCGGTTATGAATTTGTTTTTCCGAAGAGCACTCTAGAGATAATGCTCGCCTCCGAGGTACGGAGAGGTCACCATGCGCCTGTTATCGAGCAGCCGAGAGAAACGACAGCCGAGGGAGGCTCGACTCAGAAGTACGGTATATGAGATCGGTCGATGATATGTTCACGATGATCTGGTGAATGTCGTCGAGTGATTGGTTCACAGGGACATGCTCAGAATCAGAGTAGCGAGACATCACATGCCACCACAGATCCTGGCGTACTTTGGATAACCCCGAGCTATTGCAGCTTTATCCCTTGTTTAGCACGTGGTGTCAGACAGGAGTAAGCACATCCCATGAAAATTTCAGGGATTGGGATGGGTCTTGTCAAAGTGGTATCAAAGCACTAGGTTGCTCGTGTAGTGTTGCGCATGTGCCGGATGCGAATGTCTCTAGCCCATCATCAACCTGATAATGAGGGTAAGGATAGGAATGTTAAGCAGGAATAGACTTCGAATAGATTCTGTTGGGCATAGTGTGCCGTGTTTAAGTGGAGTAGGCCCCAAGGAAGGTCAAGGTACGTGTGGGGCCAGCGACTGAGAGCCGCAGAGTAACTACCATCTGAGAGTTACTGGTCGGTTGGATACCTGTTACCACAGTATGAGGACTTTTTAGAATCGAGATCAATAGATGGTCAGGATAGATGTGTTGCACTGAGCAGCCGAGGACGTGGACGTCCCTAGTGGAGATTAGTTAGAAACGTTACCAGGGGAGTGGTACTTGTGGATCGAATCTTGGGGTGGACCTATTAGTGGACTGTACGCGTTGAGCGTTGGGTCCAGATAGCAAAGATAGTGTGAAAAGGTGCAAACCCAGCCACAAGAGGTTTGTGGCAGACATTGCTATCGATGGACGTAGATGACTGAGATCACTATGATGAGTGAGACGAGTTGGATGGAATCCAACAACGACTAATGTTCCTTGTTAAGGTTCGATGGCACTTCAAGGGTTATATATGATAAGATAGCTAATAAATATAATTCCTTTTCCTGGAAGTTCCTAATGAACTTCTCATCTCTCATAGACGTATAAGCCTATATAGGTCGAGCTGATTTGAGTAGTGATACGATCGTGGGAGGATCATGACAATAGCTATCAACAGATATTATTGGTTAGTGAATGAGACTTCTCGTTTCCTGCTTCTATTCTGCAACATGGTTTCATTTTCTCTTGGGTTCAAAGAGGGTGTAAGAACATAACATGTAGAATGTGATTCAAATTGGAATGACTTGAAGAAGGAAGGTGACACCATCACCGGACGTGATGGGTGAGTATCAGATTGGTAGGCTCGTGTTGGTGATATGGGTCATGTTGTATTAGCTGAGAGAGCTAGTATGGATCCACTGAGGATCTAGATTGTTAAGGATCGATTTAAGTATGGATTGAGGTGATCGAGGATCACAATATGATTGTGGATTGAGAGAATCGAGATGCTTATGCAGCAGGATGTTTTGGTCCGATTTGGGCTATGTAATGAATTGGTTGAGGATGGAGATTGCGTCGGATTGGTGCCAACCAATGATGACAACTGAGATTGGATTCACTCCGATTGGATGAGTGTGTTGGTACATCCTCGAAGTGGAACTTGAGGCAGAGGAGGCGGTTAGAGCTGATTGATAGACATTGAGGATACATTGAGTATCATTTAGGAAAAGATGAATAGCGGATGCCCCGAGTAGGATGTTTACCGGCTTGTTATGGCTCCAGATGGATGGATTTTACTGGTAATGGACGACCAGGGAATGTTGTTGAATGGTATTCTAATAAGATACATAGGATGGATTAGAGGTTGATAGCACAACTTCAGAATCCGACCTTTTGTGTTATTAGGATAGGGTCGTGGTTTGGATTGGCACGTCTTGGTAGACGTGAGTTGGTTAGTCTTGGAGTGTCTCGGAAGTTGGTCTAGTGACCACGATAACTCAGAAAGGACCTTGTGAGTTAGTATGTGGTCTGTCCAAAGCGTTGAATCGGATAGACCAGTTCCAATGTTGAAGCGTGATTGGCATGTTAGCCATGTGATGGACAGAGATAGGATATGTGGATATTGGTAT
The DNA here is from genome assembly GCA_032719365.1 of Prinsepia uniflora. Classification (NCBI taxonomy): domain Eukaryota; kingdom Viridiplantae; phylum Streptophyta; class Magnoliopsida; order Rosales; family Rosaceae; genus Prinsepia; species Prinsepia uniflora. Next base: position 51,488,086 of record CM064863.1, on the reverse strand, counting down.
GTACTCGAACGTTGCGTGAGTGCAGTCCCTGAGCAGGCCTGAGAGTGCCTATGTGATTGCTGTGCTATGGATGCACTTGTGAGTAGTGCATGTAGGATGGTATGACAGTAGAGTATTGAGCAATCTGATCGATGTGTTACGATCATTAGATTAAGTCAGAGACGGACATGGTATGATAATTGGACGAGGTAAGATGTTGATTGTACGTTGAGTACGAAGACCGGACATGGAATATTGTGCGCTAGTGCTGAGTGACTTTAGAGGGTTCATTGATTGTATGATCAAGGAGCTTAGGGCCATGTTGGGGCCAGAGGGACCCTGATGATTGCATATGTGATTATACCTGCTAGAGCAAGTATTCAATGGGGGTCCGAATATATCCTAGAGGAGTGAGGTGACAGTTTGGGACTTGAGATGAATCAGGATCACATCGTTAGTCGCTAAGTGACATGAGGTACGCTGATATGACTTTAGAGCGAGTGATACACAAAAACTAACCATTAAAGTAAACACAAAGTCACACTCAACACCTAATAAAAACATATGAAAATTAAAACCCTTTTTTGTAGGGTAGTTTATTGTTTCTAGTATCCTACGTGATTAACTAATCTGCACTAACCTAATTTACTATTTACATGGTCAACTCATCTTTCACCTAACTCATTCATGAATTCTATTAACTTCAGCCTATGAAATCCTCTAATTATAGCCTTATGAGTTATTTGCATATTATCTTAAGTACGTGCTCGGGGACAGCCTAACATACACTTTCAATGAATTAGACTCGGGGACAGCTCGACATATCTAATCAAGCATTAACCACAAACATACAATCATAACAAAAACTAGAATTGTAAAACAAATAGAATGAAGCAATACAAATCATAAAACCAAGAATAATATTAGAAATCAGTTCATAAACCAAGATATTCAAGCACAATAGATAACTATAAGGTAAAGAGACCGTGTTACACTTTTTCTCTTCGGGACACCCTATGGATACAAAGTGATTGAGCTCTCTTTGGTGAGACACTCAGGAACAGCCTGACTATGCCACATATGAAGATGTAGAGGATGAAGAATGATATAATTAACCTTGCGCGAGAAATCTTGAATTTATTGAAAAGGAAAAATTGGTTAAGAAGAGCTTTGGTACAAAAATGGGCGACCCCTTACAAATAACCTAAACCTCTCTATATATAGGAGAAAATTAATACCCAAATAAGTAGGAGTTTACAATTAAATTCTAAAAGGAAAAGGATTAGAATAATTAATAATGAAGTCCTAAACGAATAAGGTAATAAAAAAATCTAATTAAAAAGGTAATATAAAATCCAATCAACAAAAAGGTTTCCTTGAAACAAGGAAAACAAATTCAATCTTAATTTGGAGAATTTTTCCTCATGGAAAATGGAGAAATGGTGCTGGAATAGTAATAGGAGACGGTTGGTGGAACGCGGCTGAAGTTTGCAAGGAGAATCGGTAGGTGCGCGCTGAAAAAGGGTGAGGAATTCGGCAGTCAAGGACTGGTCAACAGCGCAAGGAAGGGCTGGAATCCAATTCGGTAGGCGTGCACTTAAAGAAGCTTTGGGAATTCGGTGGACACGCACTGAAGAAGAGGTAGAGAGCTTCGGTGCACACATCGAACTTCTCTCCTGGACATCGGTAAGCGCCAACCGAACTAGTTACTGGGCTACCATTTTGCATTCAGTAGGCCCCTACCGAATTCCTTCAATCTTTTTGGTGGCCTCCCTTGTTCAATTATAACTTCTTCAATATAACTCCGATTGAGGTGATTCTTTCACCTAAGTTCATGTAATTCTGTGCTCTATCCAATTCTGTACATTTCTCACAAAATATATTATTTTCTACTATTGTTTGGTATTTAATTATGAAAAGATAAGCATAAAGGGCATAAAATGATACTTAATTCAAGACTTATCAGCGAGTTAAGGTCAGAGTTGTTCAAGGGAAGCGTAGTAGATCTCTGAGTTATCGGTTGGGCATGACGGTGCATCGTGAATGTGTCGGATGTTGGGAGCTGTCTGGTGAGATATAGACTTGTGATACTCAGTAGGAGCAGGATTTTCGGGTTGGATACTGAGCGAGATTGTCAGTTTAGTTTTAGAGGATGAGTATTGAGCATGGCTGAATAGGATGCTGAACAAGATGTCAGCTTAGTATAGTAGAATTGTCGGCCTGGATTGGCAGCCGAGCAGGACGATAAGAAAGACTTGTCAGAATGAACGCTGAGTACACCTACGTAGTAGACAGGCGAGATCGACAAGTGTTGATGTCCCGTTTGAGAATTGAGATAAGGCATTGGAGGTTTCCAGTGACGACAGGTTAGTCTGGGATACGGTCATGGAGGATGGGCTGAGTCTAACCATTGACCGTTGGATTGTGATTAACGATGAGTGACGTTGGTGATGGTTAGGTACTGTGGATGAATGTTGGATGTGTACCTTAGGATGGAGGTAGGATTGGATTTCCATGGTGGATTGGGTTAGTGTGAATTTCGAGGATGAAATTATTGTAAGGAGGGTAGATTGTAACGACCCATCCCAAATTTACCGATTAATTAAGGAATTATAATGGATTGTCGAGAAGTACTTAAGGAATAATCGAGATTAGTCAATGATTATCAAAAGATTTAAAGAAAATTACGATTTTACCACTAGGAAGGGTAAAAAGTTGACTTTTGATTCGGGAGGTCCAATGCATGAGGACCGAGGACCGTTATGTAGACCGAGACGATACGAGTCCGTAGACAAGTGATATGTCAAAATCGAACATTGTAAGGGAAAAATACGGGTCACAGATGATTTCAGGAACTATTTACGATTACACAAAAATCGAGATGGTTGACTTTTGGGATTTGAAATTGGGGCCCAAAATATCTTGGTCTCGACTAATGGATGAGTGACAAGTGTCACCCATCCATTGATGACCATCACACATGTATGCACCTAAACCATTTTACCCTTCCATTTTATTCTTTCCACCTGTACCCACCACCCAAACCCATTCCACTTCTTACTTGAGACCATATAGAGACTGAGAGGATGAGAGATAGGTTAAGAAGACGGTGAGGGATGGTGGAGCTATCGTGGTGGCTGGAATCGCAAAGGATAGAGGTAAACCCGAAACCCATTTGGTTTGAAATTTGAGGTTCAAATTTTGGACGTTTGGGATGGATTTTGATGATGGGTCATGTTCCTTGAGATGAGACGAGCTCACAGGGCCAAGGAACAGACAAAAATGGATGATTAGACCGCCCTGGACAGAGGCTAGAAGTTTGGTCGTACGGATCGAGCTCGACCAGGTAGATTCTAAGCATTTTCTCTTGATTTTGAGGTCATGGATCTCTTGCTGGGAGGAAGACGATCATGTGGGTGAAGAATGGCTGAAAATGGTGGATGGATGACTAAGTTCTAACAAGGTCATGGTCGCTGGACAAATGTCCCGTTATAGGGTCGCTAATCGACCTGATTAGAGGTTGATGATAATGATGTGGCAATCCACTTGATCATCTGTCAGACCTGTTAGGCCACGTGGACAACCAGAGGGTGACACGTGGCAAGCTTTCAGGTCCAGTCTGTAGTGACGTGGCAGTGCCAAATCAAACATGTCAAATCACGTGGACCAATGAGGTGGTGCCACGTGGCAACATATCATAAGGTGTCAGATGACATGGCAATTTGCATGGCAGGTCCACGTTAGCATTGTCAATCTACTTGAACCAATGAGGTGGTACCACGTGGCAATGTGTCAGATTGTAAGAGATGACGTGTCAGTGACACGTGGCACCAGTTAGGGAGTGCCACGTGGCAGCTTGTTAGACATATTAAGCTGACATCAGCATATGACGTCAGTATTGACCTTGACGTCATCGTTGACTGCCATTGACGGGCACGTGAGGACTTTGATGGTGCTTGGGGGGCACGTGGGGACAATTTCGAGGTGAAAATGATCAATTTTCAATGGTGGCGATTTTGAGTCGATCGGAGATTGTTTGATGGGTCAAATGGAGGTTTCTCCTCGGAAACTTGTTCGGGACACGTTGAACATTCAGGGATGTGTGATGGTCTATGATATAAACTTGTATAGATGGTTAGTGACCTGATGTGGACAGGTATGAACGTCTTGGATAGTATGGATTACCCCGTAGTGGCTTACGGCTCGGGTTTCAGAGCGCCCAACATGGACGGTCTGCGAATGGACTTTTGATTTATAAATATGATGCATGCATAGTGTTTTATACATTTTATGAACATGGTTTTGGATGCGATGGTTACACATGTTTTTACTCTAATTGGGCATTTTCGTAGAAAAATGCTAATATGCACGTATTTCGAGATTTATGTTTTATGTGTTTCTTGGGCTTCGGTCGAGTTTTATACGTGCATGTGATTTATATGATTTTTCGATTTCATGGAGAGGTGTGAAATTGAAGATTTGATTTATAGTTTTGAACGATTTCATGAGGATGCGTGAAATCGGTATTCAGGCATGAGTCCCAGTTGATTTAGACCTTGACTAGGATGATAGTCAAAGGTGATTTTGAATAGTGAAATGGTTTTCAAATTTAGAAATATCTTTCGAGCATAGGACCCAATTGATTTATGGTTTGACTTAGACTATAGTCAAATGTGAGATATATCGAGCTATGACCCAGTTATGAGATTTTGAAAGATATTTTGGGCATGAGACCTAGTTGTGGATTTGATTGGATTCGGGGAATCCTGGGTTATGAAGCGCCGATGGACATTGTTTCCGGGCTTGTGACCCATTTGATGATATTTCAGGCTTGTGACCCTATGGATGATATTTAGGCTTGTGTCCCTATTGACGATGATACGATTTTGAGTTTAGAGACTCAGGAGTTTAAAGACTTGGATTTTATTAGAGGGCCTCCGGTTGTAAATATGTTTCCCTGGAAAGCACTCTGGAGATAATGCTCGCCTTCGAGGTACGAAGAGGTCACGATGCGCCTATTGTCAAGCAGCCGAGAGAGGTGGCAGCCGAGGGACGCTCGACTTAGGAGTGCAGTATATGAGATCAATCGTTCTTATGTTCACAATGATCTGGTGATTTTCAGCTGGTGATGTGTTCACCGTGACATGCTCATGATCAGAGTAGTCCTTGAGCTTATGGGCATGCATTGTTCGGATTGGATTCATGACTGATACTGATGATTATTGGCTGAGATCCCATGTGTTTTCTCTATTTGGGCCAAGACCCTATGTGATTTGATTTTGGGCTAAGACCCTATGTGATTTGATTTGGGCTGACCTGGTATGATTTGGTTTTGGGATGATACCCTACTGAGGAAATGGCTTCAATTGCGCAGGATTTTTTACTGAGTTTTGATTTGAAAAGCAATACGTCTTGCTTTTGAGAAAGTATTTGAAATACTGTTTTCTGATGCATGCATGCTTTTACGTGAAGGGTATAAATTTATTTTCGATAAACTATTTTTATAACTGATTGTTTTTGTCCACTCACAGCTTTTATATCTTTGATACCCTTTAGGTTGATCGTGGATGCAGGCTTTAGCAGGGATCGAGACATCACATGCAACCACAAATCCTGGCGTACTCTAGATAACCTCGAGCGGGTGACAGTTTTATCCCTTTTCTGGCACGTGGTGTCAGACCGGAGCAGGCACATCCCACGAAAATTGCAGGGATTGGGATGGGCCCTGTCATAAACAGCCCAAAAACCCAGGAAACAACGCCTTTACGCTATCATGACTCGAAAAATAGAACCATACGCTACCGGGAGTAAAAAAATTGGCTCTATGCACCTTTTTGGGGCTGGAAAACCACCTAAAACAATACAATATGGCCTAAAACAGTGCCCACACATCGTCGTGGGTAGTAAAAAGGTCCTACGCGCCGTCTTGGGTAACAAAAAGGTCCCACGCGCCTCCAAGCGTCAGTGGAGGGTCGAAAAAAGTGGCTCAGCGCTGCCAATCGCCAGCAGGAGCCCACACTCACCACACATGTCAGTTACAGTTCCAAGCACGTGTCACACGTACCGATCACACATGTTGGAATATACCTATTCCTAGACTATTCCATGGAATATTCCTATAACGGTTCCATTAGTTGACTGTTGAGTTTAACGTTGACTTGCCGTTCGCTAATGGCGGCCACCGTCATCGGAGCCTTACTAGAGAATGTGATTAGACCGCCGCTAGCATCACCGTCCACGACTGCCGGATACTGAAATTCTTGCCAGAAATTTTCTAGAATCGGTTGAGACGTAATTTTACGATTCCCTACTCAAATTCAACCAAGATTCCAGATATCTAGTCTACAGAGTTAGAATCTACCTCCATAGTCCCAGAAGTCGATAGGAATCTCACGGTGGTTCGTTATGTTCCAGAAGACTGCAGCCCGCCGTTCAAGGTCCAAACGAGCACCAATCCTACAAGAAATCTAAGGATTAAACGCGTCGTACAGAGAGCAAATAAAGTAGCTAGTTCAAATTGGGAAACACTTATCTATGCGGTCGTGAAGTGCAGATTTCCGTCGACTAGGCGATTTCCTACCATCGTCATCGTTGCCAAGACCGTCACGAAATCCACATGCAAGTAGGTGGTTAGAACGCCCTCCAAGAAACCAATTTAATGGCCGAAGTTTCAGATAGAAAGAAAACCTGGAAAAGTAGGTAGAAAGGCGAGTTTAAAGTGAGTCAAACCTCACCGTTGAGGTTTGTCGTACAAGAATCGCATGAAAATCACTCAATTAGTAATACTCAACTCCACGAATTGATTGGTGTCTAACACAGGTTCAGAGATTACCATTAACATCTTTAAACATGAGCCAGGTCGCAGGTTGGGTTCTTCCTCGCCATATGTTCAACGATGTTCCCCGCAGTTCTACGTTGATCGCTACACCCTCACAAGGGCGAGGCGATGGTGTTGGTGTGGTCATGGTTAGGGTATCAAATCGAATAATCTCCGTTCCCAGTGTCGTTTGATGTTTGACGGTATCGGGTTCTCATAGACTTGAATGTCAATTTTGGTCGATGGCCAAGGAGGTGAATGATGACCAACTCGCCTGAGGTGAAAGGAAGAATTCTCAAGGTGGTAGTTCAATGAAAGGTAGTCGAATCCATGCTCTCTGTATGGGAGGAGTTTCTGGGTTGTGTAGGGGAGAGAAGACTCGACTTTGATCGAGAACCTTCAAGAGACCGTGTGTGAGTGTGGCAGTAGTGAGGGAGGTGTACCTTGGGTTTTTAGGCTTCCAATTGGGCTTCGCATTTCACTTGGGCTTTGCACAAATTTTAGGGCTTCAAGTAAGCTATTTTTAAGATTCAAGGTAATCGGGCTTAAGCTAAAGATTAGATTGGGCATAGTGGGGAATGGGCTATAAATTGCACAATACAAATAACTCATAAACGGGGCCCTTCCACGGGGGTGACTAGGGTTAGTTAGGTAAATTCTACAATTTGTACGTATATTTCCGGGGCGGGATCTATTAGTCTACCCCCTTAGAGAAATTTTGTCCCCAAAATTTGGTAAACATTAGTCAAAAGTTGAACTCTTAATAGGTATCCGAAAACAATTTACTATCTCCACAAACAAGATTCAACTTCCTTGTGGGGTCCGATAAAAGAGTACTCTGTTAAGGGATTCGTTATCCACCCACCATCCACCTACTAGTGCTACACTTGTTTACAACAGTTAACCCGCAAAATTATCTCTCAAAAGATACAACAAATTAGATGCTTCTTGAATAGTTCCTTGAATGTTCAGTTAGGATCCCTCAATCAATGATTTGTCTAACCTCGGGAGGTTCCAAACACGCTCGAAAAGGTTGATTTTTGCCTCGCCAACAAGCCTACTAGGTCGACGTCCAAGGCTAACCAACAACTATCCACTCAAGAACCAGAGCCTAGCTTGACTTTTGAGTAATCATCTCACACCACACCAGTCTCAAGAAAGGGGTCCAGCCTGACGTCTGAGACTAACCAACCACCACTGACTCAGAAAAGTGGTCCAACCTGACGTCTGAGTTGCCACTGCAATATGAATCTCAAGAATTGAGCCGTAACTCGACGTATGAGATTGTTGACAGGACCCGTTCCAAAACGACTCTGATAACCATTCCCATCTGGTAAGTCAACTGAAGTTCCGAAAATAGCCTCAGCACTTACCAGACAAGGGATAGTCACACTGATTCCCACTCTTGCCTCTGCCTCTCGATCAACCCCGATCTTTGTGCCACCACTTGGAGGGTCATCAAAACATAAAAGGTGTGAGTGGAAAAAAATAATATCTTTTGAAAATACATTTCGAAACGAATCACATTACCTTCTAGTTATAAAACATGCATGCATAGAGTAAAACATATGAACAACCGGATCTCAAGCCAAATCACATGAAAATCATCAAACCAATCACAAGGACCATCGACAACAGTACTCATCACCAGTACTCAAATATTAAGCACAATAATCAAACAACACTATTCACAAGTGCATAGTCAATCACACAATCACATTAGAGCTACGCGTAGGAAACCAACAATAAGTCAATAACCCTGAGCATCAGCCGTCTTGGAAACACCTCGAGCTTCGACTGCTTAGGAACATAGATATACCCTGAGCATCAGCCGTCTGGAAAACACCCCGAGCTTTGGCTACCTGGGAAACAAACACAATCACCCCAAGCTCCCATCATCTGGGAAATACCACTAGGTTTGACTATTTGGGAACTCATTAGAATCACAATGCATACCATCCGGGAATTACATCGCAAAATCTTTCAATATAATCCTTAACTTAAAACTAAGTCAAAACACCATTTTCAAACCCGGGCCTAGCCCAAAACATCATTTTCACGATTCTCGTAAAACGTACCCGATAACTGATTAAATACTCCATATGTATTAAAAATGTAACATAACACTTCGGACCCTTGAAACTATATCGAAATGGTGTCCGATTAACTCGAAACCTGTGCCAACATGTTCGTTATATTGAAATCATTAAAAGTCATGTTGACCTTACCTCGAGAATAGTGCCCACACGCCCCCACGCGCCGCCATAAGTGGCTGCACGTGAACGCCATGCTCATGTACTGTTCATAGTCTTCTTCACCCGTTTCTCCTGCGAAACGGATCCTTCGACCCGTTTTCATGACCCGGTTCGATATCCACCATTTCTGCACCAATTTCCACAATTATTTCATGTACTTCCATCGCCTTAATCCCAAAAAAAAGCTTTATAATCTAAATTTGAAGAAAACTTACCTCAATCTAGTCCAATTTAAACTCGAATTTTCCAAGTTTAGCACGGTATGTTCTTGGCCAGTTTTTCATCGAATTCCTTCAAGTTTGGAATATTTAAACTAGTAATGGTCTCAGGAACCTTAAATTACACTCAATTTTGAAAGTTAATCGACCAAAAATGGAATTCAATTTCAACTTCTCATGGAAGAAATTCAGGTTTGGGTTTCGGGCTTTACAGGTTCTTCCTTTGCATTCCTTTCTTTTTCTTTCATGTTTTCCTCTCCTAATTCCTCTCAGTGTTTCTCTGTTATTTTTCAAGCATTGGGGTGATGATCAATCAATTAGGTTTTGTGGTTTTGCAACCACACGGTTTGAGTTTTTATTCCATTTGATCACAACACACACACAGCACAAGGCCAAATGCCACTAATCCTCTCCAGCGAGTGTCATGTGTCCTAAATCTATAAATCATTTGATAAGTCATCAAGTTAAGCAAAAGACCATTTTTCCCTCCTTGAATAAATTATCAAAATACCCCTAGCCTTCCTAGACCCGTAATTTCCTCATTCGATCTCCAATTTCGACGTGTCGTCTTTTCTATGGACTCGGCGTCTTGAGACCTACGTAATGGTCCTCGAAAAATGTGCAAAATGTAATCCGAATTTTTGGGCCGTCACATTGTCCACCACAATACTAGTCTCAGGAATGGAGTGTTAGCTCGACGTCTTAGACTACTCACCACTCAGAATTACAACATATGTTCACAAATACAATAACACAAATATCGAAAAACATATCACTAAACTATACATATAAATTCCTCACAAACAAAATCTCATTTCTATATATACTCTTTTCTTAAAACCCAATTATCATTTCAAACTCCGGGCCTAAGCCCAAAGATAGCTTTGTTAACCTCGTAAAACGTGCATTCAAGCAATCAATAATTTTTCAAAACTTATTCATAACTTATTCAAAATCATATTTAAATCATTTCACCATATATTCATTCCTTAAAAAAAAAAATTCCGTACAAAAAATCTCATAAACATATACTCGAAACTCATTTAACATTCTTAAAAATCATCAAAATCATTTGAAAACTAAATTTAAATCAATATCACATTAATCAAACCATTCTCTAAATCTGATTTAGCCAAATCATTGTTTATGGAAAATTCAGATGTTTCAGTGACTCCAAAATAATCATCAAAATTCATTCAAATATAATTCAATAATTTTCATATCAATCATGTAAGAAAACTAATTAAAGTATGAGGCTCATATTTCAAGAGCTAAATATCCAATACCCTGGCTCTGATACCAAGTCGACAAGACCCATTCCCTAATTACCAAAATAACCGAACTGGTCCTGCTGTCGTCTACCATTCTTATCAGACAAGGGATACTATTTGTTTTATTCCACAAATCAATTAACCAACAGAATCCACTTTATTTGGGTACCGCCCACATCCAACCCCACTAATCGCTGTCAAGGATTGAAATTACTAATCCAACCTCACTCGGTCTTATTTTATTGTTATAATTTACATAAATTGAAATGCCAAAAATAATCTCAAACCATCCATAACTATTTACATATATAACGTTTTACCTTGTACATCATAAAGCATAATCATGTGTAATTTATTCTCATAAAGGAAATGGTTCATTTGTTATATACTTCTTCTCATAACATAGCATCGTATTTTGTTTACCAATATCTTTAGTTCAAATACTAATCATGCATTAGTTCTTTATAACTTTCCCCCATGAAGATGATTTTCATTTAAGGGCTATCAAGGATCATATTAACCTTAAATTCCTTATAAAAGTATAATTTCATTATAACTCATTTGAATTCTTGATTCACCAAATAATATAAATAAATTAAAGAAAAGTTTATAATTAACATCAATTTCACCCAAATCATATAATTAAATTTTTAATAATAGGCCATCATACCATACACTTATATAAGATCAATATACAATCAATCTAAAGAAAACAAAAATCAAATTTACTACACATCTCTTATTTAATCAAGTTTCCACAACCTTTCTTTTCACCATAGTTTACCATGAAAACCTGATAATACCAACAAAAATGTGACGACCCGTCCCGAATTAACGGGATTAATTAAGGATTAATTATGCATTAGCGAGACTAATCAGAGATTAGACGAGAATTAGAGGACGTTCGGGCGAAATGACGATTTTGCCCTTGGAAAGGGTGAATCGTTGACTTTTCATTCACACTATCAAATGGACTTTGGGCGATGACCGTGACGTAGTTTGTGACGTCACGAGTTCATAGACAGGTGGCACGCTCGATTCCGACGTCCGAGGAGGAAGTTATGACGTTTGGAAGCCCATGGGAATTTTGGTAATTTGGGTGAATAGGAGGTCAAAAGTTGACTTTTTGACTGGGAGGTCCGATGGCCGAGGGCCAAGCACCGTTACGTAGATCACGACGATACGAATCCGTAGACAGGCGGCACGTCGAATTCGGACGTTCGACGACGAAGTTACGATTCACGGAAGTTTCAGAATACTATTCACAGCGACACGTTTTACGAGACAACAAGGGCAGTTTTGTCTCTAGTGGGCCCAGCTTTTGAGACAGCCAATGGATGAGTGACAAGTGTCACTTATCCACTGGCCAACCTCATCCATTCATGCACCAAAACCCATCCCCGTGCATTGTCCATTTCCATTGTTCCCAAACAAACCCGATCCACCATTTTTCATCCAAAACCCAAACTCTTGATCCATGACCATTGGTGAGAGGCTGGAGAAGGAAGAGAGGACCCGGTGGGCGGCGGAGGAAGAAACCCAATCGAGGTAATCGGTTTTCACCGATTTTCATCATTTTCAATTGTGATTATGGGCCGTTTTCATTGTTTTCTTTGATTTAAATAGGTTTTTTAGGGAGTATAGAGATAATTTTGGATGGTGGTTGACGGTTGTGAAGCCCAGGGGGGATTTTTGAAAAGTTGGACCGTGAGGGGGTTTTTGGGTTCACGGGTTTTAATCGGTTTTAGGTGGTTTAGTTAATTAGGAATGATAGGAAAGATTAAAAGAGGAATATAGGGATTGAAATGGAGGAAAACGGACGAAAAATAAGGAAGATAGAACCCTGGACCGGTCACGCCGGTCCAGTTGCAGGAACGGATCGAACCGGCCAGTTCAGACCGGCCGTCGAGAGGTTGAAGACGGGTACTGTAGCAGGCGTGTGATGCCCGCGCGCAGCCACTTCAGGCGGCGCGTGTGGACGCGTGGGGAGGAATTTAGGGAAGGTTCCAACATATGAAATCATCTATTCGATGTAACGAACATTTTGGGACTGGTTTCGTGTCAATCGGACATCGTTTCGATATAGTTCGGGACGTCCGAAGGTTTAGGTTCGTGTTTAAAAATAGTTAGAAATTCCGTAAATTACGGGGCTTTAGTGAGGGGTTATTTATGTAGTTAGTAACCCTCTAAATTAATTTGGACAAGTTCGGGAATTCTGAAGGCGTCGTTTGACCCGGGAGACGGTTATGGTGCGCGTATCGAGGGGCGGCTTCGGACAGTCTGTGAGTGGACCTTTCTTTCGAATTTGATGCATGCATAAATGTTTTATAATTGTTTTAGAATTTATTTTGTGATGCCTTGAGTGCATTTGATTGTGGTAGCTTAGGATCGACATATTTGCACGTTTTTTGAGATTTTTGGCTTTATGTCGTACCTTTGCGTACCATGTTTTCAACGAGGGTTTAATGAATGGATTTTGGAATTGAAAATATGAAATCGGGCACGAGACCCATTTGATTTACGAACTCTCGGACTTGCAGTCCATTTGATTTGACGAGGAATCGGACCTAGGGTACATTTGAGCTATACGATCGGACCGAGGGTCCATTTGATTTACGATTCGGGTTTGAGGCCCAGTTAATGGTACTATCGGGCTTGATGCCCCGTTGATTTATGCTATCGGGCCTGAGACCCATTTAGTTGAGATTTTGGGCTTAAGGCCCCGTTGGTTGTGAAATCGGACGTGAGGTCCTGTTAAGTAATGGTTTCGGGCCTAGGGCCCAGTTGATTGTAACATCGAGCTTGAGTCCCAGTTCGATTTGTGAAATGAGTATTCGGGAATGAGACCCAGTTGAACTGAGGATTTAGGCCGAGGCCTGTGAAAGTGATTTGAATCGGATTCGAGGAATCCTATTGAGATGAATCGGGTATGAGACCCAATTGAGAAATGTGATTTGAGAAAGAAAGAAAAGAGTATTTGAAAAAGTGAATGAACCCTCCATATGTTTATATGGTCTCCTCCAGTGTCGACCTGGAGAGTCACGATCCATAGACCAGAGTGGGTATCCCCATAGGGATCTCGTTCCAGGAGTGGTGGTTACTTATATTGTTGTGGTCCCGGACCAGATTCCAGAGAGATGTGTGGACTAGATCCAGAGAGGGAGCTCGGACTAGATCCAGTGATTGAGCCTCCCATATGGAGATTCCTGGGAGAAGACTCGGAGTGAGACCCCGAGTAGTGTGCACACTAGTATAGATTTGATATCGTGACTATATCGGGGATTTGGGTCCGGTCCTGACAAGTTGGTATCAGAGCATGTTTTGCTCATGGAGAATGCGCAGGTCGAGGATGTGATGTCTCTGAAGTCTTAACAGCCCGTCATCAACCTGGTAGTTAGGGCATTAGTACGAGGATTCGGTAGAATCGAACCGTAGTTAGAGTATGTTGAGGTTCGATTGGCATAGAATGCCATGTGTTTCGAGGCTAGATCCCAAGTAGGATCGGAATTCGGGTGAAAGATAACGGCTTAGAGTCATGGTGTTACCGGTGGATTGGACTATACCGACTGGTAGACACAGTATGACGACTTGAGAGTCGTGACCACTCGACGGTAGTGTCGTGTCGGTTAGAGGGCGTACGGAGTCATACCAGTGAGGTCAGAGGTCAGGGTCGCCCAGTTTACGATGACCCTGTACGACTACACTTACCACGACTGGGAATAGGAACGTGTGATTCCTTTTGGCATGTGTTGCCAGGTTTCGGTGTGTCGAATCCCGGTGGGATATCGACTGACACTGGATGCCCTAGTGTGGCTGTCGTGAGACGCAATAGGATACGATTGCGACGTTTAGTCGTTGTGTAGTGTTAGGCACGAAGTATGGCCAATTCTTGTGAAGGCCAGCGGCTGAGAGCCGTAGAGTTACGAGAGGACGAGATCCTCAGAGTGTAGTTATTGGCTGGTTTGGTACCAGTATGGGAGTATGAAGACTCTTCGGAGTCGAGATCGAGGGATCGGTCAGGATGGTAGGGCTGCAGCGGGCAGTCGGGTTTGTGAAAACCCTAGTAGGTGATTTTTGGACAAGTTACCAGGAGTGTGGTACTTGTGATTGGATCCAGAGGTGGACCGATCGGTGGATGTTGCGTGTAGGGCGATTGATACCGGCAGTGTGTTGATCGCGTACTTTTAGAGTCTCGATAGCAGAGTATTTCTGAGGTTGGTTTGCACGAGGTTGTGACAGACGCTTCTATCGACAGACGTGAGCGAGTCTTATCGAGTTGGATAGACTCAGGTTGCCCTGATGACTGTGACGATAGGATTCGTCAGTCGTGACGATGATACGAGGTACGTGAGTGACGCACAGTACGAGCAATGATTCTGGATTCGACTCGGTGACGGCTGAGTCCGATCGCAGAATGAAAGGTTGACATTGGGCGTTGGCACACTCGCCACGCTCTAGCGAAGGTGATGATTATAAGTGGGACAGAGAGAATCCCGAGTGTCTCAGTACGAGGTACGGGAGTACTTGTTATGGAGACCAGTTTCCCCCAGTGATGGAGATTAGTTTCCTCAGTGATGGAGACTAGTTTCCCAGTGGTGGAGACCAGTTTCCTCAGTGATGGAGACTAGTTTCCCCTGTGTTGGAGACCAGTTTCCCCAATAATGGAGACTAGTTCCCCCAGTGCTACGAGATTAAGTCGCGAGGGTGTACTCAGAAGTATGGAAGTGAAAAGTGAGTTACGGACGCGTGGATGGTGTCCAGGGGGTCACCCATCATGGAATTGCACCAGCTTCAACTCGCTTAACTTTGGGGTTCCAATCCCCCCCAAAGCCACTTGAGCTCCCAAAAGGCCTAGTGTAGATCAGAGTTGCACAGCGGCATCCTCTATCTAGCACTATATTGTCCTCTTTGGGCCACAACAATACTCAATGGCAAGCCTGCGCCCTCAAGGTTTTGACCCTGGGACCTCGTGGTGAACAATACACGCCAGGCAAGCCTCAACCAACGCGACCACGGGGAGGCCTAGTGCTAGATAGGTGTGTGCCTACACCTTTAAGGCACACCACCATCCTCTCCTAGACCATTCCCCCTCGCAGGAATGTGGGATTGTTCACCGTTCCCTTCAGGACACGGGTCTTACAATCCACCCCCCTTAGGGCCCAGCGTCCTCGCTGGCACACTTCCCAGTCGGGGTCTGGCTCTGATACCAAATTGTCAGAACCCGACCCTCCTCGGTCAAGACCCGACTCATCTAGCACCATATTGTCCGCTTTGGGCCTCGCCCTCAAGGTTTTGTTTTTGGGAGCTCATGGTGCAACTTCCCAGGGGGTCACCCATCATGGAATTGCACTAGCTTCAACTCGCTTAACTTTGGGGTTCCAATCCCCCCCAAAGCCACTTGAGCTCCCAAAAGGCCTAGTGTAGATCAGAGTTGCACATCGGCATCCTCTATCTAGCACTATATTGTCCTCTTTGGGCCACATCAATACTCAATGGCAAGCCTGCGCCCTCAAGGTTTTGACCCCGAGACCTCGTGGTGAGCAATACACGCCAGGCAAGCCTCAACCAACACGACCACGGGAGGCCTAGTGCTAGATAGGTGTGTGCCTACACCTTTAAGGTACACCACCATCCTCTCCTAGACCATTCCCCCTCGCAGGAATGTGGGATTGTTCACCGTTCCCTCCAAGACAAGGGTTTTTCAAAAAATCTTAAGTTTAATTTCGCATAATGTTTCCATGAATTATTCAAATTTAGAATATTAACATATTACTTTGAACACCCAAAAACATACGCAAACATTTTCTAATTAAATCGATCTTTGGACCATTGAACTCAGATTTTAAAGACGAACATTTTTCATGTTGGCCACCGGAACAGCCGTCACACGCACCCTCACGCATTGGTGAGGGTCTTTACGCGTGGGCTTCACGTGTTGGCCTGTCACCAGCAACCACTAGCCGGTCTGCGACTCAAGTCGCCCGACCCGGAGACCAGTCCCTGTTCTAAAACCCGTTTTACTCGATCGTTTCCTATGATTCAAATGTCTATATTGTTCGTTTTGTTCCCAGGAAAAGATCTATAACATCTAAATTCAAAAAACTTGCCTCGATAGCCTCGTTCAAAACGCTAGCTTTCAACCATGGTTTCTAGAATTGCCCAATAGCGTTTCTGACGTCCAGAACTTTGTTTCCGACGTCCAGAACTTTGTTTCCTTTTCTTAGAGAAATCATTGGAGGTTACTCAACCACGTAAGACCCTCAGTACGTGCTCCAAATTCTTGAAATGCATGGCTTAACTCCCTACATACCATTTTTGAAGCCTTCACTGAGTTTCTCATGGCCGTAGGCCTGGGGCACTTTTCCGTGCCCAGTTCTCCTCACTTTCTCCCCTTCTTTTCTTCTTTCCTTTCGTTCTCTTCCTTTTTCTCTCTTCCTCCCTGGTTCTATTTCATCTCCCTCTTCGGTTTCCATTCTCATAGTTTTTCTTCTATTTCGACCGTGCTCTCCCCGGACATGTCAACCTCACACACACGCTCATATTTATAAGGTGATTAAGTTGTTGAAAAGAGGTAGGAGGGAATTATGGAGGAAATTTTAGAACACTCTAGGTCCTTCCCTTGTAAAATTACGAAAAATACCTTTTAGCCCAAAATTACCAAATTGCCTTTAGGCTCTTCTACCTTAGAGCAAGTCTAGTGGTAAAGACAAGATCAAGGGGCTAAATGCAAGATTTACAAATGATACTATTCATGACATATTACCCAAAACTATTTTTTATGTTTCTAATGGGGAGGGGCAAGGGGCAAGGGGTATGAATTCAAATTTTTATGTGAATTATTTTCTTAAAGATAATTCAAACATATATTATAAATTAAAATATATATTCAAAATTTATTAATATTACAATAAATATGAAATTACATGTTTCCTTCCCTAGTCCAAATGTGCTTAACTAGATCCTCTCGGAGTGCATCATGAACAATATCAGAATGAATTTGTGCATATCGAGCAATAAAACCCTCAAAATTATGCGCATATCTTTCCACAACCTCTAAAACCTCTGGTGGTTGCTCATTTATTCTTTCTCTCTTTGATGTCAATGGTTCTGGCTCGTCATCCTCTGAACCATATTTCTCTTGTTCATCCTCTACAATCATATTATGCATAATCACGCAAGCCATCATGATTCTCCGTAGAGTAGATTTATTTCACATACGAGCAGCCCCCGCAATGAAGCCAAAGCGAGCTTGTAGTATACCAAAACATGTTTCAACATCTTTACGATATGACTCATGGTACCTAGAAAATAATTTCTTTTTCTCATTAACAGGCTTTGGAAATGATTTAACAAGCGTCCCCCTTCCGGATAGATACCGTCCGCCAAATAATAGCCCATATTGTAGTTGTAGTCGCTGACATCGTATACCACTTGTGGTGCCCGTCCTAATGCGAGTTCATGAAACGCTGGTGAAACCCATACAACATTAATATCGTTATGCGATCCTGGAGTTCCAAAGTAGGCATGCCAAATCCATGTGTTATATGAAACAACTACCTCTAAGATTATTGTAGGAGTTTTTTTGTGTCCACGATAAGCTCCTGCCCAACCAGTTGGACATTTTTTCCAAGTCTAGTGCATACAATCAATACTACAAAGCATACTTGGGAAACTCTACTGCTCATCTTTCACCGCAAGCCTTTGCAAGCCTTTGTATGTTGGAGATCGGAGGTACTCGTTGGTGTAAAGATCTTCAATTGCTTTAAAAAAATGCGTTATGGATTCAATGATTGTTTGAACCCCCAACCTAAAAATCTCATCACATTGATCTGCTGAGGAGCCATGTGCTAGCATTCTAATTGCACATGTAATCTTTTGATGAGGTGATAGCCCGAGTATACCTACGACATCTAGATTTTGAGCGAAGTAATTGTCATGAGCAAGACCATCTAGATATATGCGATCAAATAGGTGGCACTTCATTCTGTAGCGCCTACAAAAATCATGATTCGATCCTCCATGAGGAAATGGGCATATACATGCCTATGTTGATTCTTAACTTCGCGACCAAATTGTGAATCTGTTTGGATGAATGAATTGGAAGATGAACTCTGATATTCTGACACAGCGCCAACGATAAGCATGTTTATTTGATGCTTACGTTCTTCATCTTCCTCTCGATCTTGATTCATTTTTTTTCAACAAATGTTTCATGGCTAATCACAATAATAATAATAATAATAATAATAATAATAATAATAATAATAATAATAATAATAATAATAATAATAATAATAATAAATAAATAAGATAAAAGAGGGAGGGGTCGAGAACCTTCTTCAGATTTAGTCACTCAACTCGTTTTCTTTTCAGTTTGAAATCAAAATGTTGAGTCTGAGAGGGAGCAGTCAAGAGGGGAGAACAGATAGGTCGAGAGTAGCAGCAAGAGATGTCGAGAAGGGGATAGACCAGGAGGAAGAGAAAGAGAGGTCGAGATAAGGTTGTCGAGCTGTTCGACCGTTAGAGAGCCATTAATAAATTCCAGAGGTTCTAGAGCCGTCGACTGGATTTGCAAGGGCTTGAATCAAAGAGTTAAGAAGATAGAGAATGGAGTTACGATGTGACAAGACCCGTCCCAAATGGACTTTGATTACTGTGCATAGTCCTGCTCCCGTCTGACAAGTTAACTGAAGTTCCAAAAACACCCTCAGCACCTATCAGACAAGGGATAACTGTACTAAATTCCGTTCATGCCTCTGCTATCCCCAATTTACGTACCATGGCTTGGAGGGTCATAAAAAACAAAAAAGGTGTGAGTGGACAAAAATAACATCGTCTGAAAATACATTTTAAAACCGAATTATTTTCCCCTCCAGTAATAATACATCCATGCATAAAGTAAAACACATGAACAACCTGCTCTC
Organism: Prinsepia uniflora; assembly: GCA_032719365.1. NCBI lineage: Eukaryota > Viridiplantae > Streptophyta > Magnoliopsida > Rosales > Rosaceae > Prinsepia > Prinsepia uniflora. The sequence continues at coordinate 51,468,622 of CM064863.1, read as the reverse complement.
AAGCCAAATCACATGAAAACCATCAGAACACGACTATCAACATCAAACTGGTCACAATGACCATCATCAACAGTACTCGTCACTAGTACTCACATATCAAGCACAATAGTCAAACAATACTACTCACAAGTACTGTAACGACTCGTTCTGGAAATCGATATTAGTTTAGTGATTAATAACGGATTAGCGAAGTTAATCAGTGATTAGTGGGATGTTTTCGAACGGACAGTGCAAAATGACGATTATTCCCCTAGAGAGGGTGAAAATTTTGATTTTTCGTTCGGGAGGTCAAATGGACTTTGACCGATGACCGTGACGTAGTTCGGGACATCACGAGTCCGTAGACAGGTGGCACGTCCGATTCCGACGTTTGAGGAAAAAGTTATGAAGTTCGGAAGTTCAAGGGTAATTTGGTTAACAAGGGACAATTTGTTGAATTTTGAAACGACTTGGACTCATCACGAAATTCAAGGACAGTTAGGCAGGTCTCGATGTCCTGAATACAACGACAGGCGGCATGCGTCGATTGGACTTCAGATGAATTAATTATGGGACTAAAGGTACGAGGGGTAAAAAGGTAATTTGTGAAAACAAGGGCAGTTTGGTAATTTTGCTTCTTGAAAGTTGTGCCCAGTAATCATAGGACATGTGGCTGTTTTGGGAATTGGACCCAATAGTTTTGAGACACTTGTCCCAACTCTAGAGGCTTGTGGAACATGTCTGAGCCACCTCAGTTAATTTAAAAATAGGGCTGATAATTGTTGCACGGTGTTGGAAAGGGGAAAATAGAGACCGTAAAATAGTCGTCCACCAACGACCTTCAATTCCTGTCCCTTGTCTTTGTTTTGTACCTCAAACTAAAAGGGAGGTTGAGACGAGCAGGGTGTGACTGGTGGAGTGCGCCTTTGTGGAAGGTGGCCACGACCCCGTGAACAAAAGAGAAGAGCCATGAACCCGTGAGAGAGCAACTCAACCCAATCACCATCCAATATGATCCTCTACTTGTGTTTTGTGAGGTGAAATGAGAGGATAAGGTGAAACAAAGATGATGGTGACCACGGTGGTGCACGATGGTGGTGGTAGGTGAGTTCCCGTGAAAGTTGTTTTGGCCCATATATGGTAAGATGAGTTTTAGATGTTAATTGTTGAATTGGATGCCAGGACGTTGTTCTATAGATGATAAGGAATGGGTCTAGCTCGGTTTCAAAGCTTAAGAGGGACGGTAAAGCGGTTTCCCGAAAACGTCCAGTTTGTAATCCAAAAATGGTGAATCGTGTTTTGGTGGTTGCTGATGACATTGATTAATTAGGTAAGCCTCAGAAGGTGGCCAGGAGACGTTTGGGACCAACATCGTGGCTTATGGTGGTATGTGACGGTGAACAGAGAAGAAGAAAGACTGGTTTCAATTCTAGTTTTGGAAGGTATCTTACGGACCATATTTTCATATTTTTCTTAGGCTACTCGATTAGAAAACTTAAGCCGAACCTAAAGGAATTGGAAGGAGTGAAATTGGACAAAAAATGAAGGATTTAGGATGTTGAACCGCAGGCGCCGGTTCGAACCGGTTCCGACCGGCTGAACTAAGGTTGAGATGAACAGTGGCAGGGCGCGTGGGTCCCACACGCAGCCCCTTTGGGTGCCGCGTGAGGGCACATGGGGCCCATTTTGGGGAAGTTTCCAACACGACTTTTAAATTATTCAATGTAACGAACATTTTGGCGCTGGTTTCGAGTCAATCAGACATCGGCTCGATATGTTTCGGGCTGTCCAAGGGTTTTAGTGCTCGATTAAAAATAGTTAAAAATTTGAGAAAATTACGGGGCTTTAGTATGAGCTTTATGAAGTAGTTAGTGACCTTATTATGGGATTTAGACAGGTTCGGGAAAGTCGGTGATAGTGGATTAGTCAGGAAAGCATAAGTGCGCGCGTATCGAGGCAACGACATAACGGTGTGTGAGTGGACTTTTCTTTCGAACTTATGATGCATGCATATATGTTTTTACATTTTTTCTATACGTGATTCTATGATTTGATTTATGATTTTGATTGTTTACGGTTTTGAACGGTTTTCGAGATTATTACGTATTTGCACATTTTATGAGGTTGCGATTTCTATTGTGATTTGAGCATGATTTTAATGATTGGAAAAGGATTTCAAAAAAGTGATTTCGAGCTTGGAGCCCTGTTTCTGAGATTTCGATAAACGAGCTTTCGGTTTTGAAACTGGATTTCGGAAATGAGATTTCGGATTTGGTTTTGAGGTTTGGAAAGGAAATCTGGATTTGGGTTCGGGACAGTGGTTCCGGATGCTAGCTTACGGAATCATTGTTGTGAATTCGGAGGTGGATTTTCTATGGTTTTTACTGTTGATTGGAAAAATGGTTTTGGGTTTAAAGACCCGAAAAAAGAAAAAGAAAAACCGTTGGATCTGATTTTGAGTTTAAAGACTCGGTTGATTGACGGCGGGAGGGCCCTGGATGGATATGTTTTGAGTTTAAAGACTCGGTATATGTTTTGAGTTTAAAGACTCGGTTATTGTGATACCCCCCGAGGCCTGTGATTGTGTTTTGAGTTTAAAGACTCGTTGATATCCCGGGAAGGCTTGATTATTGCGCATGGTTTTGAGTTTAAAGACTCGGGCGAACTTGAGATCCAGCAAACTCGCATACTTGATGTTTTTCACTGGTTTTCAGAATATTTTGGGCAGTGGCCCGGATGATATTGATTTGATGAGTTTTGGGACTGAGTTCCCGTATTTGAGATTGATTTGTGATTTGAGGCTGAGGCCTGGATTTGAATAGCGGATTTGATTTGGGTTTTCAAATGGTTTTCATTGATGGTTTTGATATGAATGGTTTCGTAACATGTATTGATATGCATGCATTGGTTTTTACGTGGAGGGTAAAAATGTAATTATATTTTTCTGAAACTGTTTTTGAATTTTTTTTTTATTTTGTCCACTCACAGTCTTTTCATGTTTTCAATACCCTCTAGGTTGTAGCGGTGCAGGCTGTTGGTCGAGAGAGACAGAGACATCACACACGAGATCCACAGTAGATTCCATGCACTCTGGGAAGGCCAGAAGCTTTTGAATGATCGGACCAAGTTTCCCTTGTCCGACTTATGTGTCACATGGAGGTTGGACGTCAGTTTAGCCTTCGCGTCATGCGTAAGTTAGACGGGAGCAAGATTTATCCCTTAATCCAGGGGGATTGGGGGCGGGTCATGTCAAGTACATAGACATCGATCACAAGATCACAATACCTGCACTACTCACAAGTGCACAATCAATCACACAATCACATCCACACTACGCGTAGGCAACCATCAAGCCACACTCTCGTGTTCAGACATATCTGGGCTCAACCCCAGGGCTCAGTCACATATGGGCGAACCCATCCCCAGGATAAGACGTATCCAGGCGGTACATCTAGGCTCAGTCGCATCCGAGAAGCCATCACACCATGACAACTCCGGGATTAGACACATCTGAGCTGAACTCCCGGATCAGTCACATCTGGGCGAACACATCCCCAGGGTCAGACGCATCTGAGCAGTCCCCTCAGGCTTAGTCGTATCCGGAGGGTACAAGCAACTTACAAAGTCAACCACTAGGCTTTCATAAAATCCTTTGTTAAAACCAAGTCAAACCATCTCAAACAAGGTCTCAAGCCCGAAACATCATTTTCATGAAATCATTTCATAAATCCAAAAATCATCAATTTAATCATATAATCACATTTGACTCCAAATCCAAGTCAAAATCATTTGTTAAACAGGGTCCGAGCTCGAAAGATCATTTTCACGCAAATCGGTACAATCATATCTAAAAAGCAATAACAACCCATAGAATCATCCTTAATCATAATCCAAGGTAAATACCATTTTGAAATCCCGGGCCTATGCCGAAAACATCATTTTCACCATTTATCGTAAATCGTGCCTAAAACCGAGTAAATAATCCATAAAATCAACACGTAATCAGATTGAATCATTATGCAATCCATTACAACTCAAATCATGAAATCAATCATGTAAAACATTTAACTGTGCATGTATATCAGTTTATAAAACAAAAGTCTACTTATACACCGTCCATGTTCTTTGATTCCAAGCTGTGCGCTTTTCCGTAATTTCCAGGAATCACGAATCCTCGAGATTGTGGTCCACGCGCCACCTTAAGCGGCTGCTCGTGGAAGCCACGCACGATGCTACAGTGACACTATTCACTGTCTTCTTTACCCGGTTTCCCTGCAAAACGGGTCCTTCTTCCCAGTTCCATGACCTGATCCAATCTCATCCAAGACTGCACCTATTTCTATAATTCGATCATTCAGTTGTATTGTACTAGTGCAAATTAAGGGTTCCTAACTTTAATTACACAAATCCTTACCTTAATTTCAAGACCCAGTTCTAAGAATTTCAATGAAAAATTTAATTGTTTACTCCAGGCCTTCATGCGCCCAATTTTCTTTAACCCTTCCATAATTCGACTCGTTTAGGTTCCAAAAATAGGTTTGACACTGCAATTTCATGGATTAAACGTTCAAAATCACCATTCGAATTTAGATTTTCATGGCAGGTTTTGGGTTTGGGTTTTGGATTTTGGGTTTCTCGTCTGGGGTTCTTCCGGGTTGAGGTTAAATTCCCCATTATTTTCCTCTGTTTTCCTTCTCCTTTGTCCCTCCATCTCTCTGTTTCTCAATATCTCCTCCCTGGTTTGATCAATTGCATCCCTTATTTGTTTTTGTTTCAAAGTAAAAACACATATACACTACACTATTCAAAACACCCAGCACCCACATACACTGCCCACGTGGTGCCAGTAGCTTGCTGGTTCTTGTGACAGATGTCACCAAACCATAAAAATGTAGTGACTCAACAAAATTAGAAAAAAGATCATTTTGCCTTTTCCTCAAATTACCAAAATTCCCTTGGCCTTTCTAGGCCCGTAAATAATTCATCCGAACTCCAATTTTGGCATGCCGCTTGTCGACGGACTCAGCGTCTCGAGACCTATGCAATGATCCTTACAGGAAGTCCAAAAATTGTCCTGATCAAAAAGTTAACTTTTGACCTCATTAATTAAGGGTAAAATCATCATTTTACATACCAACTTTCAAATTTACATTTCTCGAATTTCCGGGGCATCACACGATGGTTTGAATTGAAGGGCACTGGGTCTGCATCTTGTGAGCTTGATTGTTGTGGAATTTTTGGTTTTTTCTCTTCAATTGTTCACTTTTTGTTCATCCATGAAGGAAGAAACTAGTTTTTCCCTATGAAATTGTATCAATTTCCATTCAAATTTTGGTTTTTTCTCTGCCCATATTTAGTTGCTGTCGTTGAATTTTGGTGTTTATGCTTTGTTCATCCGGGAGGGATGAAATATAGATTGTTCTGGAGAAAAGTAGCCGTTGGTTGCTCTTTGATTGTTGTGCCAACTGCCCAACCCGGGCAAGGAGGGAGGCAAGAATAGCCCCATAGTAAGCCTTGCACTGGCCAAACTTGCTCTCGCTAGAACAACTGCATCAGAGGCTAGAAGCCATAGCGCGCATGCCTTGCCTGGGCTAGATGGCTAGTGTTAGACTTGCTCTTATATGGAATCTATGTGATCTTCAATTTTGATATACATCCTGTCTATGGTCTCAAAGTCTCGAGGGCTACGTAACTATCCTCACAAGTTATCTGCAAAATATCTAGGTAAAAAAGTCAACATCGAACACTATACGGATTATCACCTTCCATGGTGGTTCCGCTACCACCTAAAAAAGTCAACATCGAACAATATACGGATTATCACCTTCCATGGTGGTTCCGCTACCACCCCACACCACCCCCCCCCCCCCCCCCCGGGCTACGTAACTATCCTCACAAGTTATCTGCAAAATATCTAGGTAAAAAAGTCAACATCGAACACTATACGGATTATCACCTTCCATGGTGGTTCCGCTACCACCCCCCCCCCCCCCCCCCCCCCCCCTATTTTGGCCTTACTCAAATGAATTGCACGCACACACATACAATCTCCTCTCCTATAAATATACATAGTAGGTTTCTGGAAAGGAAGCGGAAAAAATGAAGAATCTTCTAGAGTACCGTAGGCCATTATAGAAAAATTAGTAAAATACCATTAATGCCAAAATTACCCATAGCCAATTTTGGCCCGTATCAAATTCTTCCAATATCCAATTTCGACATACTGCATATCTATGGACTCAGTATTTCGAGACCATCGTAACGGTTCTTGCAGAACATCCAACAAGTACCCGGGGTCCAAAAGTCAACGTTTGACCTTCTAAGGGCAAAATCATAATTTCTATTTAAATTTCCAAATTTTACTTTCTTGAATTCTCAAGGCGTTACAACGTATCTGTGTGTTTGTCAGTGTTTAAGAAGAGTTTGATGGGAGCGAAGCCGAGGGAAGAAACAAGCAAGGAAAGTGGAGAAGAGAAGGAAAAACCACCAAAAAACAAAAGGGAAAGGGAGAGTGACAAGGAAAGGAAGAAGGAAGAGAAAAAGGGAAGAGGTGAGGTCTAGGAAGCCCCAGTACTTAAACCTGAGAAACTTAAAAAAGTGATTTGTGAGGTGATAAGTCCATTTTGAGACATCCAAGCTCGGAATAGAGCTAATTATCATTCTTTTTGAGTGAGGAAGCTGCAGGTTGGAAAGTGGAAGCCATGGCCTAATGTTGGTAAGCTCACACTATGAGTTTGGGTAAGTTTTGCTTCCTTTTAATACTATAGATCTCTTTTTGGGCTCAGTGCGATGAAGTTGTACTATTAGAACGTCCAATTTGGACGAGAAAAGGCTGAGATAAGCCGGGGTCGTGCTCTCAGGTCGAGCGACCCAAAAATCAAATAAACGGGTCTAGACTGAGGAAGACGATGACCCTGCAAGTGCGTGGCCACCATGCACATAGGGTTTCACTGGCGCATGAGGTTGTGTGTTATGTCTCTTGGGGTATGATCAAACAAATGTTCTTTATCTTGAAATTATGAATTTAATAGTATAATATTTGAGTTATTTGGACATTGTTTGAGTATAATTTTGGATGTTTATGTTTAAAATTTGAATTAAATTTCCAGTAATTTAAGAGATTAAACCTAAGACTCATTGAAATTAATAATCCTTAATGATAAAGTATGATGAATAAAGGATTTATGGAAATTGTGAAAATGACGTAAATTTAGGGATTTAGTTATAATTGGGATGTGCAAGTGTCATATAACTTGTTATGTGGATTTATTATTTTTCTAACATTATTATTATTGACTATAATATATGGTTGACATGGCAAACAATGAATTTGGTTGTAACGTTACTTTGAGTTTTAAGAAATTATAATGGTAATTTCTACGAGTTTAAATTTATGAAAATTTCGAGAGAAGTATTTGGGCTATGTGTACGGGATATATAAGAAGACTTTTCCCATCATAAGTTAATACACATATCAATCTCATTTACTGCTATTATATTATTTCACTACAAGATTGAAATATAGTTGTAGAACTAAAAATTACTGGAATATTCTGGATCTACCACGTGGCCAACAATTCCCATAATGCCATTATTACCCTTGGTAAAATTGACATCGACATGTTACGATCTCTACATTAATTCAATATATTTACCAGCTAAATATATTAATTAATCAGATCAATGCCGATAATAAATAACTTCCCAGCTAATTATTTATTCATTAATAAATAAATGATTACACTCAGTACAATCACTTATTTAATACTTTCTCTTTCAACCAATCAGACGCTCTGGTGACTCTCAAGGCTTCACTATAAATAGAGGACCTCGTCTCACTTCTAAAGGTAATTAAAAAATTCTGCAAACACTCTATCAGATTATTCTCTCTCAGAAAACTGACTTAAGCATCGTTGCGTTTACGGTTGAACCACCCACCCGAGATTCAACTTTAACCCCGTTTGATTTTCGTTCTTGTGTGTAGGGATCGAGAAGAAATTTTACGAGACTGGACGATTTCTGCATTAAAAACTGGTGCTTTCATTGAGAACTGATTTGAGTAATACTCAAAGCGTGCTCTTCAGTTTTTCCTTGAAAAAACTCCATCATCACACTTTCGACACTTATCATTCTTCACATGGCTAGAACATGCCGATCCACACGAGCCTCTGAGGCTACCAGATCTGCTACTGGGATCGTTGCCGTGAGAGAACCCCTCCCAGAAATTCTAGAAGAACCACATTCCCATCTCCTGTACGGCCCACACCACACATCAATTCACCTAACTTTCTGAAGGCCGGATTGGACACCTATGTTCGGTTTTGGAACGTTCCCATGGTTGCTGCTATTGTGAACCCCCCACCTGCAACGGGGGCAGGCGCAACATTTTTTCAACAAATAGACGGGCTGCTGGCAGGAGAAACATCTCTAAGAGTCCTGAATCAGTTCCATGCTGACTTGAACCTAAGGAGGCACTTGGACGCCCTGCGCAACCCGCATGCCAACACCTAGGAACCAGGGAGACATGGTTCGTCGCATCTGTCTGAAGGCGCGCGACGTGCGCCTTAACGTGCTACTATTCACAAGCAAGCACCTAGGGAGTCACCTCCTCGACTTGGACTGACATAGCAGGTCGAGCAGCTGAGTAACCACGTTTGGGCCCAATCGGAGCTACTACAACAACTGTTGTGGGACATCGGGACATCCAGAACCTCCAAAAGATACAATGAACCACGCAAGGCATCAGCGGACGTCCCGAAATGCACCAAAAAAGAGCATGTCTGCTGCCAGACAATGTCCCGAGACACGTCGCCGAACGACTCAGGGGAAGAAAGCTACACCCTCAGAGTAAGAGGCCAAGATCAACTGAGGCCTTCGGCCCGAGAACGACTCGGAGGATGCCCCGGGGTGCTTTCACGCATTGAGTACCTGCGCGATAGCTGACGACATCAAGCAGTCTCCCGTGCGTCATGAACTCACTCGAATTATCACAGTGAGGAAGATGAGACTTACTCACCAGCACGCTCGAGAGCCAAGCCCTCAGCAACTCGAGGGAGTCAACGCTATTTGACCCAGAACGGAAACCCGTGTCACGAAGGACCTTTGCAGGCTGAAGACGTCCGAAGGATGCTAGATCGACGTCTCCAGGGAGTTCAACGTGACAGAGACCTGGAAGATGACCTTTGGCGCTAGATTCAGATGTCATCATCTTCACTATTCATGAGGGACATTGAGGAGGAGTCGTTCCCGCAACGGTTTTCAACTCCCAACTTCAATCAGTACAAGGGAACCTTTGATCCAATAAAGCACATCAATTACAATCGAGGGGTCATGGTACCTCACAGGTACAATGACGCGCTCTTGTGCAAAGTTTTCCAAGCCTCGCTGCAAGGTCAGGCGACGACATGGTTCAACCATCTCCCTCAGAGGTCACTCGTTTGCTTCGAAGAGTTGGCCCTGGCCTTCGTGAAGGAATACTCGCAGCTTCGCACCTTCAAAGTCAGAGATGACCACCTCTTCACCATCCGAAAGAAGTCTAAAGAAACCTTGCGGCAATACATCTGGAGGTATTGTGAAGAAAAGTCTCGCATCGTAGGATGCAGCGATCTTTTCGCGACCATGACATTTAAGCGGGGCCTACTGCGAGAGAGTCAGCTCTACGAAGACATCGTTATGAGCAACGCCCGAAGTCTCACCAAGATATTATCTCTTGCAAAATGACATGCATGCTGAGAGGACGAGAAAAACACCACACATGCTGCCAACCACATTGAGGAAGATGGACATCCCACAAAGGTGTTTGCGTAGCCAAAGAATGGCGCTCACCACGAGAACTCAGTCAAGAAAGCCAACAAGCAGAAAGAGAACTCGTCACCCAATACGTTTACTGGTGCAAAGCCAAACACACAATTTTCGGTACCCGTCCTCAAAATATACAACCATATAAAGGAAAAACCATGGTTTGAAAGACCAGCACCCGTCAAAGGCGACTAGGAGAGGATCGACAAGATAAAATGGTGTGCCTACCACACTTGCTATGGGCACGACATAAGCTCCTACCAGATCTTTGAAAGATACCTCCGAGACCTCTTGAAGGAAGGAAACTACACCAAGTATGTCAGAAAAAAGGCAACAGAACTTCTCGGAGACAAAGGCCCCCAAGAGCCCGCAAAAAAAATGATCCGCGTGGACACCATCATTGCCGAGTCTGAGTTGCAGGGAACAACCAAGAAACTGAATCAGTGACCAAGTCATCATCAAAGGCACAAGTTTTGTGATTAAAACTCGGCTCAATTCTTACTTTGCTCACATAGCATCTTTCAATATGATTCAAGATGTTTCGTTTCAACATCTAATGAAATTGTCTTATCGCCTACGCTTTTGTTTAGGAAGCACTAAGCCTTCGCCACGTGAAGTAATTCAAAGCCTTCGCCACGTGAAGCACTCAAAGCCTTCGCCATGCGAAGTATACTAAGCCTTTGCCATGCAAATCTCACTTAAGCCTTTGCCATGCAAAGCGCCTGAGTCTTCACCACACGAAACACTCTAAGCCTTCGCCATGTCAAACACTCTAAGCCTTCGCCACGTAAAGCACTCCAAGTCTTCGCCGCACAAAGCACTCAAATCCTTCGCCAAGCGAAGCACTTTGAGATTTTGCCACGCAAAGAACCCGAGTCTTCGCCATGAGAAGCACTTCAAGCCTTTGCCACACAAAGAATTCGAGTCTTTTCCACGCAAAGCACTCAAATCCTTTGCCATGCGAAGCACTATATGCCTTTGCCACGCAAAGCACCCGACTCTTTGCCACGTGAAGCACTCCAAGCCTTTGCCATGCAAAGCACCTGAGTCTTAGCCATGCGAAGCACTCCAAGCCTTCACCACGCCAAGAACTCTAAGCCTTCACCACGTGAAGAACTCTAAGTCTTCGCCCCACAAAGCACTCCAAGCCTTCACCATGTAAAGCACTCCAAGCCTTCACCATGTGAAGCACTCCAAACCTTCACCATGCGAAGTAATCCAAGCCTTCTGCATATGAAGCACTCGAAGCCTTCACCATGCAAAGAACTCAAAGTTTTTTCCATGTAAAGCACAATAAGCCTTCACCATGCGGACCACGCCACGACTTCGCCACACGAAGCTCTCAAGGCTAGTCCCAGAGAGGCACATGAAACCATCCAAGATATTGACTTTTTGGATTCAGAAAGCTACTAAAAAAACGCTTCCAACCCCACCAACAGGGGCAACCACCAGGCGATGACAAATAGTGGGCAAATATTTTAACATGCGAAGTCCAATTCTGCATTTCAGTGCACGGGATCGAGATTCATTCGATCGTAGATCGCTCAATATTGCTCACCCTAACATGAACTTGATGGCCTTGAAAATATACGGAAGTCAGTTTTTCAACGCCGTTGACCTCACTCAATTCCGAGTTGTGACGAGTTCCCAGCGAACGTATTTGTACACAAAGGTCAACTGAACATACCAGCGCAGTACGAGATTCATTCAGTTATAGATCACTCAATATTGATCACTCTGACATGAGGTTGACGGATCTAGAAAGTTATGGAAGTCATCTTTCCAACGCCATTGATTTCACTCAATTCCAAGTTGTGACAAGTTCCCCGCAAAATTTTTTACACACAAAGGTCAACTGCATGAACCAGCGCACGAGCACATGATTCGACCAATCCTACAAGGCTCAATTTGGATTGTCTTTGAACAAGCTTGATGGCAGTAGAAAGGTATGGAACTCAACTTTCCAACCCCACCAACGACACTCAATTTGGAGATAAAACAAAGTTAAAATACCAAAATTACTGCATGAAGGTCAAATCTTCCGAAAATCAGAAAACACTCAAAAATGGAAGGATTCTATTAATGAAAATTAAAGAAGTTGGAAATTCACAAGTTGAATGCTCAAACATATATTCAACGATAAGATCAAGCTACAAGACAAGAAGAACAATGAAGCTCATCATCAGGACCGACACGACCTTAGAGTCTCTTGGTCAACCTATGAGCAAGCCTTGGAGGTTTTCGATCATCCCATCATGGACTTCCAATGACACATTGTCCATGGCCTTATTCAAGCAATGGGGGCAACCTCCTCAAAATCGCTTGCTTGGCATAGTTAGCTTTACAAAAGAAACTTCACCACCGCTTGACTCTGCGACAGCTACAAAGCAACTTGTCTTTCAACTCCAAGACGAAAGGAGGGTTTGGTGCTACGTGTCTTCATGCCACTTGGCTTCAGCGACTAGAAGATGGCATCTCCAAGCTCTTTTCCTTCAATTAGACGATGATGTACAACGTCTCGTGCTTTGCAGGGGGCATGATCGATCCTCCGTGCTCCACCTTGTTACCACTCCATTTTGAGCTCAACACGGCCTTGAAGATCAAGTCTCTTGAAGGTCATCCGTCATCCAAAGCAACTCATTGGAAAGTTTTAGTTACTTCGTGGCATTACATGCACTTCTCCTCACGTCATGGGAAGCCTGGCTTTGAAGATGAAGCACATCTCACCTTGTAGCTGCAACACACATTGCCTTACATCTGAAACAAGCCTCATGCTGGGTTGTGACACGTCACACTCAAAGTGATGGGACTCCTCGCCTCGCACTTGCACATCTCACCTCGTACTTGCAGCATTCCTCACCTCGCACTTGCATCATGCCTCGCCTTGTAATTGCACCATACATCGCCTCACACTTGCAACATTCCTTGCCTCGCACTTGCAGCATGTCTCGCCTTGTAGTTGCATAGTGCCTCGCCTTGCACTCTGCTGCACCTCGCCTTGCACTCTGCTCCACCATGCATTCACCCATAGCATGACATGACAGGACCCATCCCAACCCCCCTGGGATTACCGTGGAATGTGCCCTGCTCCCGTCCAACAAGGAGTGTCAGACAAGGGATAACCAAGAGCCACTGCCCAACCGGGGCATCCAGAGTGCGCAAGGATCGATGGAGGAGGTGTGCAATGTCCCAGTCTCTGCTGCAATCGCATCCGTAATCAACCTGAAGGGCATTAAAACCAAAAGCTGTGAGTGGACAAAAACCATTACCAAATACATTTATAAGACATTTATGCCCTCCAATAAAAACGTATGCATGCCACGAAAACCAGTAACCAAAACGTTTGCTCAACCGAGCCATTAGGGCCTTAGCCCAAAAACTGTTAACCAAAAACCAAGTGTGGGAAATCAGCCCAAAACAGTGGAATACCACAACCATACATATTAAAACCATGTGGGCCACCGCCCAAAGCCATAAATGTAAATCCATAAATCCAAAACCATTTAGGGTCCCTGACCCGACATACCATTTCATAACTAATAATCCATTTTTACCACATAACACATATCCAACCGAAAAGCCATTTCATAGATCCATTAATCCATATTTTACCATTACCATCACCAGCATCCCAGATGCTTAGCGTCCCAGACGCTAGACGTCCCTGACGTCATATCTCACGGTTTCATAAGCTACGCGTGCTGCCCGGGGTCTCTCCGGGTCCATATATCTGACATCCCTGATGTCTGACGTCCCTGACGTCAATCATAGCAATCCTTCTCCTGAGTCATCATACGGTCCGGCTGCTCCGTATAATGACCCCTCGCATGCAATGCACCGTGACTTCCCCAGTGTCCCAGACATCTGGAGGAGACCATCATATATCCTTGTGTCCAGATGGTATATGGAAAACAGTTTTATTAAATCCTTTTATCACATCATTACAATGGGCCCTGCCCGAAATTTCCATAAAACCACATAATTCCATTTAGGGTCCCTGACCCAAAATCACAATTATTAATCATAGGTTCCCTGACCCGAAATCACATTTATAATCCAACTGGGCCTCATGCCCGATTTTATGAACCACTGGGCCCACAACCCGATTTGTAAACCAACTGGGCCCGCAGCCCGACTTATAAACCCACTGGGCCCACGACCCAAATTCGTAAATCAACTGGGCCCCTGGCCCGATAACATAACTCAAATGGGTCTCAGCCCGATTTCATATCAACTGGGCCCCTGGCCCGATTTCATTAACCAAGTGGGCCCCCGGCCCGATTCTCAAATGGACTCCAAGTCCGAAATTTCCAACATAATTGGGCCTCAAGCCCGAGTTCATATTTCCAATTTCAAAACCATTTCATCACATTATATCTAAGTCATAAATATGGAAAATCCATGTAAACCGGAAAACCTCGATTTACGTGCAATCACATAAATCGCCTCGAAATACGTGAAACCGTACAATTTACCAACAACCAAATCAACCTCATACAATCACAAACATAATCCATATAAAACATTTAAGCATGCATAGAATTTATAAAACCAAAGTCCACTCACAGACCGTTTTAACGGTATGCCTCGATACGCGTGCCACTGGCCCTCCCGGGCCTCACCACTATCACCGGGACTCCCAATCCTGTCCAAATCACATTAGAGGGTCACTAACCTCATCATTAACAACCTATCAAAGTCCCGTAATTTTCCCGAATTTTTACTTATTTTTAAACTTGATTTAAAACCTTCGGACATCCCGAACACTATCGAGACGGTGTCCGATCGACACGAAACCAATCCCAAAATGTCCGTTACATTAAATAGGACAGAAGTCATGTTGACCTCACCTCGAGATTCATGCTCACGCGCCGTCACGCGCCGCCGTGAGTGGCTGCACGTGAAACCCACGCGCCTGCTACAGTGTCACCAGCCCAACCCGTATCTCTGGTAAACGGGTCCAATTTACCCGCGAGACGACCCGGTTCAATGTCCATCAATTCAGCCTTAATTCCTTCAATTGAGCATTCAGTTAGTTTCGTTTTAAGTCTAATTTAAGTTCTGTAAACTCAATTACACGAACACTTACCCTGATTCCATCGATTCCACGATGAACACGAAGAACACTCCGGTCACTGTTCAATCAGGGGATTCCTTCAATGGTTGCAGGTTTCATCCAATTGATGCATCCAGAAGCATCAATGGACCAGGAGGAACAATTCCCCCACATCAATTTCGTCGTTTGATCACTAAATGATCACGACACAAGCTCGAACACCATCCACTGTGCAACCATGGAGTTTCGTCAACCACGACCGTTTTCTTTCAATTGACGAACCCAGAAGCATCGTGGGATCATGAGAAGTAGTTTCCCCACCTCAATTTCGTCCATCGAAGCCTCCAACTTCACGACTCAAGGTCGAATTTCCTCCTCTGTCACCAAGTGTGATCAGAGCCAAAACAGCACCAATTCCCTTCGTTCCTTCGACGATTCTGATCGTTGTGATCCCAGGAAGCTGAAGGTAATCTCCAATTCGATCCTCACGGCCTAATTCTTCCATTTCGAATTTTCCCCCCAATTTTCCCGAAATCCAAAATCCAAAATTCAATACTCTCTCAACCCCTCGTGTTTCCCGTTAATTCAATCATCTTAGTCTCTCATTTTTCTCTCAAGAACAGCAGAGAGAGAGAGCCAATTCTCCCTAATCCGATTCCCAAATTTGTGCACGGTTTAGAAAACAAAGAAGAGGAAATGAGGGAGAAAATGGAGGAAATGATGAAGGATAAATGATGATGTTGTAATGATGGTGTTGGGAGGGAAACATGGAGTTGGAAACAAGGGATGGGTGACACTTGTCACTCATCCGGATGTGCACAGTCAACGATCACTATTCATTATTAGATTATTATTTTAATCCGAGCCTCGGTTCGTAATTTCGTTTCCTTGACCATAACGTCGTCGTCGAATCTCCGATTTCGGTATGCCGCCTGTCATTGGATTGGTATCGACGATACCTACGTAACGGTCCTTGGCCCTCGTCCATCGGACCTCCCGGTCAAAAAGTCAACATTTGACCCCTATTACTCGAAATTACCAAAATACCCCTCATCTTCCGAACATCATAACTTTCTCTACGAATGTCGGAATCGAACGTGCCACCTGTCTATGAACTCGTGACATCCCGAATTACGTCACGGTCATCGGTCAAAGTCCGTTTGACCGCCCGATCAAAAAGTCAACATTTTGCCCACGACCAAGGGCAAAACGGTCATTTTGCACAATTTGTCCGATTCCGCCCTACTAACCACCGTTCAACCTTACTAATCAAGATTAATGACTAATCTAGTCCCGGAATTCGGGACGGGTCGTTACATGACCCTCACTGCAGTGTAGCGCGCCGCGCCCCGAAGCTGGAGTGCGCACCGCCTTGTGACTCGTCACACTTCAAGTCATAGAACTTCGCGCCTCACTTGTTAAAGGTCTTGAAGATGACAAGTGCATCAATGCGCTAAGTCCTGCCATGCACAAAGCACTACAAGCATGTCAACTAGAGGAACATCTTGATGTCAAGTCCACTATCTCTTGAAGTCGAAAGCTCTAACAAGTCCCGGATACGCCACTAGATGGTACTACACAAAGCGAGGTCTTCAAGACTACACCAGAAGTATTTCTTCATACATCTTGAAATGATCGTCTCAAAGAATAGAGCACACCACAACTTGAATCGTTGCAATCAGATATCCACAGCTTTCAAAATTTATAAAAGATGAAAGCTGAAAAATATATATATTAAATATATATATATTAATAATATATATATATTAATAATATATATATATATATAATACAAGGTGTGGAGCAAAAGCAACAGAAATGCAGGCACATGTATATTAATATAATATATATAATACATTTGCAGAGAGGAACGACAAAAAACCAAAAGAAAATCAAAAGGCGCCACATGCAAAAAAAAAATATTTTGTAAACAGCAGGCGATGTCTCCTCCCAGCCACAACAAGCAGCAGATAGTTTCCGTTGCCTCTTCCTGCCTCACCTCGCGCGGAAGTCTGGACGCTCCTCGCCACGACAATCGCACCAGCGCCCTCGCGCCCAACACCTGCAGCCGCCCACCTTCTGCCCACGTGCTGCCAGCTTTCCTCTGACGTCGGCTACAATACTCCCCTGCCAACATCAGCTCATCACCTGCACACGGGGCCCGCTTGCAGAAAAGCCTGCTGACTTTGACTCTTCCAATATTTCCCCGACTGTGCAATTTCCCTCTGCTGTCCTCTGTGCAATTTCCCTCCCTTGCCCGAAACACGTTCTTGAACATGAAAAAGAAAAAAAAAAGTGACAGAGATAGAAAAATGAAAAAGAGGCTCTACCTTTCCCCGACTGTGCAATTTCCCTCTGCTGACCTATGTGCAATTTCCCTCCCTTGCCCGAAACACGTTCTTGAACATGAAAAAAAAAAATCAAAAAAGTGACAGAGATAGAAAAATGAAAATGAGGCTCTACCTTTCCCCGACTGTGCGATTTCCCTTTGCTGTCCTCTGTGCAATTTTCCTCCCTTGCCCGAAACACGTTGAAACACGTTCTTGAACATGAAAATTTACCACTCTGTCGAAAGGATATAAAGAGCTTTACAAATAATATCACAACAAAGTCACAAATACAAACATACATTAATTTTGCATATCACAGCGTTTACGATTTTTTAATTTTCTTACTTATATTCTTTTTCCTAATTAATAACATATTTTCTATTTTACTAACAGATTCTCTAATTTCCTAATTTCTAACATATTTTTATTTTCCTAACAAATTTTCTAATTTTCTACACAATTTCCACAATTTCTAAATAATTTATACACAATTTTCACAATAAATCACAATTTTCGAACATAATTATACCCAAAATCCTTAACAAAATTAAATTGGGAGGCAAATTAACACCATACGTACCTTCTATAAGTATTCCTTCAAATCAACCACAAATTTCTAAAACCACAAAACTTATTTAATTTCCAATAAAAAATCAAAATTTCAAAACTAAAAATAATCAAATATCTCGAACTTTCAAAATGAGTATTGGTGATTGAGAGACAAAGGAGTTTGATTGGTAGTGAAAATGGTGATGAGATGATGTTATATAGTTAGTGAAAGAGAGTCTGCGTGTGAGTGAGAGTGAGTGAGAGAGAGTCATGAGTGCTGTGAAATAGAGTAGAGAGGAAGAGGAAAAAGGAGAAGAAGAAAGCTGCAGCTGAGCTTTTAATGTATTTAGACTTTTTCATGGCAAAGGCATTCACAAGGCAAAGTTTCATGATTCACGGGGCAACATATAGTCAAAGTTGAGTTAATATTCGTCGTTAAATATGCATTTTGCTCGGTGGATATATACATTCGTCATGCAAAGGTTCTTGGCCCGGCGAGCCTCGATTTTTCACCGGGAATAGTGATTTTAGGCGGCCAAATCTTCGTCGTCGGATGAAATATCGTCAGGCAAATTATGCTTGGTTGTAGTATATAATTAAAAGTATAAGTAGAATAATATACGTTTGCCCGGGTTGTACGTATAGAGATTAGATTAACATTTAAAACTGCAGGATTTTGGTTTTAATTTGGATGTGCCAAAATTACAAAATTTCAGACGAGTCGGTGGAAATCGATCTTTTAAAATCCAACATGCATCCGGAGAGAAAAGCATGGCAAGAATTGGATGATGAAAGCATTTCTCGTGGTGCACGCTAAACAGGAAAAGCTAATGGCCCCCTGGTTTAATGCATCAGATAAAATAAAAATGCGTAATGTAGGGCTATAAAACAAATCTTCAGTCATACTTGGTAGCTAAAATCAAAACAAAACTTTAAAGAAAAGGTCCCCACGATAGCTACTCTTTTCAATTCAATACAAAATAATCCTCCTAGATATATAGCAGCACCTCCACAACCACCATCTGCATACCGAGTGTGACTAGCTATGGGTTATTCCGTTGACAATAAGGAGGTAGAGACCGAGATTCTCCCTTTGATCCGAGTCTACACCGACGGCTCCGTTGAGCGGCTCCGAGGCTCTCCCTACGTGCCTCCATTGCTTGATGATCAACAAACAGGAGTCTCCTCAAAAGACATCACCATTTCACAAAACCCTTTTATTCAAGCCAGAGTCTTTCTCCCAAAACTTGATGACGAATCACCACAACAGAAGCTCCCCATCCTGGTCTACTACCACGGCGGAGGCTTCTGCTTCGAATCCGCCTTCTCAGCCGACCACCACCGCTACCTCAGCCGATTGGCCGCCCAAGGCAGAGTTATTGCTGTCTCAGTGGAGTACAGGCTGGCCCCTGAACACAAACTCCCCGTCGCGTATGAAGACTGTTGGGCTGCTCTCCATTGGGTTGTGTCACATTTCACTGATGACCTCATCTCTGATGAGCCTTGGTTGACCAACCACGGCAATACGGATCGGCTGTTCCTTGGCGGCGACAGCGCGGGAGCCAACATTGCTCATAACATTGGAATGAGAGTTGGGAGCGAGGGCTTGCCGGGCGGTGTGAAGGTATTGGGAATCTCTCTCACGCACCCTTACTTTTGGGGTTCGAATGAAGATCCCGAGAAAGATCTTCAAAGTCGGGTTTGGAACTTTGTGTACCCTTCGGCACCTGGTGGCATTGATAATTTTATGATCAACCCTTTTGCTAAGGAGGCACCAACCTTGGCAGAGCTCGGATGTTCGCGGTTGTTTGTAAGCGTCGCTGAGAAGGATGATCTGAGGAATATTGGGATTGCTTATTACAAAGCAGTGAAGAGAAGTGGGTGGGAAGGAGAAGCAGTGCTGGAGCAAGTGGAAGGAGAGGAACATGCTTTTCAGATTTTATATCCTGAGACTCAGAGTGCTAAGGATTTAACAAGGAAAGTGGCTGACTTTCTCCTCAAGTAATTCAATTGAACCTTCTGCTGTGTTTTAGCATTGATTTGCTGTGTGCTGTGCGCTTTTATCCAAATGCCCAATTTGTGGTCGTGATATATATATACAGGTCTTAAGTAATATGGTATGATATTCAATAAGGGCAGTGATTTTTACGCTTGCAAATTTTCGTTCTAGCACTCCTTCAGTTTCTTGCTTTTTAATCTTAAGCGTGCACCACGGCGATCAACAAATAAAAAAAAAGCTCATTTCCGACTCTCATATGTGCTAGTGTTCCTGCCCAAAATATTTTGTCTCGTTTTAGAAGCCGAATGTCCCGAGGCAACCTTTGTTGGAGCTCCGCATGGAACTTGCTCCGCGGAGCGAGGGAGACGAACCACTCATAGGGTCTCTTTCTTGTGAATGGTGAAGTGTAGAGATGCTCAATGGGCTGAGTGTGATGGGGTTTTAGCCACGGCCGATCCCTAAATGGGAAAACCAAGAAGCAATTACTACTTAAGAAAATCTGGTTTGTATTGAAATGGAAATGAAAGTACAAGTACTAGGGGTGGGCACATCGTCCCGAAATACCTAATCCATTCCTCGCCTATCATACCCAACCTAAAAAAAAACTAATTAGTAAAAACGAATGGATGATCGGTATGGTGTCGATGTCGTGCTAGTTCAAATTGGTATGAGATTAGTTTCGATGTTAGAGAATACTGTCTCGTACTGAAACAGAACCAGTTTTAATTTTTTTAATTAATAAATAAATAAAATTAAAAATTAAACAATAAAAAAACCATAATAATCTAATAACCTTATATGCTAATTATAACGAACCGTCCCAAAGTTACGAAATTATCGAGAATTAGTTGAGGATTTACGAGACTAATCGGGAATTGGTTGAGGATTGTCGGACGTTTGGGGTGAAATTACGAATTTTCCCCTGAACGGGTGGAAAATGTTAACTTTTGACCTAGGAGGTCAAATGCACGTGGACCGAGGTCCAAACATAGATCGAGATGTTACGAGTTCGTAGACAGACAACACATCGAAATCGGATATCGTACGAGAAAATTACGGGTCAAGAAATGTTCGATCGAACTATTATGGTGGCACGAAAATCAAGAAAAGTTGACTTTTAGTTTGTTTGCTAGTGGGCCCAAAATATCTAGCTGGGCCAATGGGATGAGTGACACTTCCAATGGATGAGTGACACGTGTCATTCATCCCATTTGCCCATTATCCCACCTACATGCATATCTCTTTCCCTTCATTCACACAAACCCGAAACCCCCCCTTCCCCATTTCTTGTTCTCCACCTATTGCTCGAGAGAAAGAGACAGAGTGAGAGGGTGAGTCGAGAGAGATTGACGGTGATTGTGAAGGACAGCAGAGGCCCGGACGGACTGGCTGGAACCAAACCCTAGTAAAAACCCGTGGGTCTTCAAATGGTGTTTCTGATTTTGGACCTTTAAAACCAGGAATTAAGGCCCTGTACATGTTCTTTGAGTTTGGGTGAGTTCACAGGGACGAAAATGAAGGGGAAGGTACGGTTCGACTGGCCGAAGACGGATTCGAAAGTTGGCCATGAGCTTCGACCTTGGGTGGAGGTTTTCAAGTGAGTTTTTCCCCTTTCAAAATCATAGATCGGTTTCTGGGAGCGGGACGAGGAGATTGGGAGAAAAATGGTGACGATCGGTGGTCAGACGAGGGAAAATGAATCGGGTCAGGGCCGCGGGTCGAGTGATCCAGTTGCAGGAAAACGAGCCGACCCGCGAGAGGTTGACGACGATGACGTGGAAGGCCACGTCATCAGCTGTCAGACCACTTAGCCAACCAGTGGGTGACACGTGGCAAGTTATATGGCCTAGTCAGTAGTGACGTGGCATTGCCACGTTAGAAATGTTAGACCACGTGGACCAATGAGATGGTGCCATGTGGCAAGTTGTCAGAGTGTGTCAGATAACTTGGCAGCTAACATGTCAGATGATCTGGTAGCTGAAGTGGCAGGTACACGTCAGTATTGTTAGACCACGTGGACCAACGAGGTGATGCCACGTTGCAGTGTGCCAGGTTGTCAGAGCTTACATGTTAGTGACATGTGGCGGTGATGAAGTCAGTAGGTGACATGTGGAACTAGTGAGGGAGTGCCATGTGGAAGGTTGTTAGACCGGACAGATGTCAGACCTATCAGGCTGACGTTAGCAGATGACATTAGCATGATGTCAATATTGACCGTCGTTGACCAAACTTTGATAGGTGCGTGAGAGAGCGTGGGCATAAATTTCGAGGTGAAACAGGTCATGTTCAAAAGGTTTCAACGATCTGAATCCAATGGTGATGGTTTCAGGTCGATCAGAGATCATTTGATAGGTCATTTGGAGGTTTTTAGACTCGGAAAGCATGTTCGGGACACGTTGACTGTTCCGTGGGTTTTGATGGTTTATGATTAGGACTTTTATTGATGGATAGTGATCCTTGAGTATGATTTGGATAGGTTTGGACGTCCCGGAGACTATGGATTAGCTTCGGATTGGCTTACGGCGCAGGTTTGGAGCGCACAACGTGGACCGAGAGTGAGTGGACTTTGGTTTATAAATGATGCATGCATATATGTTTTAATGTTTAATAAATATGGTATGAAATGCAATGTTTGCATATGGTTGGATTGATGAAATGCATAAATGTTTTGTATGCTGGTTGATTATCGATTTTGAACGGTTTTATGGATTTTCATGAAAATTGCTTTTGGGCATGAGACCCAGTTCGATTATTGTTTTGAATGAGATTATAGTAGAACGTTTTATGAAACTATGTTTAGGGCTTGTGACCCTATTGAAATGGTGTGTCAGGCTTGTGAGCCCATTATTATGAAATTCCAAGCTTATGACCCTATTGAGATTCAGTTTTGGGCAGAGATCCCATGTGGAACACATGTTTTGATCGTGAAATGATTTGAGATTGCGAAATGAGAATTGGACACTGATTTTATGTATTTTTGTGGAAACCATGTTTTGGGTCGAGACCTTGTGCAATACAACTGATTTGATTTAAACAATAAAAATATGTTTCCACCGTTTTTACTATGACCATTCTTCGCAATTATGAGTATGAGAGGGCTTTCGGTTGTGAATATGTTTCCCTAGAGAGAACCTTGGTGATAACGCTTGTCTCCGGGATGGGATGTGTTTTCCCGGAGAGGTCACGAAGCACTGCCTGTTGTCGTGCAGCTAAGGGAGGCTCGACTCAGGAGTACTAGTATTATATGGAGATCGATCAGTGATGTGTTCACGACAATCTGGAACCTCAGCTGGTGATGTGTTCACGGCGACGTTTTCAGATATGAGTGGTCCTGGAGTTTATTTACACGTGTTGCACAGATGACGTGACTGAAGATGATATGAGATTTGATAGAGGTTGGATATGAGAATGAGTCCCGAGGTTTTAAATCATTGATTTGTATCCAGAGATTTTAACATGTGTTGGTTTTACGATGATTGCATCGGTTTCCGTATATACTGTTTTATAGGAAAGAAATGGTTCTTAAATTGATATGCATGCTTGATTTAAATAAATGTTTATTTTTGTCCACCCACACTTTTTGTTGTTTTTGACACCCTTCAGGTTGATCGCGGATGAGGGCTGTAGCAGAGACCGAGACATCACATGCCGCCGTGTACTCTAGAAATCAATATGCACTCTACTAACCCCGAGCGTTTTACGGTTTTATCACTGGTTTAGCACGTGGTGTCAGAAGGGAGCAGGGCACATCCGGTGATAATTTAAGGGGATTGGGATGGGTCCTGTCAGCTTGATATCAGAGCACTAGGTTGACACGACCCATCCCAATCCCCCCGGGATTAACACGGGATGCATCATGTTCCCGTCTGACACAAAGTGTCAGACAAGGGAATAAATTAAAACCATCAGCTCGACCGGCTTCCAGAGTAAGCCAGAATCTGGTGGAGGAGTGTGATGTCTCAGTCTCTACTACAGTCTGCATCCGAGCTCAACCTGAAGGGCATTAAAAACTAGAAAATACTGTTAGTGGACAAAAATATATGAGTTCATAAATACATATTTCATAAACGACCTTTATGCCCTTCACTAAAAAGTATGCATGCATAGGAAAACCATTTATCAAACCACATATAATAAACATTATTAGGGTCTCAGCCCCAATTTCCGTAATCCAAAACATATGGGCCCCTGCACAAATCCATTTACTATTCACAAAGACAATTTCCCAAATCCAAGAAATCATGTTTATCAATATCATATAACCAATCTTGTCAAGGTTTCTAAAGCTACACGCGTGCTACCGGGGTCTCAAATCTCAAGTCTCCCCAAGGTCCACCCAGGTCAATGCCCGTAGATCATTGACCTCCCTAGGGGTTATAATGTATAAGCCTTCCTGAGAGTAAGGTACCCAACGGGGGCGACTCCACTCGGTTAGTGCTCAGTGACTACTCCGGGGTCCACCCAGGCCAACGACCCTCCCCGGAGGAGACAATCCATAAATATATAAGGATGGTATATGAAAAACTATTTGAAATCATTCTCAAAACCTTTCAAGGGTTCATGCCCAGTCCACATAAACTGTCATGAACTAGAAATCCATTTATGGGTCCCCGATCCGAAATCACAAGCGAAAACCATAACTGGGCGCCAAGCCCGAATTCATAAACCAACTGGGCCTCGTGCCCGATTCGTAAACTAACTGGGCCTCGTGCCCGATTTCGTAAGCCAAATGGGCCTCGAGCCCAATTCGTAAACAAAATGGGCCTTGAGCCCGATTCTTAAACCAACTAGGCCTCGTGCCCGATTTCGTAAACCAAATGGGCCTCGAGCCTGATTCGTAAACCAACTGGGCCTCCGGCTCGATGCCTTATTAAATCAAATGGAATCAAGGTCCGAGAGTCCGTAAATAAAATGGTTCTCATGACTGATTCCATATTTTCAAATCCGAAATCAGTTCAAGAACTAATTGGGCCCTTGACCCGATAACGTGACTAAAATGGACTTCGAGTCCGAGGGTTTCCAAAACAAATGGGTCTCATGCTCGATTTTACCCTTTCAAATCCAAAAATATTTCATTAAACCATTTTTGAAACTATAAGCACATGTCGTCAGTGAAAAATCGTAAACCTCGATTTACGTGCAAACACGTAAATCGCCTTGAAATACGTGAAATCATGTCAATCACTAATGTCCAAATCATCATCATAGAATCACATATGTAAAACATATAAAACATTT
The DNA here is from genome assembly GCA_032719365.1 of Prinsepia uniflora. Taxonomy (NCBI): domain Eukaryota; kingdom Viridiplantae; phylum Streptophyta; class Magnoliopsida; order Rosales; family Rosaceae; genus Prinsepia; species Prinsepia uniflora. The sequence goes on along the minus strand of CM064863.1, from coordinate 51,443,673 downwards.
ATGCATGCATCACAGTTTAGAAATCAAGGTCCACTCACAGACCGTCCTACGCTGCTGCCTCGATTTGCGTGCTGTAAGCCTCCCTGAGCTAATCATTGTCACCGGGACTCCCAAACCTGTCCAAATCATACTAGACGGTGTCCGATTGACAAGAAACCAATCTCAAAATTTTCGTTACATCAAATAGATTAATTCACATGTTGAAGTCATCCCCAAAAGACCCCCGAGGCGTCCTCACGCGCTGCCCAAAGGGGCTGCGCGTGAAGCCCCCGCGCCAGTACTATTCACCTCCCCTAACCTCCAGCCGACCAGGTTCACTAGTTTTGAACCGGACCGGACCGGTCTGGACCAGCGTGACCGGTTCAATGTCCCAACTCTCTCATTTTTTGTCCTTTCTCACCCATTTCAATTCCTAAACCTCTGTCTACTCAATACCTATCTTCCTACGGTCTCAAAACACAAGAAAGGCCTCAAAAATTACCTCCCCGATCGAAGAAAACGTCCCTATTTTTCTGGCCATCTGTCTGGGCTGTACTACCGTCCTCAGTCACTGCTTTTGATCCCTACCATCTCAAATGATCACCAGAAAGCCATTCATAATCTTGAAATCAACTAATAACCCCTAAAACTCATATTCCAATTTTCAAACCAACTTACCTCGCGGTTTCTAGTTTTCGTCCGCCGTGGCCACCACCGTGCCCCGTCGTCCATCATCACGTCGTCCTCGTCACTCTCAAGATCTCACATGCACACAAAGATAGATAATGGTGGTGAGGTGCTAAGTTATGTGTGTTTGTTTCTCAGTTTTCAGAAGAATAGAATGAAGAAGATGACTATGTGCATGGGTTTGGAAGGAGGGGAAAGTGAAGTTTGGTGTGATGATCAGATGAGTGGACAGTGAGGATAAGGGGTGTGAGGGAATGGATGGCTGAAAGTGAGAGAGTGGGTGAAGGAAATTATAAAATAATCCCAAAACTAATATTATAATGTTAAACCCACCAATCATGATTAAGATCCACTTTTTAGGGATAATGACCAATGGGATGAGTGACACTTGTCACTCATTCCAGGGTCCCACATTATTAGTCAACCAATCATATTTTTCCACCTGTTTTTTTCCCTCGTAATGCGTGCATAGTTCAATTGAACTTCCCGTGACCATAACTTCTCCGTTCGACGTTCTATTTCGATGTGCCGCCTGTCTACGGACTCGTGACGTCCCGAATTACGTCACAGTCATCGGCCCTCGTATGTTTGACTCGCCGAGTCAAAACTTAACTTTTTATCCACGACTAGGGGCAAAGCGGTCATTTTACATCGTCCGTTCGAATTCGCTCAACTAATCACCGATTAAGCTCACTAATTCTTCTTTAGTCACTAATCTAATCCCGGAATTCGGGATGGGTCATTACATAGGTTTCTCTTGTTGTGTTGTGCATGTTCCGGATGTGATGTCTCTGGGCTGTTGTTATCCCGCCATCAACTTGATAGTGAGGGTATGAATAGGAAGAATAAGTGGGAATAGACCTCAGATAGGTATTATTTGGCATTAGATGAATGGTCGAGCAGTGTTAGACCCTGATTAGAACTGGATGGATGCCGAGTAGAACCGGGCCGAGTTTCTTGTGTACTCATCAGTGGGGAGCCGTAGTGTTACTAGTGGACTAGGTCCCACTATGACGACTTGTTAGAGTCGAGGTCGTTGGATAGTTAGGATGGATGTGCTGCAGAGAGCAGTCGTGGTTAACCCTAGTTTGAGATTGGTTTGACAAGTTACCATGAGAGTGGTAATTGTGGATCGGATACCAGAGTGGACCGATCAGTGGACCTTACGCCTTGATTGGAGCGTACGGACACTTTGAGATGGTGCAGAATAATCCGCAGGAGGCTTGGTGATAGACATTGTCATCCATGTGTTGATCAAGTTACGAGGGTGGCGGAGCTCCACAGACATGATCAGGAGATTTGGAGGATGCTCAATATGAGGAGAGATTCGAAGTTTTGGCTTGGTTTGCAATACGTACGATAACAATTGAGGTAGTGAGGCTTTGTCGATTTTTTTCGGGTCTTGGGAGTGAGACTCGAGTGACGATTTGGCATCTCAGGTGGAGATGAGTCGGTCAGAATCCCAACAACGACTGAGTGGTTCTGGACGACGTAGAGGCGTCATGGGGATTCATGTACATAGGGAGCTTAGACAAGTGTTATCGTTAGCTCCGAGCCTTGAGTGGCAGACGTGCTAGTTATAGTGTTAGTGATCGTTGAGCATGGATGGAAATGATTCCGAGCAGCCTAGTGAGGTCGCAGTTCCTCCTAGTTGGTTGGTTTACTGGAGGCACGGGGTATTCCTGGATTAGTAATAGGTACCCCAGTTATCATTGGAGGGATTGCATGAGTGTTGGGTGCAGGAGTTGATCCGATAGAGTTAGGACATACAAGTTAGTACTTCAACCAGTACTATGTTGAGTGCAGTTTTGTGAACCGAGACGGTTCAGTTTTGGATAAGGTGTGATGGAAGAAAGATTGGTTTTCTAGGACATACGAGGCTTGTTTGGGAAGTCCTAATAGATTGATGGACTAACCAACGAACGAGAGGAGATCACTAAGGAAGAGTATTTAGCTTTTTACAAGAGTTTTACCAAGGACTAGCCTGTGGATACTCATTTCGTGAGTTACGGCTTGGAAGCTGAGAAATGACTATAGGATGACTGTTCGAGGTATTGGACAAGTGTTGTTGTCAGGACCCATCCCAATCCTCCCGGGATTAACGCGGGACACTCCTGATCAAGTCAGACACGGAGTGTCAGACCCGGGAAAATTTGAACCTTTAGCCCGAAGGCTACCAAAGTACGCCAGGATCCGGAGGAGGTATGTGATGTCCCGGTCTCTACTACAGTCTGCACGGTATTCAACTTGAAGGGCATTGAAAACAGAAAGACTGTGAGTGGACAAAAAGTAATAAGTTTGGTAAAACACATTTCATAAAAGATCTTTATGCCCTTCACTAAAAAGCATGCATGCATAGGAAAACCATTTATCAAACCACATATGTTTCAATTACCAAATCCATACGGGCCCCTGCCCAAAACCATTTACAGAAATCTAGAACAATATAAACATATGTGGGATCTCAGTCCAAATCCATTTATCAACCATAAAACACAATTTCGAAAAACCAAGAAATCATGTTTATCCAATTCATATAACCAATCGTGTCACGGTATCTACAGCTACGCACGTGCTACCCGGGGTCTCAAAGCCCAAGTCTCCCCAGGGTCCACCTAGGTCAATGTCCGTAGATCATTGACCCTCCATGGGGGTTATAATCCATAGCCTTTCTGAGAGTAAGGAACCCAACAAGGGCGACTCCATTCAGTTAGTGCTCCGTGACTACTCCGGGGTCTACCTAGGCTAACAGCCCTCCCCAGAGGAGACAATTCATATATAAAGGATGGTATACGAAAAACCTTTTGAAATTATTCTTAAAACCTTTCAAGGGTTCATGCTGGTCCCCATAAACCATCATGAACCATAAAAACCTTTCAAGGATTCATGCCGATCCCTATAAACCGTCATGAACCATAAATCCATTTATAGGTCCCTGACCCAAAATCACAATCTTAAAACATAACTAAGCCCTAAGCCCGAATCCACATACAAACCGGGCCTCCGACCCGAATCGTAACCCAACGGGGCCTCGTGCCCGATTTCGTAAACTCAATGGGCCTCGTTCCCGATATCGTAAACCAAATGGGCCTCGTGCCTGATATCATAAACCAAATGGGCCTCGTGCCCGATACGTCAGCCAATTGGGCTCTGAGCCCATTCGTAAACCAACTAGGCCTCCGGCCCAATACCTTGTTAAATCAAATGGACATCAAGTTCGAGCGTTCGTAAATCACATGGGTCTCGCGCCAGGTCCATATTTCCAAATCTAAAATCGATTCAAGAACCAATTGGGCCTTTGGCCCGAAAACGTAACTAAATGGACTTCGAGTCCGAGGGTTTCCAAATCAAATGGGTCTCAAACCCGAGTTTACCTTTTCAAATCAAAAATCATTTCATGAAATCATTTCCAAAACTATAAGTACAAAAAATCAGTGTAAAGTTGAAAACCTCGATTTACGTGCAAGCACGTAAATCACCTTGAAATGCGTGAAACCATATAATTCACAATCATCCAAATCATCATCATAGGATTACATCTATAAACCATATAAAACATTTATGCATGCATCACAGTTTAGAAATCAAGGTCCACTCACAGACCATCCTAAGCTGCCGCCTAGATTTACGTGCCATAAGCCTCACCGAGCTAATCGTTGTCACTGGGACTCCCAAATCTGTCCAAATCAATCTAGAGGGTTACTAACTACCTTATTAACCTCTCATTGAAGCCCCGTAATTTTCCCGAATTTTTAACTATTTTAAAACACGATCCTAAACCTTCGGATGTCCCGAACATTATCGAGATGGTATCCGATCGACACGAAACCAGTCCCAAAATGTTCGTTACATCAAATAGATTAATTCACATGTTGAACACTTCCCCATAGGACCCACCACGCGCCCTCACGTGCCTACCAAAGGGGCTGCGCTTGGAGCCCACGCGCCGCTCAAAGGGACTACGCGTGAAGCCCATGCACCAGCACTGTTCATCCCTAACCTGTTTCGAACCGGTCCTCTGGTTTTGAATCGGGCCAGACCAGTCTGGACCTGTACGACCGGTTCACCGTCCAATCTTGTTCAGTTTCGTTCCATTCTTTCCCCTTTCGATTCCTAAACCTTCCTAACATCAAACCTAATCTTCCTAGCCATTAAAAACACAGGAAACGCTAAAGAAACTGTACCTTCCATGCTCAAACTGTGGCTTGACCTTCAAGCTCAGTTTTCCAGGCCCTCAGCCTTCCATTTCCTTTGAAAAAAATCCCAGACGTGTCCTCCTTGTCCCTAGGTCATATTATAATAAACAAGGACTCAAAACATTAACCAAATCTTAACCTCCAAATTTTGAAAATAGAAATGGCTCTCGGGTTTTTGTTCAACTCACCCCCATATCGTGAGCCACCGTCCTCATTACTCTCAGTCCCTCAAAACTCCTCACACGGTCGTAGAGATCTAGATAAGGTGATGATGGTGTGATGTGGTGTGTGTGTTGTTCAAGGAAATGGAAAATGGTGGTTTCGGGTTTGTGAGAAAACAGAGAGGGAAGATGATAGTGATCAGGTGAGAGGGAGGTGAGATGAATGGCCTGGATGAAGGGGAATGGTGAGATGAAGGGCTAGGATTGAGAGAGAGATTAAGGGATAATATAAAATAATCACAAGCCCAATATTATATTATAAATCCCACCAATCACATCTTAGATCCACTAATTGAGGGTTTGGACCATTCGTAAATCGTGCATAGTGCGAATCAAACTTCCGTGAACAATAACCTCTCTGTCCAACGTCCGATTTCGGCGTGCCGCCTGTCTATGGATTCGTATCGACCCGATCTACGTAACGATCCTCAGCCCTCGGCCATCGGACCTCCCCGGTCAAAAGTTAACTATTTACCCCTTTTAACTAAATTACCAAAATACCCATGAACTTCCGAACGTCATAACTTCTTCCTCGAATGTCGGAATCAGACGTGCCACCTGTCTATGAACTCGTGATGTCCTGAACTACGTCACAGTCATCGGTCAAAGTCCATTGGTCGTCAGAACGAAAAGTCAACGTTTTAACTCAAGTGTAGGCATGCCACTAGTAGAAGCTACTACTAGATAGTGTAAATGAGTTTTGTTTTCGGCCCAAGAACCTTTCTTCTGATCAAAGAAATTGGGAAGCAAGTGGACAAGAAATAGCATGCGCTATTCTTTTCTATGCCTTTTTTAAGGACTTAAAATATTTTATTTCCAACGTAGTCCAAGTTCAGAAGTTATTTAGTCATAATATTCATGTTGGCGACATTGTTATTTCTCGCGGTGAAATCAAATTATTCAGACCAATGCAAAAAGATGGTATCCCAACTTGGTAAGTCGCGAACCACGCTTGGATGGTGTATTTCGAATAACAATTACTACTTAAGAAAATCTTGTTTGTATTGAATTGGAAGTGGAAGTAGAAGTACATGAATGTAAAATTACTGGAATTGAATAACAACTGAAACTACACGTATAGAAAGGTAAATTATTTCATTCGCATTCAAGCCTGTATCAAGCAAGAAATTACATAAATCATCAACTGAAATAAATATCAGGCAGAAATCATGCCATGAGATAACAGATGGCACAAAAGCGACGACAATACGTCGAAAATAAGATTTTGAGTATCTTAGTGACTAGCCATGAATTAGCAGCCAAGATGACTTTCCATAAATAGGTAGTCGGAATGACCTTTCGTGAGCCGATAGTCTGAATGACTGTCCGTGATGTCGTCGAAAACAAGTTGGGTTGTTCTCTATTTATGGGCGGTGAAGAAGCTCTCGACTTGCGAAGTCGAGTCGAGCTTGGGTCCCATGATGTAGTTTTTTTCCTTTAAAACACTCCCCTTTGTCTCAGTTTTCTTTGTGTCTATCAGCACTATCCATGCTTTCTTCTTCTTCATGCTCAAAGCTAATTGAGTTAGGCTTGCTTCATGTTTTGGGCATTTAATTTCTGTGAGTCATTGTCTTTGACCCAAAGAGAATGTTTTTGGATGTAAACAACTAGATAATGCCCCGTTTCCAATATCTAAAAGAAAAACAGAAAGTTTGAGGAATCGGTCGTCGGTGTACATAGTGCCAGCAATATATATATATATATATATATATATATATATATAATTGGGGAAATTATTACAGTGCCCGTTTATATATGTGATTATCATGCGTATGTGGACAAACTTGCTAGCTCTATCACTTGAATTTGTTCGTTTTCTAACGAGTAATGGCAGTTGGCAAAGGTCGCTAGCTCTGTAATCTATTAATTGCCACACGTGCACCATCCATCTCCACTCTCAAGCTCTACTTCAAACAACTTATTATTGTAGTTTTAACTGATCTCTCTATTTCTAATGGCTTCTTCCTCCACCAAAGAAATAGCTAGCCAATGATGATCGAGTTCCTCCCTATATTCTCCGAGTCTACAAATTAAGATGGGACACAATCGATCGAGCGCCTTCTAGAATCTCCATTTGCTCCTCCATCTCCTCAAGACCCAACGACCAATGTCTTCTAGTTACGGAAAATGAAGATCTAAATAGAAATCCACGGACATCCAAGAAATGAATCAAATTATATATTCTACCGTGTCTTTATTTTACAAGATTCCAGTGAATGAATCACAACACTCTAATTAATAATCTGGACTTAATTGTTGTACGTAGAAAGTAGTCAACCATTTTTACTCTGCAATGGTTCTTGTTTGACTTTGAGTTGTTGAAGATCTGCATGGCAGTTTTCAATCAATCCATCAATGATGGTGACCTCAGCTTTCCGTTGATTCACCACATCAGTATGGAATCGGTAGCGTTATTAGCTGGGTTTAAATCCAAACAATGAGACCCTATATATTAAAACACGTTATAGGATATTAATTTACATATTCATTCATATATTGCCTGCACTGTATATAGTGATTCAATATTCAAAACGGCACTAGGCGCTTTTAGGGTGGCAGACAAGGGTCTAGCGCTTAGGCGGTTAGGTGGGGGTCTAGGCGGGTTTTTTTTTTTTTTTAAAGAAAAATTCAATAAACAGATAATAAAATAAATATTCCTAAATAAATCTAGAATAAAAATGCATTTAAAAACAAAAAACTTGAATTATAAATCATAAATCTCCGAAATAATTTTTTTATAAAGAACATAAGCATAAACAAGTAAAATACATAGGAGCCAAACATAAATATAAACATTTAAAATGTATAGGACTCACGCATAAACATAATTTAATTTTCTATTTAGATCAAATCGATTTAGGCAATTACTAATTCAATTTATTTAGAATATAAGCAAATTAATAATTCAATGTTTCAAATTAAAAGTACAATACTCAAATTAAATTTGATTTGTGAGCCCAAATAAGTTTTAGAGACAAGTAGGCCCACCAGTAACTAGCCCAAATTAAAAATAACTATTAATTAAATTGAAAGTAATTATTAATTAAATTGAAAATAATTATTAAGTGTTAATTGTTTGGTCGAATTCAGCATTCTTGCAATCCGCTTACTAGTTGTTGTCGCCCTCACAAAGGCGAGACACAGAGACACATAGAGGGAGTGAGGGAGAGGGAGAAGGAGAAGAAAACAGAGAGATGAGAACTGATAGATACAAACGATCGATTGATCGAGATTCGAGAGAGGGATTCAACGCCTTGAGACAGAGGCGATGTCCGATGGCGATGGTGCGATGAAGAAAAAAAGGGCAGAAGGCGGCGACGTCGCGATGAAGAACAGAAGAGCAGAAGATGACGACGTTGCAATATCCCAACGGTGGTGCAATTTCAACGGAGATGGTGGGATCGAAGCCGCGAAGGATTCTCCGGTCTCGATTCAAATCGCGATGGGTGAGTGGGTGAGTATTAGCTAAATCTGGGTTCCTCAAATTGGGGGTATTGAATTGAGGATTTGGGTTAATTTTGCTTCTTTTTTTTTGTGTTGGATTGATGATTTCTAAATGATTTTATATTGAATTGAAGATTTGGGTTAATTTTAATTATGTTTGTGTTTGGATTGAATATTTACGAACAATTTTATGTTATGATGAATTTTTTTGGACTGATTTGTTACGGTGCTGCCCATCCGCACAGCAGCCTAGCACCGCCGAGGACCGCTTATCTGCTGCCAAATCCGCCTAAGTGCCACCCATTCCCCCTCCCGCATTTTGCTGCCGCATTACCATTAATCGCGGCGGCTCCCTTCCGTCTAGGTCGCCATTTAGAACCTTAGATCCAATCAGGTTGAGGAGAGACACCAATTTTCCCTTGCAATAATCCACTTGGCAGCTGTTTACACTTGAAATCCTCCCAATCTGGATCAAAGCAAGAAGACACAACACGATTAAATACCCAACTAACAAGGCCTAGCCCAAAAGCACCTCATATGGGATGTCGAAGAGCGTGAAAATGTGGAGGGGGAAAAGGGGATATTCGAGCCAAGATAAATGCAATATGGGTCTTGTGAACGTCAACTTGGCAAGCAAACTCAGCCTTCGACCACCTACAAATAGAGATGAAGGCTTATTCTCAAAGGGCATGCAATCAACTCAACAAAAAAATTGATCAATTCAGTCAATTTCAAAACAATTGCAAACTCTCAAAGGTTTCTTATTTCAAAGGCTCGCCGCTTTAATCACAACCTATTTCTCCTATCTAGGATTGAGATTTAGTCTCTCTTCTCAACCACTCTCTCATTTCTTAAATCAAGAACACAAAGATTTTCTTCATCTCAATAGTTGCTCAAGTTAGTCTTGAAAATCACCAAAGACCCACCTCATCCTCACCACTAAACTCATTAGTTGTGGCATCTATATACTCAACCCTTGACGTCTCAACATCTTTTGAATACTCTTTCAACCTCTGACATGTTTCTAACTGATGTTCATTTAGATGATGATTTCTAAGAAGATCGTTCCCCTCAAATGATTGATTTCGAAGAAATAAATTACTCACTACACTTGTATTTATTTATCGCATTTACACTTTTAGTACTTATACTCTACTTTCATCGATATCTAATAGATTTTCTCAAGAGAAGTTATAAGTATTTGGGATATTCCATCCTGTCATGACCCAGACCTTAAAATAAAGTAATTTCGAGAATTAATTGGGAAAATTATGATTTTACCCTTGAGTTATTAAGGGCTTGGAAGTCACTTTTTATTTGGGAATACTTTTGGAAGTTTTTCTTGGATCATTGCGTAAGTCTAGAACTCACGAATTTGTTGATGAAAAGGGAAATTTGGCTAAGTAGAGATTTGGTACAAAAATGAGCGACCTTTACAAATAACCTAAGTCTCTCTATTTATAGGGGAAAATTAATACTCAAATAAATAAGAGTTTACAATTTAATTCTAAAAAGGAATAGGATTAAACGAATTAAATTAAAGTCCCAAAAGAATAAGGTTATAGAAATTCTAATTAAAAAGGAAATATAAATCCTAATTAAAAAGGTAGAGTAAGACTTAATTAACAAGAAACTATAAAACCTAATTAAAAAGGGAGATATGAGTAGCTTGCTGGAAATTCAAAAAAGAAACAACTGGGTTTGCACTCTAGGGCCACGCAAATGGGCTGCGAAATTTTCTAGTCCGAGTGGCTGCTGGGTCGCTTGTTCTTAAGCCACTGATGGATTGGGCTGCTGGAAAATGGGCGGGCTTCGTGGCATTTTTCTGATGGGCATGCATTATTATTATTGGTGAATTATAAACTTAATTATTAATCCTATAATTAGTAAATAATTAATTAATTATTTAATTTAAGTATTAATTATGTAATTAGTTATTAATTAATTAACTCTAGTAATTAATAAAAGAAAATAATAAAATGAGGTAGATTGAATATAATTAAGATTCTAACAAAGTAAAATATAAAGGAAATTGATATAAAAAGATGATTAATTAAGTGTTTATCAAATTCCCCCACACTTAGACTTTACTAGTCCTTAGCAAATACCAAAACAAACTAAGACTTTGAAAACTCAAAAGTTTTTTTTTTTTTTTTCTTAAAATAAAAAAAAAGTACCGAGTCCTTAACTATTCGTCTCAAATTGTATCAACTTAAGTATGGCATCGAAGATTTACACTAACAAACTATATAGCATATGGAATTCAAAAGTTAATACATTATAACAAAATGTCTTGAAAAGTAAGATAATGAGTAAACTTGGTGAAATTTATCTCAACATGAATAAAACAAGTATGAATCAACTCGCATGGATATGCACTCATAATTTCACTCAATGGGTATAGGGTTTGTGTTCGCACTCAATGTATGTGAGAAGGATGCTCACATAATAGAAAGTAAGTTACTTCATAAAATAAAGGCTCAATGTACTAGGCGCATGTGAATATATGTTTAGGACGATGAAATAATGGCTCAATGTACGCTCAAAGTGAGTTAAACTAGGGGAGTCGTACTTGTGCGATCAAATAGGGACATGGATATTTAGATAAGTGGTGTTAATCATATTGCCTTAATCATGTCCAAAATCAGAGAGTTTATTGACTTAATATCTTTGAAAATCACATAGAATAAGTTTTAGTACTCTAGAGTTCATTAGAAACTATGACAAGCAGTTATGAGGCATATGTATATCAATTTAAACAAAGAATTCCTATGAATCACTCAACAAAGAAGTATATAAGGCTCTAAAGCTCACATAAGGTTTATATTATTCATACAAATCTTAAAATGTTTGTTTTGTACTAGTTTAACATACATCATCTACTACAGGTCATAAACATTCAATCATAAAGTATTAACACATGAATTTAAGTTGTAGTGATCATCTTTTAGCCATGTTTTATCTTCTTCTTTTCATTATTATCATCGACAGGTTAAGGGCATCCTAAGACTTTTAAAAACAAAAACTAAAAACACACAATTTTTTTTTAAGACTCATAAAGTTGTAAAACCCTCCCCCACACTTAAAGTTGACATTATCCGCAATATATCAAAGTAAAAGCATAGAATCAAGTATGAGATAGAGTTTTACGAAAATAAAATAAAAATAAAAAAAAACGAAAATATAAGATAAGGGAAGAAAATGCAAATCTGTTGTAGACTCCTCCATTGGGTTGCCTCCCAACAAGCGCTTAAGTTTAACGTCTTCAGCCTAGACAAAGTGCTTCAATAAACTCATTTGTTGTTGGGACTATGCACCCTTTCGAACTCCACATCGTGCTCACCAAATGTCTCTAAGTAAGGCGTTAATCCATCCTGAATCTGAGGGTCGAGTTCATGCGCGATCTCCTTGACTAGGGTGTCCCCAAGTCTAGTTCATGGGCCTTAGATTAAGTGAAGTGTATATAAAATGTTCCTTCAAGAGACTTAGGTGAGAATATGTACATGAAGAAAGGATAAGACATAAAAAAGAATATACATAACGAACTGATAATATTTACAAGTAAGGGACGTTAAATAGGTATTTACAAACAAGTATAGTATTTAGGCACAAGTAAGATATTTACATTATAAACATATTTATGCAAACGAAATCACACAATAGATTTTTCAATCCCCGGCATCGGCGCCAAAAAATTGATACACAAAAACTATGCATTAAATTAACACTCATAGAAAACGCATGCAATTTAAAAATTCTTTTTTTGTAGATTGTAGGATTGGTAAATAAGGATTGTTCTGGACCGGAGATTGAGGGTACCTGAGCATGATTATCGTTTGATTAGTTAATTAGGGGGGGTAAAGAGATTGATTTAAAAGTCCTAAGTAATTAGACTACTCTAAACTAACCTAATCTAATATTTACATGGTCAACTCATCTTTAACCTAACTCATTCATAAATCATACCAATTCCAAAACCTACGAAATTCCCTCATCTTAGTTGTACATAATACATGCACATTCTCTCAAGTACGTGGTTGGAAATTGCCTTAAACACTTTCAATGATCTAAACTTGGAAATTGCCCTATATCTAATCAACCATTAAGCACAACATACAAGTATAACAAAAACTAAGGTATTGGAACACATGGAAGATTATTGAAACTCGTATAAGATATAAAATTATAATTATATTAATGATCAATCCAAAAAAATGATCATTTAATAACAATAGACAATCATAGGGTAAAGAGATCATGTTACACTTTTTCTCCTTGGAAATTGCCCTACAGATGCTAAGTGGTTCGACACTCTTTGGTGAGACACTCGGAAATTGCCCTATATACGGTTGAAGGTGTTTATGATGGAGTATGGTGTGATTGGATTTTGCTAAGGAAATCTCGAATTGATGAAAAGGGGAATTTGGCTAAGTAGAGATTTGGTACAAAAATGAGCGACCTTTACAAATAACCTAAGTCTCTCTATTTATAGGGGAAAATTAATCCTCAAATAAATAGGAGTTCACAATTTAATTCTAAAAAGGAATGGGATTAAACTAATTAAATTAAAGTCCTAAAAGAATAAGGTTATAGAAATTCTAATTAAAAAGGAAATATAAATCCTAATTAAAAAGGTAGAGCAAGACTTAATTAACAAGAAACTATCAAACGTAATTTAAAAGGGAGTTAGGAGTTTCTTTCTAGAAATTCACAAATGAAACAGCTGGATTTGTACTCTGGGGCCACGCAAATGGGCTGCAAAATTTCCTGGGCCGAGTAGCTGCTGGGTCGCTTGTTCTTAGGCCACTGATGGATTGTGCTGCTGGAAAATGGGCGGGCTTCGTGGCGTTTTTCTGATGGGCCTGCATTATAATTATTGGTGAATTATAAACTTAATTGTTAATCCTATAATTAGTTACTAATTAATTAATTATTTAATTTGAGTATTAATTATGTAATTAGTTATTAATTAATTAAATCTAGTAATTAATAAAAGAAAATAATAAAAAGAGGTAGAATGAACCGTGAACTCATCCCCTAAATTGTGGATCTTAGTCTGATTGGCTGTTTTTATTTATTTTATTCTCACATCTTTCTCATCCCGTGAGAACCCATTGAACCGTGAACTTAATTCGACACTAACACCCCCTATCATCATCATTTGCTTTTGGATCGTGAAGGAAAATAGAAGGGGAGAGTAGGATGGGCTAAACAGTGGCAAGGTCGAGGACCGTCGTGGACGGTGGCCAGAGAAACTGAAAACGGTGATTTTTGGTCCAAATTCGAAAGTTAGGTTTTTTATTTGTTGATCGTTTCTAACCTTCCTATGACACTTCTGGTGGCTGTACGAGTCATCGAAATTTGAAATCGTTGTCAGAGGCGGCCGAGATCGTGAGAACACGACGGTGGAAGGACGGTCGATTTATCCTCGATTGGGAAGGTGAGTTTTATGTTTGTTTTTCAAGTTTTGATCATGAAGATCGAGTCTAGAGGCTGGGACGAAGGTGTAGGATGAAATAGGGTTGAAAACGGAGGAGAAATGGGCAAAAATCGGGAACACCGGTTCTGATTGGGCCGGGTTGCAGAGAACCGATTTGAACTGGTCTGGACCGAGCTTGACTGAGGTTGAAGATGATTAACAGTGCCGCGTGAGGGCTTCACGCGTACCCACTTGCGGCAGAGTGTGGGGGCGCATGGGGAAGTTTCGGGGAAAGTTTTCATGTCAAGACCCGTCCCAAATCCCCTAGTCTTAACGTGGGACGTTCCTGATCCCTTATGACACGAAGTGTCAGACCAGTGAAAATTCCCGCTTCAGCCCCACCGCGACTTCTAAAGTGCACCAGGATCCAGAGGAGGAATGTGATGTCTCGGTCTCTACTACAGCTCGCATCCGCGATCAACCTGAATGACATTAAAAACATCAAAGCCGTGAGTGCACAAAACTAATAATTTATAAAACAATTCATAAAAAGACATTTATACCCTTCACTAAAAAGCATGCATTTATTCAAAAATCGTTTATCAAATCATTCACAAAACCATCATCCCAAAACCAATCCATAGGGACTCAGCCCAAATCCAACACACGTGGGTCTCAGCCCAAAACCAGTTTCCGTGAAACATCGTACAAACATATATATATATATATATATATATATACACACATCCCATCCTCGGAATCTCATATCCCCAATCAATAATCGTCAAGATTTATCTAAGTATGCATACTACTCGGGGTCTCACTCCGAGTCTACCCCTAGGATCTGCGACTTCTGGGAGGATATGTCCAAAATCCAGGATCTACGACGTCTGGAGGACTGTCCCCGGGCCCTGTCCGTGACTATAACATATCTCACACTCCAGGGCATGTGCTCTCTCTTAGAGTCACTCAACTTAGGCAGGGGATCGTGACACTCCAGAATCTACGACTTTTGGAGGAGGTCAACCACACGGGAGGGTATATATATTTTTCAAATACTTTCTTTCAAAACATAATTCAACTGGGTCTCATACCCGAACATCTCAACAGGATTCCTCGAATCCGATTCAAATCCAATTTTACAGGCCTCAGCCTAAATCCATAATTCAATAGGGTCTCAAACCTGAATTCTTATTTCATAAATCACAACTGGGACTCAAGCCCGATACCACAATAACGGGGCCTTGAACCAAATTTCACAATCAACTGGGCCTCTAGTACGATATCACAACTAATGGGGCTTCAAGCCCAATACTATAAATCAACAGGGCCTCAAGCCCGATTTCACACTCAAATGGGCCTCAAGCCTGACTTCTTAAACCAACGGGGCCCTCGGCCCGATCGTATAACTCAAATAGGCCATCCGCCAGATTTCTCATCAAATCAAATGGACTCTAAGTTTGATGGTTTGTAAATCAAATGGGTCTCATGCCCGATTCCATATTTCTAAATCCGAAATCATTTCATCAAACTGTTGTAGAAAACACAGCACGTATAAGCATCGTATAAAGTCGAAAATCTCGAAATACGTGCAAATACTCAAATACTAATCTACCACAAACAAATGCACTCATGGCATCGTAAAACATGTCGATTAAAGCATATAAAACAGTTATGCATGCATCAACTTAGAAAACAAGGTCCACTCACAGACCGTCCAAAGCCGCGCCTCGATATGCGTGCCATAAGCTCTTCTCGGGCCAATCACCGTCTCCGGAGTTCCCGAACCTGTCCAAATTAGTTTAGAGGGTTACTAACTCCTTAAATAACCTCTCATTAAAGCCCCGTATGTTTCCCGAATTTCTAACTATTTTTAAACTCTGCCCTACAGGCGTCCCATACTATATCGAAACGGTGTCCGATCGACTCAAAACCAATCCCAAAATGGTCGTTTCATCGAAAGGATGATTTCATAAGTTGAAAACATCCCTAAAATCCTCCCCATGTACCTCCACATGCCGCCCAAAGGGCCTTGCATGGGGGCTTCACGCGCTGGCTACAATCACCTTCAACCTTCGGCAGATCCAGTCTGAACCGGTCTGCTGGTTTTCGGTCCGATTGGATTGGCGGAACCGGTCCAGTCCTATTTCTCCACCATTTTTCATCCTTTTTTGGTCCTTTCAATTCCTAAAATTTCCTACCATCATTTCCTATCTTTTTACGGCCTCAAAACACATAAAACATCCAGAAATTACTTGCCCGATCGAGGAAAACACTGCCCTGTTTTCCGGCCGTCCGTCAAGGCTACTCTGTCATCGTCTTCCGTCCAGGATCATTTCCCTCGACTTCTTTGATCAACAAGAACCCCTTCCAATTACTAGAAGCGATCAAAAACCCTTCAAACCAAACCTTGGAATTTTGAACCAAAACTTACCATTTTTGGTTTCCCCGGCCACCGTCCACGACGGCCCCCAATCCTGCCACCATCTAGCTCGCCATGACCTCCTCTCCCCTTTACATTCATTAGCCACGATCATCAGGTAAGGTTGAGAGGGGTTTGTGAGGGATGGTTTGCACGTTTATGGGTTTCGAGTTTGAATGAAGGAACAAAGAAGGTGAAGATGATATGCATGAATGTGGGGGGACAGGCAATGGATGAGTGACACTTGTCACTCATCCATTTGGCCTGTACAAAATATCTGGCGCCCACTGAATGACAAAGGTCCCTCATCTCGAAAAAGGTGCAATAGTTCCCTCGAACTTCCTGGAACCGTAACTTTCCCGTCCAAAGTCCAATTTCGACGTGCCCCATGTCTACGGATTCGTACTGACACGATCTACATAACGGTCCTCGGCCCACGTGCATCGAACCTCTCAGGTCAAAAGTCAACTTCTTGCCCTCATTTAAGGGCAAAATTGTAACGCCCCAAAAAATCCAAAACTTGTAAAATATTAAAATAATGTGAAAATGACATTTTTACCCTTGATGGAATATGGCTAAAAGTTGACTTTTTGTTTAAAATACTTTTTGCACATTTTTCGAGTACCATTGTGTAGGTCTCGGAACGCTGAATCCGTAGACAGGTGGCACGTCGAAAACGGAGCTCGTATGAAGAAGTTATGGTTCTGGGAAGTTCAGGGGAAAAATGGTCATTTGTGCTGAAAGGGTAAAATGGTAATTATCTGTAAGGGTTTTAATTAAACGGTGAATAGGATTGCTATTATATGATTCAAGTGCTGATTCAATTCACTTTAAGTCAGCTAATGACACCTGCCATGTTCAAAAGCTTATTAGTGGCACTTGGGTGCCTTTGTGTCCAATTAATTACATTAATCAATCTGTTGTATAATAATCATATGGTTTGTATTCGACTAAGAACAGAGAACACAAAACCCCTCCCTTGATCGATTCTCAGCAAACCAACGGAAATCAGCGCAATAACGTGATCAATTAGTGTGAATTGGAGAGAAAAATCGAAAGAGGAACAAAGAAAACTCAGATAAACCTATACTGGGAATGCCCGAAAAACCACCCAAAAACCTTAGTTCTCGATTTTAATTTTTGAGACAGTTTTGTGTGAAATTTAGGTGAGATTAAGCTTTCTGGGAGCTGAACGACTCGAACCCAATCAACTGGAACAAAAATTGGAGCTGCATTGGGGATGAACAGACTCTGCAACTAGTTCGGAAAATCGAGCTTGAGTTCAGTGACTTAGAGGTAATAACGCATGAAATTGATCTCGATTTCGTGTTTATAATAGTCCTATGATGCTTCTGGTATGAACAATTGAAGGAAACAGGTGCTTTTTGGGATAGGACCCGAATCCAAACCCGACGGGTGTTCATCTTGAGTCGAGACGTTCTAGGGCTTATTTGATTAAATTGAACCTATAGACTTGTAAATTAGATTGAACTGATATTAATGAATGAAAGAATGGAAGAAATTGAGTTGGAATTGAAGGAAAGCGAGTCGAGTCTGATCGCGGGTTGCAGACCCGTTTATCAGAGAAACGGGTGAGAGAGGAGCACTGTAGCAGGCACTGTTCACGGCGCGTGGCTGTCACGCGTAGCCGCTTGCGACGGCGCGTGAGGGCGCGTGACCGGGAATCTGAAGGAGGGTTCAACACAGTTTTTGATACTCTCGATGATACGGACCTATTAGCGTTGGTTTCGGGTCAATCAGATATGAACTAAGAGTAGTTTTGTGTACCCGAAGCGTATATGTTACGTTTAAAATAATATTATTTTATTCCGACGATTTGAAAATTCGTACAGGGGATTATGTGATAAGCTAGTAATATTATATTACTTGTTTGACAGGCTCGAATACTTTCAGGACGTCGGAAGAATACGAACAGCTCAAAACGGAACAATCTGGACGGTGTGTGAGTGGACTTTTCTTTTCTACCCTAAATGCATGCATATATGTTTTAAATGCTTTATAATATGATTGGAAATGATTTGGTATAATTAATGTTTCGATATGATGATTTTCGGATTTTTTGGGAATATTATATTATTTTATATGCTTTCGGGCACGATTTTCGAGAAAATTGTGAAACTGATATTTCGAGCTAAGGCACGGGGGTTGAACTTGATTTTGACTCGGATTATGAGTCTGGTGTTGGATTTGATGGATTTATGTCATAAATAAGATTGTGATTGCGCAGGTTTGCGTGGATTGGTTTACGGATTTGAGAAAAGTGTTTTTGGGCTTAAAGCCCAGTTCAAAAATGGTTTTGATATTACATGCAACTGTTTTCACTGGTTTTCGTGATGATGATATATTAGGGCTTTCGGTGTGGAATATGTTTCCCCCCGAAATGGACCCTGGAGATAACGCTCGCCTCCGGGATGGAAGTGTTTACCCCGGAGAGGTCACGTAGCACGGTATGTTGTCGTGCAGCTAAATTGAGGCTCGACTCAGACCAGATGTGCTGGATTATATGGAGGTCAGTCAGTGATATGTTCATGACGACCTGGATTGCCGGCTGGTGATGTGTTCACAGCGGCGGATGCTCGGGATTTGAGCGGTCCTTGAGCCTATTGATTTGCACGCGTTTCAGGGACAACGTGACTCTATATTGGACCTGGATTATGTGTTTTTATTGATGTTTGATATTTATATTCATATCTTAATTATTTGATTTATGAGTTATGATATGCATGCATGTTTGTGAAAACTGGAGGGTAAGACTATATTTTGATAAATGTATTTCTATACTTGATTTTTGTCCACTCACACCTTTGATGTTTTATTTGCCCTCCAGGCCAGTGCACAGGTACTGAGGCTAATATCGAGGCTGAGGAATAAACGGACCGTTGCGTACTCAGACACTTTTGCAGCGTAGGATTTTGCTCCCTACATGTAAATATTTCCTATGCTCTGTAAACCTATTGACTAGGTCAACGGTCTCGGAATACTGAACTATCCCTTGTCTGACAATGTTATCGTTTATATGTGTTATATGTATATATTTTAAACTACTTTTGGTACTTTCGAGTTATTGTCAGACGGGAGCAGGATCTGTCACAGTTATCGAGGGATAATCGGGATGGGTCTTGTCAATTGGTATCAGAGCACTAGGTTACGGTCTGAGTTTTGCACATTGTGTGCATGTCTGGTTAACTGATCTGTTTTACGTATAGATACCTCTATATGCCTCCGCGACGCGAGCCTCGTGCACAGCCTGGCGAAGAAATGGAGGGTCCAGACGTAGAGAGAGCTCAACGTTTGGGGGCCACGAGTTTTACGGGTCAGACTAACCCAGATGAGGCGTATGATTGGGTTACACAGTTGGAACGGATTTTCGAGATCATGCGATGTCCACCAGGAGACATGGTTCCTTTAGCCACGTTTATGCTGAGTAGTCAGGCGTATCGATGGTGGCATGGATTGCAGTTGACGGGATTGGATGCCAACACCCTGAGTTGGGAGGACTTCAGGCACTGTTTCCTAGATCAGTTTTATCCTCGTTCTTTCCGTAATGCCAAGGAAGTGGAGTTTCTTCAACTGAAACAAGGAGATCTATCTGTGGCTGATTATGAGCAAACGTTCTTGAACCTAGCAAATTTTTCCCCTCTGTATGTGTCTACCGAGGAGGACAAGTGCAGGAGGTTTGAGCAGGGGTTAAAGAATGAGATCTGTGGTGCCGTGACAGTGGGATCATATGCTTCTCCGAGGGAGTTGTCCGATGCAGCTGCCAGAGTTGAGGTGACTTTACCAGCACCACAGCAGTTTTCAGGCTATGGTCGGCGCCGAGAACGACAGTATCAAGGAGCGCCGAGTCAGAGATGGCCAAAAAGGGGCGGTTCTAGTTCTGGATCATCTGGTGGTACTCGTTCAAGTTATGGTCATGGGAATGCACCGAGATTTTGGTCTCAATCTTCGGCAACAGTGCAGTCTAGTGAAGCATCAGTGGGATCAGCCAACCGACAGAATAGCGGGCCCAATCGGGGTAATGTGCTTGTTTGCTTTTACTGTCGGGAGCCGGGCCATTTTAAGAAGGACTGCCCACGTTTGGTTGGTAGTGGTACCGGTTGGGGCACTGCCGAGCAGAGTCGGAGTACGGCATCGACTTCTGATAAGACTTGGGGGAGAGGAACTGGTCGAGGACGTGGTAACTCACGAGGACGTGGTCAGACTTCGGGACCGCAGGCTCGAGTATTTGCTGTTACTCAGTAGGAGGCTCGATCTACCCCAGGAGTGGTGACATGTATGCTTCCTATTTTTGGTCATCATGCACGTACCTTAATAGAACCGGGAGCTACTCATTCATTTGTTTCTCGTACTTATGCAACCTTAGCTGATAGAGAAATTTCTGCACTTGGTTGTGATATGGGAGTCGGTACGCCGACTGGTGATATTTATGTAGTCAAGCAAGTGATACGAGAGTATCCTGTATTGATAGGGGATGTGCATCTCGTGGCTGATTTAATTTTGTTAGAATTATGCGATTTTGATGTTATCCTTGGGATGGATTGGCTGACAACCCATCATGCCTCTATCGAATGTTTCGATAAGAGGGTGATACTTCGGAGTCCAGGATTACCAGAAGTCATATTCCAGGGAGATCGGCAAATGTTACCCGCCAAAGTCATATCGGATCTCACAGCAGAGAGATTGTTGCGGAAGGGTTGCCAAGGTTATCTAGCACATGTGATTGATGTACGGGATACCCCAGTTAAGGTCGAGGACATCCCTATCGTATGTGAGTTCCCAGATGTGTTTCCTGAGGATTTACCAGGGTTACCACCGCATAGGGAGATGGAGTTTACCATTGATTTGATTCCTAGTACATGACCTATTTCTTTGCCTCCTTATCGCATGGCACCAGCTGAGTTAAGGGAATTAAAGGTGCAATTACAGGATCTAGTCGATATGGGATTCATTCGACCGAGTGTATCACCGTGGGGAGCCCCCGTACTGTTTATGAAAAAGAAAGAAGGTATTTTGAGAATATGTATGGATTACAGGCAACTAAACAAGATGAAGACCAAGAATAAGTATCCTTTACCTCGAATTGATGATTTATTTGATCAATTAAGGGGAGCTACATACTTTTCGAAGATTGATCTTCGTTCTGGTTATCATCAGCTGCGGATTCGAGAAGAGGATATTCCGAAAACAGCCTTTCGGACTCGGTATGGTCATTATGAGTTTCTCGTGATGCCCTTTGGGTTAACCAATGCTCCGGCAGCATTTATGGACTTGATGAACCGAGTATTCCGGAAATATCTTGATCAGTTTGTCATTGTGTTTACTGATGATATTTTAGTATATTCAAATACTGCGAAGGCACACGAGAAGCACCTGAGACTTGTGCTTGGAACTCTGAGGGAGAATCAACTGTTTGCTAAACTGAGTAAATGCCAATTTTGGCTGACGAGTGTGCGATTTCTGGGACATGTGATATCTGCGGAAGGAATTTATGTGGATCCCCAGAAAATTGAAGCAGTGGCAAATTGGGAACAACCCACAACAGTGACTGAAGTGAAGAGCTTTTTGGGTTTGGCCGGTTACTACAGACGTTTTGTGGAAGGATTCTCTACGATTGCTGCTCCTTTGACTCGTTTGACCAGGAAGGGAGTTAAGTTCATTTGGGATGAGATTTGTGAGCAGAGTTTTCAGGAATTGAAGAAACGATTGACATCCGCTCTAGTATTGGCTCTTCCAGATGACAGTGGAGAATTCGGGATGGGTTGTTTCAATCTTCCCCCTTAAAGAATTTCGTCCTCGAAATTCAAACTGACCCAATTCCACAACCAAACTGTGGAAATCCAATAATGTCCCCCACACGGGCTTTCTCGTGTAAAAGTTCAAGTCCGTCTCAAAAGTCGCACTCTTCGGTACTCGCTGTCACCGAAGCCTCCAAAAGCTCTAATGCATTCTGGAGAACTACACTTCAACTCGCACGCCTTACTTGAGACGTCGACACTCGTCGATCTCGCCTGTCATGCACCCTTGACAGGTCCGTTATACCAAGGTGTCATTCAAATGGCTTTTCAGTCTGATGGTTCTTCTCATCTGACAATCTACTTTTCAGTCTGACGACCTTTCTTATCCGGTAACCGAAACTGATATCCTATTCAGCATCCGATCCGACAACATCCTCTAGATCCTACCATCGGCATGGCATAATCCCATCTCGCATGCTATACTCCAACCTGTGGCATCTATCGACCGAGTACTGACTCCCTCAGTGATCCCCGCTGACTCCAGTGAGAGTCACATTAATCCATACCACTCCCAACACAATCGGATACTGATTAACTCCATTACCACGATGTGTCACAACCATCGTGACCAGCCGGAAACTCTTAGTTCCACTATGCTTTCGTTTCGCTACTCTAATCTTGACCCGCTCTCGAGTCCCCATATCGTATCTCGTGTCACTCCGTGACCTACGCTGAAATCTTGGCTCACTTGAGTCGTAATTATCACATCATGTAACCTGTCGAAGTACATTCAACATCTCACCCATCTAGGGTGTAGATGAGTTCCAATTGAGTACTTGTCTCAGCAGAGATAACACGCCTACACTGTAGGGTCCCCTTAGTCATCCACGACTTGAGCCCCCGCTCACAAAAATCACTGAACCCTACCAATCCACTCTGCTCGAGTACACAGTATTCAATGTCCAGTCAACTCATCCCTATGTCGGAACACATCCGAACATAATCCTT
The DNA here is from genome assembly GCA_032719365.1 of Prinsepia uniflora. Lineage (NCBI taxonomy): Eukaryota > Viridiplantae > Streptophyta > Magnoliopsida > Rosales > Rosaceae > Prinsepia > Prinsepia uniflora. The sequence goes on along the minus strand of CM064863.1, from coordinate 51,420,541 downwards.
GTCGAACCATCACTATCGAATCTAATTCGATCGCCATCTCATGTCCATCTAGGACTCTAACCCTTCGAACAACATTCATACTCTCGGGGAACTCTCAACCCAATATACCGATTGACCGTGGTCAATCCCATCCTCTAACGTGCACAACACACCGGTGCACGCCCATCATATCAATCACCAACGTACTACTCGGCCTGCTCAAGGACTGGACTCAGGCAACGTCCAATCACGTACCAATCCTCACTATCCTCAAGTCCATTTCGAGGCGTCGGCTATTCATCTCTTCTTGATCGTTATCCATGTATCGTTCTCGTCTCATATTTATTCCCATATCCAGTCTCGGTCTTGTCATCTCACCAACTATGCTAAGGGATTCTTCAATAGTCTCACAATATGGTTTTCCTCTACTCCTAGCTTAGCGTAATCAGCAAGGCAATTCATTCCAATGACGACAAGACCTTGGTGTACTCGCCTAAAGGTCGCCACAATCACCTCAGTCATCTCGATCAGCCTGATCGTTACCACACAACTTGATCTCACTCATCTCAATCCATACTTACCACGATCCAAATTCATCTCTATCCACCGTGGGTCCACTACCTCGGACCGTCACATCCAGTGACGCTAAGTGCTATCTGTAAAACCACGTACTCTTCTCAACCACAACCTTGCTAGTTCACAGATCCAAAGTCGACTATGGGTCCACCAATCAATACGTGACCACCGTATTGGTGACACCCAACCTTATCTGACACAGAGTCGAAAATGACCATGTCCTCTACCGACTTCGGAATCGAGAGTAGTTGCAACTATGTTGGAAGCATACCTATCTTTTCCGTAAAAAAAAACTGTCGATAACTACTATAGTGACCCATTCTATCCCTCACCATCAGATTTCTCTTCAGAAGGTATGGTCAACCGCAGTCAACCGAAAATAGTTCCCAACGGACTCTCAAGACCCAATCCCTCGGACAACATCCACTTATGTGTCCCGTAAACCGCCTAACATTGTCGTCCTTTAATACCATTCGTGTCTCAAGTCTCGCATCACTAGGGGACTGGCCACCAAACCAGGTATACCTCGTGCCTCGCACTGAGCCACTCAAGATCCTCTCTATCTTGCTCAGTGCCCGCCAAACTCACACGTTCACCACTCCAGCGTACGTCTACCCACTCGGTCACAAACTAAGCCCTCAACTCACTCGGACATCATACACGTGTCCGTAAACAATCCAACTCGCCTATCCATTTACGACCGTTTATTTACATCCAAAAGGATATCAATTCATCCTAACTCGATGTACCGCTCGACCGAAGAGTCACAATAGGCTCCTGCTGTGATCTGCAGTCAAATCTTTGTGTATTACGATGTCCTGCGAACCGGACGCTAATCCCCATGACAGTACTCGCGTCGTCCATTCTTAGTCCTCTCAATCGTTATTGGGACAGAGTCCTTGCCCAGTTCAACCACTGTTGGGTTTCACGAAATTCATCTCCATCATATCTGTCATCCCCTGCTAGTCGACATCCCTCCAGGACTCAACACACTGAAACAGGGCCTCTCATGCCAAATAGGATCAACGTTCCTAATCCAACTAGGCTCAACTAGGGTCATCGTGCGCCTGACTGCTCATAGCAGCAAAATCTCCGACCTTTGCAGTTTTGTTGGGGACGACCCTAACATCCGGCCTCTACTGATTTCCACTTTGGCACAATCCATGTCTGTCCTGGCCTTATCGTTGAATGGTCACAACTCCATAACATCATATACTAGGACAACCGGCTCACTAAGTCCCATCCAACAGTAACCACGCGGCTCTAAGCCGTTAGATTCCCCCGCACATCGATCCTACTCTTACCCTCAATATCAGGTTGATGACGAGTTGTTACTACTGCAGAGACATCACATCCTTGACCTGCACGTCACCTTGAGAGCAGAACCTGCTCTGATACTACTTGTCAAGACCCGTCCCAAATCCCCTGGGATTAATGTGGGACGTTCCTGATCCCGTCTGACATAAAGTGTCAGATTAGGGAAAATTCCCACTTCAACCCCACTGAGACTTCTAGAGTGCGTTAGGATCCGGAGGAGGAATTTGATATCTCGGTCTCTACTACAGCCCGCATCCGCGATAAACCTAAAGGGCATTAAAAACATTAAAGCCGTGAGTAGACATGTCAGGGTCCACCCCTAATCCCCTAGAATTAGGGACTAACCCTGCTCCCGTCTGACTTACGCATGACACTAAGGACAAACAGATGTCCAACCTTCATGTGACACGTAAGTCGGACAAGGGATTTCCGAACCAAACGTCTCACTATCTTCCAAACTTCCCAGAGCGCGCAGAGTCTACTGTGGATTGGAAGTGTGATGTCTTCATCTCTCTCGACCAACAGCCCGCGCCGCAACAACCTGGAGGGTATCGAAAACACGAAAAGAGTGTGAGTGGACAAAAACAAAGTATAAGTTTAAAAATATTTATCAGAAAACACATACATTTATACCCTCCGTTTAAAAACCAATGCATGCATATCAATTTCAAATCATAACCCCTGTACGAAAACCAAACACATTTTTCTTTTTCTCAAATCCCGGGCCTCCGCCCAAAACCATCAAAAACCATTTCATCAGGGCCACTGCCCAAAACCTCAGAAAACCATTATCATCAATTCTCAGTGAACTCCAAAACACATTTGAAACCACACTCTTATCCATCGAACCTGCTGGATCTATCCGAGTCTTTAAACTCCCGAGTCTTTAAACTCAATAGGCCTACGGGGGAAAATCAATATATCCAAGTCTTTAAACTCCCGAGTCTTTAAACTCAATCCGGGTCTTTAAACCCAATCCGGGCCCGTCCCCCGTTAATAATAATATCCGGGTCTTTAAACCCAATAACCAGATCCAGCAAATCCAATCAAAACTGTTTGAAAACCATTTTCCATCCACATCCAAACCCGAATCCGAAACCACTAGCCTGATGCCATTCCGGCATCCAGAACCGTCATTCCGAATCCAAATCCAGAACTCATACCCATTTCCTTTCTAGATCCGAGTCCGCAACCATTATTCCGTAAGCTAGCATCCAGAATAACCATTTCGAACCCAAACCTGAAATTCCACTTCAAGTCCCGAATCGTCACCCGGAATTCCGATTCCAAAACTTGAAATCACCTTTCCGAAAACTACTTTGAACTGGGCCTTAAGCCCGAAAAGACTTTCCAAAATCCTTTTACTTTCCTTGAAATCCAACTGTATTTCACATCCCGAAATCAATTTATTAAACCAAGTTCAAATCACGATAGTTATCAAAACCTCTTAAAACGTGAAAACTGTCCATTCCTCAAAAAACGTGCAAAAATCATAAATCATCATAAGCCATAATCAAATTATAGAATCACATATGAAAACGTATAAAAACATATATGCATGCATCAAGAGTTAGAAAGCAAAGTCCACTCACAGACCATTCTGATGTCGCCTCGATACGCACGCACTTACGCCATTCCCGGCCATCCCGCTACTCTCGGCTTTCCCGAACCTGTCCAAAGTCCATAACAAGGTTACTAACTACTTCAAAAAAAATCCTACTCAAATCCCATAACTTTCCCGAACTTCTAAGCGTACTTTAAACGAGACCCTAGATCTTCGTTCCCGCAGAACTAACCCGAAACAACGTCCGAATAACCCGAAACCTATTCCATTGGATTCTTTATGACATTTAGAACAAAAACTCAGTTGGATTCTTCACCGGAAACCGCCGCACGTGCCCCCACGCGCCTGCACCCAGACACTGTTCATCATCGTCTTCCTTGGGTGAACCGGTCTGAACCGGTGCACCCGGTTCTCTGTCATTCCTCTATCATTTTCAACCATTCCAATCCCAAAAGCTTAGTCCAATCCTCCTTAATTTATTCCACACCTGAAAACTCAACATCGAAGCCCCTAGCTCGTCGACTTCAAGTTCGAAGAAATTTACCCGAAACCCCTGTTTCGGTTCCCAGCTAATCAGACACTCCCCCGTCACGGCATCAAGCTTATTCGACTCCTAGGGAACTCCTGAGTCTCATAGCACCCACCAAAAGCCTCGACTCGTACTCAAAACCCACGACTTTTGGATTAAGTAAAACGGGAAAACAGAGCACTTAAAGAAAATCAAAGGGCTTACCTGCTAAGCGACAGCCACCGTGCTTACCACCGCGTCCTGCGGCGTTCATAGAGTCACCCTAGCCTCCTTCTCCGCCTTGCTTGAATCAAAACACCGCAAAACCACCACCAGCTACCTCGACACCTCTCTGTTTCCCAGAGAAATCGAACCTCTCACCCACAACAATACTTGCCCAATTTTCACTCTCAACCCAATCACCAGCTCCCTTCTTCTCTCTGTCACTCTCACCACTCACAAAAACCTCACACACTCACTGAATCGATCAAAATCCTCACCGCCTCACCTCTCTGTTTTCTGTGCTTCAAAGCCAAATTGCACGGTTTAAAATCGTGCAACATGTACCGTGTCCATTGTAACCACCTAGAAACCTCTAGGTTCCTTCCACGTTTCACAATCCCCTCAACCCTCTCAAAAATATCTCAATCTCATCAGTACACTTGTCCCAATCCTGTTGCACAATTCCCAATGTGAAAAAGGCCAAATACCCCTCTTTGACTCCAAATTTACAATTTTGCCCTTACCGTTTTAGACTCGTAACTTACACACCCTAACTCCGATGAACACGTGCCGCCTGTCGTTGAATTTAGGACGACGAGATCTACCTAACGGACCTAGGTCAACATGCCAAAACCCGATCGTACGAAAAGTCAAATTTTCCCCTATTTTAGCCAATTTACGATAATGCCCTCAACCTTCCGAACATCACAACTTCCTCCTTGGATGTCGGAATCGGGCGTGCCACCTGTCTACGGACTCGTGACGTCCCAAACTACGTCACGGTCATCGGTCAATGTCCAATTGACCGCCCGATCTCAAAGTCAACATTTTGCCCAAACTAGGGGCAAAATTGTCATTCTACGCTAAAGTCCAAAAGTACCCAACTAAACACTACTTAAGCTCACTAATCCTTCACTAATCACCGTCTTAACCCTAATTTCCGGGACGGGTCGTTACAAGACAAAACTATAATTTATAAAAACAATTTCATAAAAAGACATTTATGCCCTTCACTAAAAACCATGCATGCATTTGAAAACTATTTATGAAATCATTCACAAAACCATTAAGGCATTGGCCCAAAATTGTAAATCAAGTACATGGGAACTCAGCCCAAAACCAATCCATAGTGACTTAAGCCAAATCGAACACACGTGGGTCTCGGCCCAAAACCAGTTTCCGTGAAACATCGTACAAACATATATATATATATATATATACACACATCCCATCCTCGACATCTCATATGCCCAATCAATAATCATCATGATTTATATAAGTATGCATACTACTCGGGGTCTCACTCCGAGTCTACCACCAGGATCTACGACGTCTAGGAGGATATGTTCAAAATCCAGGATCTACTACGTCTGGAAGACTGTCCCTGGACCTAGTCTGTGACTATTACATATCTTACACTCCTGGGCATGTGCTCCCTCTTTGAGTTACTCATCCTAGGTAATGGATCGTGACACTTCAGGATCTACGACGTTTGGAGGAGACCAACCACACGGGAGGGTATATACATTTTTCAAATACTTTCTTTCAAATTATAATTCAACTGGGTCTCATACCCGAACAGCTCAACAGGATTCCTTGAATCCGATTCAAATCCAATTTCACAGGCCTCGGCCTAAATGCACAATTCAATAGGGTCTCAAACCCGAATTCTTATTTCATAAACCACAATTGGGACTCAAGCCCGATACCACAATAACGGGGCCTAAAGCCCGGTAATATAAATCAACAGGGCCTCAAGCCCGATTTCACACTCAAATGGACCTCAAGCCCGATATTAGACTCAAATGGGCCTCAAGCCCGAATTCTTAAACCAACAGGGCCCTCAGCCCGATAGTATAACTCAAATAAGCCTCCAGTCCGATTTCTCATCAAAACAAATGGACTCTAAGTTTGATGGTTTGTAAATCAAATGGATCTCATACCCGATTACATATTTCTAAATCCGAAATCATTTCATCAAACTGTTGTAGAAAACACAGCACGTATAAGTATCGTATAAAATTGAAAACCTCGAAATACGTGCAAATACATAAATACTAATCTACCACAAAAAATGCAGTCATGGCATCACAAAACATGTTGATTAAATCATATAAAATAGTTATCCATGCATCAATTTAGAAAACAAGGTCCACTCACAGACCGTCCAATGTTGCGCGTCGATACGAGTGCCATAAGCTCTTCCCAGGCCAATCACCTTCTCCGGGGTTCCTGAACCTGTCCAAATTATTTTAGAGGGTTACTAACTCCTTAAATAACCTCTCATTAAAGCCCCGTAATTTTTTCGAATTTTTAACTATTTTTAAACTAAGTGCTAAACTTTCGGACGTCTTGAACTATATCGAAATGGTGTCTGATCGACTTGAATCCAGTCCCAAAATATTCGTTACATCGAAAGTATTATTTCATAATTTGCAAACATCCCCAAAATCCTCCCCACGCACCACCAAGTGCCGCCCAAAGGGCCCTGTGCATGGGCTTCACGCGCCGGCTACAATCAGCTTCAACTTTCGGTAGATCGGGTCCGAACCGGTCTGCTGGTTTTCAGTCCGACCGGACCGGAGGAATCGGTCCAGTCCCATTTCTCCTCTATTTTCCATCCTTTTTTGGTCCTTTCAATTCCTAAACTTTCCTACAATCATTTCCTATCTTTCTACGGCCTCAAAACACACAAAACAATCTAGAAATTACCTGCCCGATCGAGGAAAACACGACCCTATTTTCCGGCCATCCGTTAGGGCTACTCTGTCATCGTCTTCTATCCAGGATCATTCCCCTTGACTCCTATGATCACCAGGAACCCCTTCCAATTAATAGAATTGATCAAAAACCCTTCAAACCAAACCTTGGAATTTGTAACCAAAACTTACCATTTTTGGTTTGCCCGACCACCGTCCACGACGGCCCCCAATCCTGCCACCATCTAGCTCGCCACGACCTCTTCTCCCTTTTACATTCACTGGCCATGATCATTAGGTGAGGTTGAGAGGGGTTTGTGAGGGATGGTTTGCACGGTTATGGGTTTCGGGTTTGAATGAAGGAACAAAGAAGGTGAAGATGATATGCATGAATGTGGGGTGACAGGCAATGGAGGGGTGACACTTGTCACTCATCCATTGGACCTGTTCAAAATATCTGGGGGCCCACTGAATGACAAAAGGTCCCCCGTCTCGAAAAACGTGCAATAGTTCCCTCGAACTTCCGTGAACCGTAACTTTACCATCCAACGTCCAATTTTGACGTGTCACCTGTCTACGGATTCGTATCGACACGATCTACGTAATGGTCCTCGGCTCATATGCGTTGGACCTCTTAGGTCAAAAGTCAACTTTGTGCCCTGGTTCAAGGGAAAAATCATAATTTTTCCCTAAACGTCCGTTAATCCTCGACTAATCCCCGATTAGCCTCGCTAATTCGTCATTAATTCTTAATTAATCGTGATAATTCAGGACAGGTCGTTACAATTCAACATGACTTTTAATCTGTTCGATGTAACAAACATTTTGGGATTGGTTTTGAGTCAATTGAACATCATTTCGATATAGGTTTTGTTGTTCGAAGGTTTAAAGCCTATGTAAAATACGTTTAAAAATTCGGAAAAGTTACGAGGATTTAATGAGAGGTTAATGAGGTAATTGGTAACCCTCTAGTGTGGTTTGGACAGGTTTGGAAGTCCCAATGAAAGTGATGTGATTCGGAAGGGCGTTGACACGCGTATCGAGGCGGCATCGTAGGACCGGTCTGTGAGTGGACAACGTTTTCTAAACTGTGATGCATAACTATTTTATATGTTTTATTTATGCGATTTCTATAGTGATGATTGAGGCATTGGTGATTTACATGGTTGCACCTACTTCGAGCTAATTCCGTATTTGCACATATTTCGATGTTACGATTTTATATTGTAGTTTTAGGTGCTTGTGGCTTTGGTGACGGTTTGATGATATGGTTTTGGTTTTGGAAAGATGAACTCGGGCATGAGACCCATTTGAATTGTGTGATCGGGCCGGGGGCCCAGTTGGTTTACGAAATCGAGGCTGAGACCCATTTGAGTTATGTGATCGGGCCGGGGGCCTAGTTGATTTACAAAATCGGGCATGAGGCCCAAATATGTTTTATAATTGTGATTTCAGGTCTGAGACCCTATGTTTCATAAACGTGATTTCGAGTCGAAGACCCTAAATGGTTGTATGGAAATTTCGGGCACGGCCCTTTGAGATGTTTTGAAATGACTTTATAAAACTGTTTTCCATATACCATTTTGATACAAGGATTTGTGGATGGTCTCCTCCCGGTGTATAAGACACTGGGGAAGTCACGATGCATTGCCTGCGAGGGGTCATTATACGGAGCGACCGGACCGTATAGTGACTCAGGAGCAGGATTGCTATAATTAGACGTCTGGGATGTCCGTCATCTGGGATGTCAGAGATATGGACCTGGAGAGACTCCGGGCAGCACGCGTTGCTTTTACTGTGAGATATGACGTCTGGGAGGCTAGGCATCTGGGATGCCAAGGATGGTTATGTGGTAAATATGGATTATTGGATTTATGAAATGATATTTCGGTGTTTATGGATTTATTTTTATGGATTTGGGCAGTGACCCACTTGGTTATGGATTTTCGGATTTTGGTATTCTCTGATTTTGGGCTGAGTTCCCACACTTGTTTGGATTTACGGCTTTTGGGCTAAGGCCTTAATGGTTTATTTAAATAAATGGTTTAATTATTGATTTTTGGATGCATGCATACTTTTTAGTAAAGGGAATAAATGTCTTTTTATGAAGGTGTTTTATGAACTTATTAATTTTCGTCCACTCACAGTATTTAATGGTTTTAATGCCCTTCAGGTTGATTACGGATGCAGGCTGTAGCAGAGACCGAGACATCGCACTCCTCTACCGATCCTGGAGTGCCCTGGGAGCCCCGTATGGGCTGAGGTATGAATTATCCCTTGTCTGACACTTCGTGTCAGACGGGAGCATGACACATCCCGCGTTAATCCCTGGGGGATTGGGATGGGTCGTGTCACCACATATTCAAATATCATGTTCCCTATTTGATTGCACAAGTGTGATCCCCTTAGTTTTAACCCCTTTGAGCCTACATTCAACATTTACTTCATCAGCCTAAAACATCTATTCACGTGAACCTAGTATAGATATCATTTACCCTTGTTCCAAAGACATAGTTGTAGACATGAAGATGTCGTGCAATATAAGAAATAGATTTGATGATTGAAGATTTATATGTAAGTTTAGAGAACGACTTGCCATAACTTTTAATAAACTCTAAATCAGGTCATCGAACAAGGTGACCGGAGCCAACGTGCACGGCCGCCCATTGCCATGCTGTTTCCAAAAACTGGATTTTCTCGTCGAAAAAACGCCATTTTTGGCCAAACTTCAACACCTTCTATCTTTTTCATCTCTCAACCAAATTAAATGTTCCAATAATGAAAATACATTTATTCAATCTAAAGAACTCGAATCTAAAGTTCAAAGTGAAAAAGTTACCTTTTTAGCCCAAAATCTATCGAGAAATTTTGGCTTATTTCATCCTTTTGATTCCTTGCCTCTAGGATGTTCTAACTTCAAAATCACCATCACATGGTTCTTTAAGATTAGAGGAATCGCTATATGACCTCTGTTCCTCTCGAAATAGCTCAAAACGAATCACCTTTTTTTGGGGTATATGTGCTTCTCTTACCAATTGTCACATGTATGGGGCCTTCTCTAATATTTTTGAGCAAGTATAGGGGATTGATCATGTGGAGTCTGCTCTGTGTCCAACAGATGGATACCTGAGATACCACATGGATACCTGATCTGTGGTTATGCAACTACGTTCTCAAATTAAACTTCTTGACGACATCTAACCACTTTTCACATCCAATAACAATCAAAGCATCATGCTCGGGAACATATAATAAGATAATCAATCAAATTAATTTGCATGGGAAACAACATAATAATCCATTAATCTAACATGCATCCAAGATCAAGCATATATAATAGATCCACGTAGGAAATCATAGTATATAAAAAAGTCTTCATAAAAAGGTCCATTCACAACTAGTCGAGGATATAGCATCTCGATGTAATGGGGTCCACGTACACTCCCAACTACGTACAGATCCCCTATTAAAATTAATGTTGGAAAGTACTAATAGACTCTAAAGTAAAGTGTATTAAAATTTTCTTGTCTACGTTTTCTCAATAACAGGCCTAGGGGTATAATAAATAGAGGTACATGAATGGAAGTAGCCCAACACTTCAAAAAAATTGCTCCGTACACCCCCACGTGCCACCAAACTCTACATGCACCGCCACACGCCATCATAAGCTGAGATAGTGGCTCACACTTTGGCATGCGCTCCTACACATGGTATAAAGAGTTAAGAGTTCCCTTGCGTCTCCGCCTACGCGCTTATTCCCAGTTCGATTGGTACTGGCTTGGAGGCCCAGAACGAGCCTCCCATAGAGGCAAGTGAAGTTGGTGAGCCATATGATGGGCAACTATCACCTACGGTTCAGAGAAGACTTAGCTGTTAGTTAGAACCCCTTTGTTTTCGGGGTGGACCCTATCACTATATTTTTATGCTAGCCCATCGAGCCTATCTGCTTTCTGCATTTGGTTGCCAAGGAAACTAGAGACTCTGACACTGTCATTCTCCCTCACCACCCAACCATTTCCAAGATGCATATAATGAAAACTTATCTACTAAATGCGGGGATTCCAAAAATTGGATTTTTGGATCATGAGATTACTTATCGTGGCGAAAATAGCGCTAGAAGGTTTAGGCTGTTCTTCAAAATTTTAAATTCCAGTCATGCTCAACTGCCACTCATAGTCCTCTAGCTCAGATGAAATTAATCATTTAGGTAGTTCAAATTAAGATAATCCAACGTTCACAAACTCAGGGGTCGAGCTCACCTCGTCTGGCTGAAAACTTCCTCGAAAACATACTCCGTCGTCAGACCTCCGAGCCCCTCCATCACAAATGGGTTTGAAAATGCATGTACTAGATTACTAAGCTCTCGAAGATACTAAGAAAATGGTGGGGTTTGGGGTTTGATTTAGTACCTGCTTACATAAGAAACCATCACAAAACTAAGAAATCGAGTACATCTGCACTTTTTGGTGATCGTCTCCAAGCTGTACCTAGTTGAAATTGACAAGCAATCAGTCTGAAATGAAGCTCTTCACACGAATAAGAAAATGGTCTGATTCTAGGGGTTCGATTCTACCTGGTTCGCTCATAGTCTTGCCGAAAAACTTCATATTCGAAGTCCACCTCCGCCCCGAGCCCTGGTTAGCTTCGTATTTGTGATTTAGCGCGCCCACCGAGTTCATAGTGATTAGATGAGTTCATATAAGGTGGTGGAAGACCTTGGTTTGAGATTTGAAGCTTTGGTTTAGTTATTCTCAGCTGGAAGATTTGGTGAGAAAGACGGGTTTGTGATGGTGGTGATAATGACTTTTCTCAAAGTGCGAGGAGAGTTGCTTGGTGGCTAGCTGGTGCACATTGATGGTGGCCCTTGCTCACGGACGAGAGGGTGAAAGAGAGTAATTGAGGTTGAGTATGAAATTTCTCAACTTAGATGTTTCCCACTATTCATACCACACACAAGTTTGCGTGCATTACACATGTGATGCCTTGGCTGCAACAAAACAACTTGTTCCTCGTTGTGGTTGGCCAATCAAGATTAGTGGTGAAAAGTGTATGTGGTAAAGGCCCTTTTTAATTGTAAATTGGCTAAAATTATCGTAAAAACATTTTGTTAGTTGTACAAGTCGTAAAAAATCTACCCAAAAAATCTACCCTCTTAAAGTAATTTTGGCCAAAGAAATTTTTCATTGAAAAGAAAGTATTCCTCAAATACAAGGAAAAATTAAGGAAATAAAATAATAAGACTTCAAAGTTGAGAAAGGATGAGGTATTTCTCCTTTATCTGCTTCTCTGTCTCTCGAGTGACCTCTTCCTCGGTATGGTTCTTCCATAATACTTTGATTTGTGGTATAGTTTTGTTTATCAAAACTTTGTCCTTTCAGTCCATGATCATCACTGGTCTCTCCTCGTAAGTAAGATCCTTGTTAATCTTCAAAGGTTGAGTCGGTGCAAAAATGTGAGAGGGATTAGACATGTGTTTATGTAATAAGGATACATGAAACACATTATGTACTCTAGAAAACTACTGAGGTAGCTTTAATCGGCATGAAAATGCTCCAATCCTCTCAATCATCGGGTACGAACCAGTGTATCAAGGGCTCAACTTTCCTTGTGTTTCAAAATGAACTACTCATTTCCAAGGTGAGACTTTAGATACACCAAATCACCCAATTTATACCCTCGATCTTTAGAATATCCATAAGCTATTTTCTTTTGTCTATCTTGAGCAATTTTAAGATTGCTGGTGACTACCTTGATCTGTTCTTTAGTCTGATCCACTAACTCTGATCCATCTATAGCTTTCTCCCCAACTTCTGACCCACAAACAGATGTTTGACAAAATTTCTTGTACAAGGCTTTAAACGATGTCTTTGAGAGGTTAGAACAGTAGATGTTATTGTAGGAAAACTCCATTAGTGGTAGATACCAATCCAACTACCACCAAATTGAATAATTGACGATCGAATCATATCCTCTAGTGTCTGAATTGTCCATTCAGATTCTCCATCTTTTTGGGAGTGAAAAGTAGTGTTGTAGGACCATTGAACACCAAAGGATTCTTGAAGAGCTTTCCAAGAGTTGGAAGTAAATTTGTGATCTATATCCAATATGATGCAAACTAGTGTGCCGTGCAACGAAATAATCTCCTTACGAACAACCAAGCAACATCACTTGACTTAGATCTACATAGACTGGTAAGAAGTGTGCTTACATGGTCAAATGATCAACAATAACCCAAACAATGGTTTTTTTTTAGCCTTCTACTAGCTGAGGTTGAGAATAGACCTGCAATTTTTTCACTAGAACGTCCACCTTGGTTTCTAGTTCTCCCGACAAGTTGATCAACTTGATGCTCCATTACTGGATACACCACCAAAAATCTGTTGGGATCGACTTTCCTGGGTTTTCTTAGTAGTAAGTTCTGGTTGATGTTGCTTGTATTCTGAATATGGTTTTGCAATGCCAAAATATTACAGCGTATATTCATAGTACTGAGTAGGAGGCTCAGCAAAAAAGCCAAACTACTGGGGTGGTAAGGTAGTAAACTGCAATGGCAGGTTTGTAGGTAGAGAAAAATAGGTTCACTGCAGGTAAAGCATAAAGCAAGTTATGGTTACAATGGCAATATCTCAACCGATGTCCTCTGTGTCCAAAAGTGAAACACTCATCATCTGCATACTCCCCAATCTTGCAAAAAAGCACTGTCTCCAGTTACACTCATGGTAGAAAGTTGTTCCAGAACTGATAGGTCTTTTGTCGCCTTGATGTGGATGACGACGTGAAGATCTTGTAGATCACCTAGGCAAATAGGAAGAATAAGAACTAGAACCCCAACCAAGTGATTCTGAGGAAGTCCCTTTCTTAAAATAATTCCCCCTCGGTCCACTAATAAAAATCTGATTCCTTCCTCAATGGTGCTTTTGTCGCCATTGAAACTATTGCTCATTATCTTCTGAACCAGTACTAAGACTATCTCAAGAGACTCCTAGTAGAACGTACAGGCTCGGGCCGTTACGAACAGGCGGATATTATGCCTCAAATCCTAAAGAAGGCACTTTTTCATCTCCTCATAGTTATCAAAAGCCTGCAGGTAATTGCGATGGCATCCTCTCATACTAAGTCATGGTTAAGTCTCTTTTTTTAACTGTAGGAACTCTGTCCTTATGCGCTTAACATATTCCCGTGGAACAAACTTTCTTTCAAATCTACGCTTGAAAAATTCACAGGTAATACCATTCACCTAAATTAGCAGGTATTGTTCGGTATCCCACCAATACTTGGTTGAGTCAAGATGAAAGAAATTGGCAGTGACAACCCACTTTTCTAGTGGTAGATCTATCATCACCAATGTTTCCCCCATGGTTTTAACCCAATGTTCTACCTCATTTCTTTCCACGTACCCAAAGGATTCCTTCACACCACAACAAGGAGGCATAGTTCTAACACAAAGTGGAATTAGTGGATCATCGTGCGGAAAACAAATATGCCCAAGATAAATTTTCTAAACTACGCTCTGATATCAAGTAACACATCCTAACCCCAAATATCCATAAGAAATTCATAGACAAGAGGTGCTAGCCGACATGTGAATGCAGAACCCCCATGTCAAAGTCTAGAAAAATTGTAATGACTTGGACCTTCGAGGAAAAAGCAAATCTGGCAAAATTGGGTATAAAGACGGTTTTACCCTTAGAAAAGTTAAAATGTTGACTTTTTGATTGGGATATCGTTTGGGGGTTCAGAGAAGTCCATTACGAAGGTCTCGAGATCTTGAGTTTGTAGACAGACGGCACGCCAAAATTGGAGGGCATTTTTTATAATTATGATTGAAGGGCATTTTTGTAATTTTGCAACATAGACCAATTATGGGGTGATAGGTGTTGAGCTCTGGAAGGTTCTGAATTTTTAGCTCCTCCCACCGACTTAGCACACCATATATTCGTGAGGGTGTGGCTGTGTATGCTGTGTGTGTAGTAATGTGGGTTTTGGTGGACAACAGCCGAAAATGAGAAACAGAGAGGTGAGAAGGAGAAAGCCATAAAAGGAAGGAGGAAAACGAGAGAGTGAGCTTGGGTTGAGTAGAAGATGAATTGGGGAAGAAAACCATATTAAAAAGATGAGAAAATAGGGAGAAAACAGGAAGAAGAGTCTTTGAACCTGTGAGCTTCAGAATGGGTTTTCAGCTAAAGGACAAGAATATCGAAACTGGTTGTCATTTTGTTCTTCCGGTGCAACGACCCATCCCAGGAATCGGGATGAGATTAGTGATTGATGACGGATTAGTGAAGTTAATCGGTAATTAGTTGGGTGATTTCGGACGGACGGTGCGAAATGACGGTTTTGTCCCTAGAATGGGCAAAAAGGTTGACTTTTAGCTCGAGCGGTCAAATGGACTTTAACTAATGACAATGACGTAGTTTGGGACGTTACGAGTTCATAGACAGGTGGCACATCCGATTCCGACATCCGAGGAGAAAGTTATGATGTTCGGAAGTTTGAGGGTATTTTGGTAATTTGGTTGAAATAGGGCAAATGGTTGACTTTTTAGATGACAAGTTATTTTCATGTAATTCGAGAACCCTTAGGTAGGTCTTGATCCCCTGAGTATAATGACAGGCGGCACACTATCATTGGACGTCGGCTGGTTCGAGTTTTGGTCTAAATGCCTAAAGGGCAAAATGGTAATTTGTGAAGGCAGGGGCATTTTGGTCATTATAATGCATCGGGATCTGTGCCCAGTACTAAGTGGACACATGGCTGCCTTGGAATGGTGGTTTAATGAGATTGGGACACTTGTCCCATCTCTAGAGGGCTGTGGAACCTTTCTCAGCCGACTTAATCAGTTTTAAAAATTGGGAGTTTTGTTTGCACGGTTTGGCCGTGAGAGAAAACAGAGCAAGGGAACCATGAAAACAACCCAGATAAACCCTGTGATCTTCATCAGTTGTGAGTGTTATGTGAAGAGAAGTGGAGTGTTGAGATGAGACACGAGTGGTGGTGCCACCGTCGTGGACGGTGGCCATGGATTTTGGGAGGAACAAAGAAATAGAGTGCGGGGAAAACCCGAAGAACCATGGAATTCCAATACCTTCAAACATGATCCTTTGCTATTAGTTTGTTCTTCAAAAATGATAAGGGTGATGAGGTGAAACTGGTGGTGGCCACAACAGAGGGCGACGGTGGAGGTAAGGTCATTTTCTCAAGAAGCTTAGTTTGAAATCGATTATGGTAAGTTAAGAATTGATGGATATTGAGAGGTTGTGACGATTGGAAGGAGTTTCTAGGGGTTCCAGGAAGTGTTGGGAGCAGAAGCAAGGAAGTAGGTGGCCTGAGTCTCGAAGACAGGAAGGAGGAAAATTCGAAATCGTACTTTGATTTTGGAAGGTAAGAAACACGCTTTAAGTTCATGTGTTCTTAGTTAGATCGATTAGGCTGAAAAGGACGAAGCTATGGGGATTAAAACGAATGAAAAAGATGGAAAAATGGTGGAAAATAGCCTGAGCCGATTCGGTCGAACCGGTTCAGACCGGATTGGACAGAGGCTGAAGACGACACTGTAGCACCGCGTGAGGCCCACGCGCAGCCCCTTTGGGCGACATGTGTGGCCGCGTGGCACAATTTTGTAGGATGGTTCCAACACGACTTTTAAAGTATTCGATGTAACGAAAATTTTGGGACTGGTTTCGAGTCGATCGGAAATCGTCTCGATAGTTTTCGGGATGTCTGAAGGTTTTAGGGCTCGATTAAAAATAGTAAAAAATTCAGAAAAATTACGGGGTTTAGTATAAGCTTTATGAAGTAGTTAGTGACCTTATTATGGGATTTGGGTAGGTTCGGGGAAAACCGGTGATAACGAATTAGCCAGGAACGACTTAAATGCACACGTATCGAGGCGGCGACGCTAATGGTCTGTGAGTGGACTTTGCTTTCTAACTTATGATGCATGCATATATGTTTTTATATGTTTTCTATACGTGATTCTATGGTTATGATTATGATCATGATGATTTACGGTTTTACACGTATTTCAAGATTATTACGTGTTTGCACGTTTTACGAGATTTTGAGATTTGAAATATGATTTAAAATGGATTTTGGAAAAATGATTTCGGGCTCAAAGCCCTGTTCATGTGATTTCGATAAACGACATTTCGATTTTGGAATCGGATTTTGAAAAGATGATTCTTGATTCGGTTTTGAAACTTGAAAGAGACATTCTGGATTTAGGTTCGGGGTGATGATTCCGGATGTCGGCTTACGAAATCATTATTGCGAATTAGGATATGGATTTTCTATGGTTTTCACTTGGTTTTGGGTTTAAAGACCCGTTGAAAAATGGTTTTGGGTTTAAAGACCCGGAAAAAGAAAATGGTTGGATCTGGTTTTGAGTTTAAAGACTCGGTTGATTGACGGGGGAGGGCCTTGGATTGATACATTTTAAGTTTAAAGACTCGGTTATTGTGATATCCCCTAGGCCTGTTGATTGTGTTTTGAGTTTAAAGACTCGTTGATATCCCAGGAAGGCCTGATTATGCGCATGTGTTTTGAGCTTAAAGACTCGGGCGCACTTGAGATCCATCAACTTGATTGATTGATGTTTTCACTAGTTTTTCACTGGCTTTCAGTTGTTTTGGGTAATGGCCCGGATGATTTGGATTTTGTGGATTTGATGAGTTTTGGGTTGAGGCCTTGGATTTGAATTTCGGATTTGAAAAAAGAAACGATTCTGGTTTTTATTGATGGTTTTTGGATATGAAATGGTTTTGTGAATCGGTTTTCATATGCATGCATTGATTTTGCATGAAGGGTATAAATGTAATTTCTTATATATATATACTTTTTTTTGAATGTATTATTTATTTTTATCCACCCACAGTCTTTTTATGTTTTCGATACCCTCCAGGTTGTCATGGTTCAGGCTGTTAGTAGAGAGAGAGAGACGGAGACTTCACACACGCGATCCACAGTTGATTCTGTGCGCTCTGGGAAGTCCGGATGTTTTGGACGGTTCGTTTGGAAATCCCTTATCCGGCTTACGTGTTACATGGAGGTTGGACATTGGTTTAGCCTTCGTGTCAGGCGTAAGTTAGACGGGAGTATGACTTAGCCCTTAATCCCGGGGGGATTGGGGGTGGGTCATGTCATCCGTAGTACTTGGGGTCTTGTTAAGCTCGAAAGGCTAGACTTCTGCATGCAGGAAGGTCGTGAACAGGAACTAGAAACTAGGGCCGAAGTTCATGGTTTCTGACCAGGCCTTCAAGAAGAGTTTTTCTTCAATTTTTTTTTATCGTAGATATTTTTTTTATCAAATTTAAATGAAGTTAGACACTGGAACGATGAAAAATGGTGAAGAAAATGAGTTTTCAATGCGGGTTGAAATCACCGGGCCAGGCGACCTAATTTGCACAGAACTGGGTCTGCTCGACATTAGTGGTGGTGAATAGTGGCTACGCTGGAGGCTCACGCGCAACCACTTTTAGTAGCACGTATAGGCCCGTGCCATGTAATATCGAAGAGCGGTCAACACAAAAGTTCATTCCTTCGATGTTACGAGTCCAATGGTACACATTTCGAGATGATCAGACATCATTTCGGGGTAGTTTTAACTGTCTGAATATTTAGGCATTATTTTAATTCGTTTAAAAATCCTGAAAATTTATGGGATTAAAGTGTGAATCAATTATGATGGTTAATGACTCTTAGAAAGTGATTTTTGATAGGAGATGACATTCTTGAATTTGACGTGAAAGCGTGAAATGCGATTTGACTGCGCATACGGTACGTGTGAGTGGAATATGGTTTTCCTTAAATCCTATGCATGCATTTTTATATGCTTTTACATGGAATATTATGTGAATTTCTTGAAAAGTGGAATTTAGTTTTCCTTAGTTTTCCTTACGGTAATTGCAGTTTTGCACATTTTACAAGCTATTGGTATATTGTGTTCTGGTTTATTATTGAGTTTGAAAAGTGGTTTAATACTCGATTTGATTTGTCTATATGGTTTTGATGGTGTTTGATAGATTGGGATTTTATATGATTTGATGAATATTTTAATGGCTCATTTTACGAGGTCTTTGGGCGTATTTGTGATTTGAGCATAGGCCCAGGTTTTGAGGTTTGGTTTTCATTTATGAACTGGGTTTCGTTAAATGATTGGAATGTAAAATTTTATGTGACCACTGAGTATATTTGTGACATTGCCTATTAGTTAGTAGTCTCAGACGTCGAGCCGGGGGCTCCAAATCCTGAGACTAGTATTATGTATGATTGTCGATTCTGGATATATGTGAATGTGATGTAATTGGATGAACCTCCTCAAGTCGTGGATTGGTTGTGTCTCGGACGTCCAGAGTCAAACTTTGTTTCCGGGAGACGAACTAGTATCCAAACGTCCAGAGCCAGGCTCTATTTTCCTAGGATCGATCCACACCCAAACGTCTAAAGTTGGTCTTTGTTTCCCTAGATGATACTCAGATGCCCAGAGTGCGGCTCTGTTTTCCCTGGCACTCGGACGTCCAGAGCGGGGCTGTATTTACCTGAGTGATATTAGCCTACCGGTATTACATATTTAATATGATGATTCAACTTGCAGACATCGAGGATGGGTCAGTAGATATGACTAGTTGTTTCATTATGCTGATGGATCCAGTGTGATTGATATGGTTAGGTTGGCATGTTTACATTTTTGTTGGTACTTGATATGGTTTTATGTTGGATAGGTTTATGGAATTATTGGTTTTCAGATTACTACCCTTATTTCGATATTGTTGTTTTATCGGTAAAATTAATGCATGCATACTTTTATTAAATGAAGGGAAATTCATATGTTTTCGAACTACGCTTTTAAGAAACCTTTATTTTCATCCACTCACACTTTTCCTTGGTTTGAAACCCTCCAGGGCTGTTGCACGGGAGTCGAGGCTATTTACGGAGCGGAGGCATGAGCTCACGAGTATATAGTTGTCCTTTGTCTGACATGGTTTCGAGGACCCAGGTATGTTATGTATTGTGTTTTTTGGGTCGGGTCCTGTCAACTTAGTATAAGAGCTTGGGTTCTGATATGGGTTTAAAATTGTCAGGCCTCCGAGATGTGAGCCGCATGCACGGCCTTCTAGTGAGACAAGAATAGGAACCCCGAGGTAGTAGTTTGAGACTAGATTTGAATTAGTTATATGTGTTATGTGATGTGTGTTGTTTATGCGACTCACCTGGATTAGTTTAGGTGTTACACGTGTTAAACGACAGTGTGTTTCCTTGATATTCATGATTTTGGATTGTGTCATGAATAATAGATGGCACGTACTGATAAAGGAAAATAGTTGTAAGATGTTAGATAATAAGTGAGCTCACTAGTGAAGTCACGGTGTGTTGGGCCCAGGTGAGATAATTGAATACGTCCTTTAATTAGAATAAGTGTTGATCTTATTGGATCTGACATGTGTGGTAATATTTTGGTTAATAAGTGTGTGTGGTAATATTTTGGTTAATTAATATAAGTATCAGAACTTAGTTGGTCGTGACTTTCGAATTGGGACTCCAATAGGGTTCAGGATATCCGGTTATAGTTTGGGGGTGAGTTGTGTGGCTAGAACAGAATAAAGACGAATCAGAAGGCACACACATCGTATTTAAGTAAAAAAATATGTAATTTTTGTTGGACTGTATAAGATGCAGTTGAGTAAGGATTTTGTGTAATTAATAAGTGGAAGTATGAAAGAATACCCCCTACCTTGGGAAAATTATATGTCTAAGTATTCATGAGAGGCTAGACCTTTTCTGATAATCGAATTATAATGCTTAAGTGGAATAAAGAAGGATAAGATCCCCAAAATCGTTTTCCATACGAGATAGGAGCCATTGAGATCTACTTAAAAAACGGTGCGATGGTTGCTATGGTCTTGTGATTTATGGTTTGAAATTGTGGATTGGATTTGTGCTGTTGATATAAGGATTTGAGTTCTCGTTATTTATGTTATTATACTATCAGGTGTCTCTAGAGAGACAGGACCCGTCCCGATCCCACTAGGACCACCCAGGGATGTGCCATGCTCCTGTTTGACACACACAACCATAGAATACTAATTTCACCCTTAATAGATTCAAATGCATAAATATCCATAAATAAGTTATACATATAATCTGAAATCAAATAGTGTCAGACAAGGGATAATTTAAATACTATTATTGAGCACGACTTCTAAGGACTTCCTACATGCCAACCTACCCAAAAGTGGGGTTCAGGTGCGGAACCTCAATCTATGCCTCAGCCTCAGGATCCTCGTCCACCTCAGTAGCACGGCTTGGAGGGGTCAGTGAAACAATAAGAGTGAGTGGGCTAGAAACATAAAGTTTATAAAAATAGTTTAAGCATATAGTAAACATACGGTTTTACCCCTCCGTTTTTCCAAATAATGCATGCATCATAGTCAAAATCCATAATAATATATCATATAAACATAAACAGGATAATATAATCATAATCATAAAATCAGCTGCTGCACTATACATCCCAACCCGGACATCCTAGATATCTGACGTCCCAGATGCCTAATATGCTCATAGTCCCAAGGCTACGGGTGCCACCCGGGGTCTCAATCTCGAGTCCAAATCCCGAACCCAGTGCGGGTATGACATCCCTGATGCCTGACGTCCCAGACGTCCAATCATAACAATCCTGCTCTTGAGTCATTCTACGGTCCGGTCCCTACGTAGAATGCCCTTGCAGGGAATGCGCTTTGACCACTTCGGGGTACCAACATTCGGAGGAGACAGTATCACTAGGGTAGGTCTATACAGTGCAGGCTAAAAAGAATCATCGGAATCCGTGTTCATATCTCAAAAGAGTGCATAACTAACCAGGCGGGTCTCATGCTCAAAATCTCATAATACGTGCAAGAATAATAACTCAAGGCATTTAAATATTTCGATTCAATCATACAGATATAGTAATTAAAACAGTTATGCATGCAAGGGTTAAAAGAAATCAAAGGCCCACTCACAATCCAGTCCCAATGCTAAACTGAACTTATAAACCTGTCCCGGTGCTATCGTACAATCCCTGTCATGCGAAAAGTACACATAAAGGTCACTATAAGTCCCTACAACTCAATCATGAAACCCTAGAATGAAATCGGCCTGGGAAAGTCGTCTGAACACGCTTCTCGAGGAATTAAACCCTATTTTGACTAACCTAACGATCTCCGATCGACACAAAACCACCGCCATTGAATCTGTATCGTCGAAACCCAAAAGATGGTGGTGGTCCCACCTCGAGTACTGTTCACACACGCCTGGTCAACCGTCTGGTCAACGCTGCTATAATAATGATGACATCATCATGATGTCACTACTAATGTCATGTTGACATCATCACTGACAGGTGTCAGACGACACGTGTCACTTCCTGGTTGGTTGCTGGTCTGACATGTCAGACATGATGACGTCAGCATGATGACGTCATCATCCCTGACATTCGGCCGGGTCAGCCTGAAAGTCTGCAACCGCGTCATTGTGACCCACGCCTTGACCGGATCAGACCTCCCATCTCTGGCCACCCATTTCGACGGGATTTGTTCCATTCTACTCCTCCAAGCCTAAGCTACAGGTCTATGAGCTCAAAAACCAGAAAAAAGGGTCAAGATCTATACCTTTAATTCGAAAACCTGCAGCCCAGTTTCTGGTCATCCTCCCCGTCTCCTCAGACCACGCTTTGGTTCGAAACCAGTCTCCTCGTTCTCGTCAATGTCCCTAAAACACGTTCCAACACCTAGAAATATCCCATACACGTCACGTTTTGAAGTTTTAAAATGAGAAAAATAGGGTGGTTCTCGGGTTTTCTAACCTACCTCCACCGTGTCGCCATCGTGGGTCCTCTAGTCAACTCCTCAGGCGTCCAGACCTCCTAATGGTTCTAGTCTTGTGTTGGTTCAATTTAGTTTCGTGTGGGTTGGATGGGCTGTGTTTTGGGGTATGGTTTTGTGTTCTTCGCAGGTCTGGGTGGTGCACAGGTTTGAAGTAGCCTAGATGAAGATGGTGATGAGCAGATGATGAAGATGATGCCTGATGATGAAGATGAAGTCGGTCTGATGATGAAGATGAAGTCGATCTGGTGATGGAGGATGAGCAGAGTAGATGAAGATGATGGATGTTTGGAGTTGGGTTAGGGTTCATGAGCTCACGGGTTAGAGGGATATGGGAGAGGGAGATGTGATTTTGTGTTTGATAAAGGTGATCAGATGAGGGGAAATGGAGGGTGAGGATGAGTGGTTGAGGGAGAGATGAATGGCTTAGGAGGGTTGAAGGAAATAAAATATATAAAAATTCAACCAATGGGTCAAGATCCACAAATAAAAAGGTAATATAAATTCATGGAGAACAAGGTTATAAAATAGGAGAAAACTAATAGGAGAAAGGAAATAAACTCATATTTATTTCATGGGCCGAGTCGTGACATAAATTCATATTTATAACCTTATACCAAAGCTCTGCTTAACCAAAAGGTAATATATAAACTCATATTTATAACCTAATAACAAAAAGGTAATATATTAAAAAGGTAATATAAATCCTAATAACAAAAAGGTTTCCTTGAAACAAAGGAAAACAAATCCAATCTTGATTTGAACAAATTTTCCTCAAAAAAAAAAAAAAAGGAAATATGTGTTGGAATTGAACATGAAACGAATTGGTAGGACGCTGCTAAACATGGGAATGAAAATTGGCAGGCACTGGCTGTAATAAGGAACAGATTTTGGCAGTCAAACTTTGTGGTCAACGTGGCAAGGCAAAGGAGGGAGGAAATCGGTTCGGTAGATGCGCGCTGAAGACTTGCAAGGGGATTCGATAAACGGGCGCTGAATAGGAGATGCACACTTTGGTACACGTGCATCGACTGTCTCACCTGTCAATAGGTAGGCGCTTCCCAAATAGGTTTCTTGGCTGTTTCAAGGGCTTTGGTAGCTCCCTACCGAATTGCCTCGCTCTTTTCGGTGACCTCCTTTCATTCGGTCATAACTTCTTCAGTATAACTTTGATTGAGGTGATTCTTTCCCCTAAATTTTCGTAATTCCGAGCTTTATCCAATTTTGTATAGTTCTCACAAAATAGATTATTTTCTCCAATTTTTTGGTATATAAGCATAAATGGTATAAAATGATACTTAATTCAAGGCTTACCAAATACCCCCACACTTAGACTTTGCTAGTCCCTAGAAAATACCAATACAAACTAAGAATTAACCAAAAAATTATTGTTTTTTTCTTTTTAAAACAACTAATTAAAAAAAAACTAAGCCCTGATTGGATTTTAGAACAACTAAACACGGATTGACTCCCCCACACTTAAACGTTGCTAGGCCTTTAGCAAAAAAAAAAAAAAACAAAAAACAAAAGAAACAAACAAAGACTCAATTTTTTTTTTATTTAGGAAAACAACTCTAAAGCCCTTAACCATATGTATAGGGAATTCAACAAATATGCATAGGGAATTCAAGAGATAATAGAAATATTATCATGCCAAGAACAAGTAAGACTTGGAGAAAACAATGGTGAAATTCATCCTGTGCATGTTTCGAACAAGTTAAGATCAACTCACAATGTATGCATTCATAATCTATTTCAATCATGAAATAGGGTTTCACTCAAAGATATGTGAAATAATTACTCACATATTTCAACAATAAAAACACATAAACAATACCACATGAATAGAATGAATTACTTGTAGAAATGAACCCAAACCATATGCTTACTCACACAACTTACTCAACATATCAAAAGCGACTTATCTCATGGATCATAAAGGTCTTTAATTGAAGGCTGTAATGGGGCGAGGGCTAAGACATTTGGATTTTGGATATGTGGTGATAAAGAAAAATTCAAATACTTAGTCATTACACCAAAACATGATCAATTTCGAGCACATGTTCCTCCATAGCGTCACC
The DNA here is from genome assembly GCA_032719365.1 of Prinsepia uniflora. Classification (NCBI taxonomy): domain Eukaryota; kingdom Viridiplantae; phylum Streptophyta; class Magnoliopsida; order Rosales; family Rosaceae; genus Prinsepia; species Prinsepia uniflora. Next base: position 51,395,735 of record CM064863.1, on the reverse strand, counting down.
AAGAGCATGTGGGAGAAAATTATCATTTTGTAATCAATTCAAATACTTACATTCAAAACAAATTGCCAGAGAGCTAAACATAATTTTTTTTCTTTTTAAACTTTTTCTTGCTCTCATATTCATTTTTTTTTTTCAATCTTTTTTCTTTCTTTTATTTTGGCAATCACACAATACATAAATTAATTTGGACAAGTCGATCCCCATACACACATCATAACCTTGAATAGAATATCTTCATGCCATCCTCAAGTATTCTAGCTTCGAAATCTTCAACCAAGTCTTTAGAGTAAGAGTAACGATACCTATACTAGGTTAAAAGTTTAGATATGCATGGTAAAGAAAGAAAAGGCTAAACATGGGCTCAAATGGGGTAATTAGGGTTGTCACAACTCATGTGCACAAAAGGGGACACATGGATATTTAACAAAGTGGTGGAAAACCTAGGTGCCTTTAATCATATCCACAATCAAAGTATGTATTGACTACAAGCGTTGCAAATTGACATGGGTAAGTTCTAGGAATCTTTAGTTCATTAAAACTATTGCAAGTAATCATATGAGCCATGTATAAGCTATAAATGATTTACACTCAAGAAACAAAGAACATATAGATGAAAAGCTCACATAGGTTAATATGATTCAAAACTCAATTCTAACATGTGAATTCGGTAGCAAGTTTTACAAACCATATCTACTACAAGTCATACTACTCAAAATGTCCCAATTAGCATAAGAATTCTAACAAAGTGATATGCAAACGCCATAATAATCTTATTTGTTCAAATTCATCATTGACTAGTTTAGGGCATCCTTAGACTCTTGAAAACAAAAATTTAAAACACACAATTTTGTTTTTGAATTTTTTGAAAGAAGTCACCAAAAAAATTATTCTTTTTATTTTATTTTGAAAAAAATTAAAAAAATGATTTTGAATTTTTTTTTTAAAAAAGGGAACTTGTTTGGAAAAAAAACAAGTTTCAAAAACAAAATTTAAAACAATTTTTTTTTTGAACAACGTTTGAAAAACATTTTGAAAAAAATTGGATTTTTTAAAAACAATAATTTGTTGTTTTTTTTTTTGTAATTTGAGACTCACAAAATTGTAAACCCCTCCCCCACACTTAAATCCGGCATTATTCTCGATGTATCAAAATAAAAGCATAGAATCAAGTATGACATAGAGTTTAACGAAAATAACTAAGAGAATAAAAGCAAACGAAATTAAAAGATAAGGGAAGAGAATGGAAATCTGTTGTAGACTCATCCATTGAGTTGCCTCTCAATAAGCGCTTGAATTTAACGTCTTCAGGCTAGACAAAGTGCTTCAATCAACTCATTCGATGCGGGGCCTATGCACTCTTTCAAACTCCACATTGTGCTCACCAAATGTCTCTAGGTAAGACTTCAATCCATCTTGAATCTGAGGGTCAGGTTCATGCGTGATCTCCTTGACTAGGGCATCCCCTAAATCTAGTTTATGGACCTTAGATTAAATGAATTGCATTTAAAAGTGTTCCTTTAAGAGAGTTAGGTCCGAATATGTACACGAAAAGAAGACGCGATATATAAAGGAATATACACAAAATAGAATTGTATGTACATAGAACAGGTTATATAGAAGTGAGAAGCGAAGAAGTATAAACAGTTTAAGAGTATACAAGGTAGAGTCACGAGAATGGCATGCAAAGGCACAACTTCCAAAAACATCCTAATTAATGCAAAACAAAAAATTCGACATGAAGAATAGTGTGAATGCATAAGAGGGAAATCATTAGAACCTGTATAAGACATAAGAGTTACGTGACAGTGCATGAAATACTGAGTGCGGTTCCTGAACATTTTATACATAAAAACTTGTGATACTTTGAATGAGATTTGTGTACGTTAATGGATATCATATATGATGGAAATTATGATTTAGGTCTTGTGATTGTGAATACGGGTACATGCCTGGATGATGCTTGTGCAGTTCCTGGACATGGCTCGGATGTTGATTGAGTGTAGTCCCTGTGCTATTTCATCATCGTGCATGATGTTGTGTATTCAAGATCAATTGTCAGTTATGTTGATGGTTATGATTATGGTGCTGATTCGCGTGTTTTTTTGGAGTCAACTTACTTATGATAGAGGTTGTTCGAACATTGGTGAAAGAACAAAGTAGGGTGACATATTGATTCGAGGGTTCATTTCTATTATTATCTGATTCTCCATTCCGAGGTATAACGACTCGTCTCGAATTCCGGGATTAAATTAAGACTTAATTACGGATTAGTCGAGGATTAATGGACGTTCATGGTGAAATTACAATTTTGCCCCTAAATGAGGGCGAAAAGTTGACTTTTGACCCGGGAGGCTCGATGGCAGAGGGCCGAGGACCGTTACGAAGATCTGGTCGATAAGAGTTCGTAGACAAGCGGCACGTCGAAATCGGAAATTCGACGAAAAAGTTACGGTTCACGGAGGTTCTGTGGAACTATTGTACGTTTTACGAAACTGGGGAATTTTGTCATTCAGTGGGGCCCAGATATTTTAGACAGGCCCAATGAATGAGTGACAAGTGTCACCCATCCGTTGCTCATCTAAAACAGACACATGCATATCCATCCCTTTCTTTCCTGTTCGATCTTTCCACCAAACCCGAACCCCATCGACCACCCACCCCTATTTCCTTTGCTGGTTGCTTGAGGGAACCTTAGAGATTGAGAGTGAGACTGAGGGGGAAAATGGTTATGAGTGGTGGAGGGCAGAACCGCCGTGGATAGCGGTGGAGCCACTGAAAAAGGTAAGTCGTGGACCTTCAATTTTGAATTTTGGACTTTTGATTTCAAACGCTTTGGGTGGCCTCTGATGTTTGAATGATGTTATTGGAAATGATACGAGGTTGTGGCGATCAAAAACAGAGGAAGAAGGCGGTGGAACAGCCCTGGACGGCGACTGAAACGTTGGCCGTGAAAACCAAATCGAAAAGGTGAGAACTTGAACCCTTTTTCCTTGTTTTGATCATCTAGATAGGTTCCTAGGACTAAGATAAGAAGTTGAGGATTGAAAGACAAGGAATCGGACCGAAAACGAGAAGTGAAACAGACTGGACCAGATCCGTCAGTCCATTTGGATCGAAAAAACCAGTGGCCGATTCTGACCGGTCTGGCCGAAAGACAGGGACGTCACTGTTCCTGGCGCGTGGGCTTCATGGGCAGGGACTTTAGGTCGCACGTGGGGGCATGTGAGGCCTCTTTTGGGGAAAGTTCCAACATGTGAAATCATCTATTCGATGTAACAAACATTTTGGGACTAGTTTCGTGTCGATCGGACATCATTTCGATATAGTTCGGGATGCCCGAAGGTTTAGGATCGGGTTTAAAAATAGTTAAAAATTCCGGAAAATTAAGGGGCTCTAATGAGGGGTTATTTAAGTAGTTAGTAACCGTCTAATACGATTTGTACAAGTTTGGGGACTCCAAAGACGGTGATTGGCACGAGAGAGGCGTGTGGCACGCGTATCGAGGCGGCAACTCGGAAGGTCTGTGAGTGGACCTTGTTTTCTAAATTGATGCATGTATAACTGTTTATTATATGCTTTAATGAACATGTTTTGTGATGCAATGCATTTGTGTGTGTTTACGTATTGGCACGTATTTTGAGGTTTTCGATTTTATACGGTGATTATACATATTTGTGGTTTCAGTTTATTAAAATAGTTTTGGATTTGAAAAAGATGAACTCGGGCATGAGACCCATTTGGTTTTGTCTCGGGCATATGGCCCTATTGATGACCTACGGGTCTGAGTCGTGGTCGCGGTGAATGCTATGTGCACGGCGACGGACGATACAACGCTCGCCACCGGACTGGGGATGTGTTCCTTTTGGAGAGATCACGATGCACATTCCGTTGTTGAGAAGCCACTCGAGGTTCGACTTCAGAGTGTTGATGGTTTAGGAGATCGATCGGTGATGTGTGCATCATGATCTAGAGGTGGTCGCGTCGGTTGGTATATTCACTACGACATACTAAGATTGAGAGTGATCCTGGACGGATGGTTGCACGCATCACTATGATTGGAATCATGACTAACCCTGAGATATCGGGCTCGATGTCCAGTTGAGTCACGAGTTTGGGCTCGAGGCTCAGTTGGTTTACGTTTATGATTTCGGGTCAGGGACCTTAAACAGATTTCTAGGTTTATGACACTTTATGGGGACCGGGTATGATTTTTTTGAAAGTTTTTAAGAAAGTTTTCAAAATGGATCTTCATATACCATCCTTTATTTATGGATTGTCTTCTCCGGGGAAGGTCATTGGCCTGGGTGGACCCCGAAGTAGTCACGGAGCACTAACTGAGTGGAGTCGCCCATGTTGGGTACCTTACTCTTAGGAAGACTTATGAATTATAACCCCTAAGGAAGGTCATTGATCTGCAGACATTGACTTGGGTGGACCCTAGGGAGACTTGGGATTTGAGACCCCGGGTAGCACGTACGTAGCTTTGGAAACCGTGACAAGATTGGTTATATGCTATGTTATACGATATATATTGGTTTTGGGCTAAGTCCCACATGGATTTGGGCAATGGTTCGTATGATTTGGATTTCCGGAATTTGGGGCGGAGATCCTAGTATTGTTTTTTTTTTAATAAATGGTTTTGGTATGCATGCATGCATTTTAGTGAAGGGTATAAATGTCTTTTGTGAAAATGCTTTTGTGAATTCTTTGTTTTGTCCACTCACAAGTTTTAATGTTTTGAATGCAATTTAGGTTGATCGCGGATGCGGGCTGTAACAAAGACCAAGACATCACACTCCTCCTCCGGATCCTGGCGCTCTCTGAAGCCTCGAGTGGGCTAAAGTTGGAATTTTTCCTTGTTTGACACTCCGTGTCAGACGGGATCAGGCGCGTCTCGCGTTAACCCTGTGGGGATTTGAACGGGTCCTAACAAGTGGTATCAGAGCAGGGTTTACTCTCAGTGAGACACGCAGGTCGAGGATGTCATGTCTCTACGGTGGTAACAACCCGTCATCAAACGGATAGTTAGAGTAAGAGTAGGAGGATTCAGTGGAATCGAATCCTAGTTAGGTTTCGTTTGGCACGAGGTGCACTGGATTAGGGTTCAATTGGCATGGGATGCCTCGTGTTTTGAGGAAGTAGATCTCGAGTAGGATCGATATTCGTGCGAATCCAACGGCTTAGAGCCGCATAGTTATTGGAGATAGGATCCAGTGGACTAGTAGACATAGTAGGACGACCAGAGAGTTAGGATCGTCGAGTAGTCATGACGGACTTGGATTGGAGCAACGTGGAATCACTTGAGGTTTGATGTTGGGTTCATCCACGATAGAATTTCGAAATAGACATTATGTTGTAGGGAGCAGTTGAGGTCATGGATGACCTAGTGGACGACTCTGGTTGAGTCTAGTTGAGACTGTTGGGAATAGGAACGCGTGATTTTACTTGGCGTGAGATGCCATGTTTCGGTGTGTCGAGTCCTGGAGGGATGTCAACTAGCAAGGGATGCCACGATATTGTTTTTGTACGGAGTTAGGAATAGAGTATGACCAAGTCCTTGTGGAGGCTAGCGGCTAGGAGCTGTAGGGTTACAAGGGGACGAGATCCTCAGACTGTGGTTACTGGGTGATTCGACACCAGTAACGGAGTATGACAACTCTTCGGAGTCAAGCACGATGGATCACTCGAGATGGACATGCTGTAGGGAGCAGCCAGGTTCACAATAACCCTAGTTGGTGAGTGATTGGACGAGTACCAAGAGAGTGGTACTTATGGATCAGATTCCGAGGTGGACCGTTCGGTGGACGTTGTGTGTTGAGCAGTGGGTACCGGCGGTGGGTTGACCACTTAGGTTCGGAGTCTCGGTGGTGTTGTACGTTGGTTGTGTCGGTACGAGCTCGTGGTAGGTACTACCATAGAGGGTGGCTTTGTTGATGTTTGTTGAGAATCGGGGGACGTTCGGGGAACGTTCATCTTCTAGCATGGATTTTCAGGATTGTCATACCCAGAGTCATAGGAGTACGAGGGAGGCAGAGCCCTCCAACCAGAGCAAAGATTCGGGATAGTCATACCCAGAGTCATAGGAGTTCCAAGATTTGTTTGATTCGCAATCTGTGTGGCGGTGATGCGATAACGATAACGAGGAGAGACGACGAGCCACGAGCTGAGGGTGTCTCATTCTTGACGTGCTCATGGTTAGTTCTACCACTACACGACAAGGAGGATTCATCGGCTAATGTAGATTCTAGGAATCTTGTGGAGATGACTAAGTTGTGATTAGACGGAATGGCATAATTGGACGATGTGAATAGTGATGGAAGAAGCCCAAGAGAATCTATGGAAGTGTTTAGTTCAAAAGGAAAGGATTAAGCATTACAGTAATTATCAGAGAATACTCTTAGTCGGGGATTTGGCAAGTCCAGAGGTTGGACTTGACACCCAGTTGGAAGCATACCTATTTCCAACAAGGTTGCAACTACTCTCGATTCTGAAGTCGGTAAAGGAGACAGTTGATTTCGACTCTGTGTCAGAGGAGGTTGGGTGTCACCAGTACGATGGTCATGTATTGATCGGTGGACCCATGGTTGACTTTGGTTCCGTGATCTAGAGAGATTGTAGTGGAAATGAGGAGAAGCGTACGTGCTTTTGCAGATGGTGTTTAGCGTCACTGGATGTGACGAGTGGGTGCCCGAGGTGAGTCAGGTTGAGTAGTGTGAGGAAGATTGGGATGACTGAGGTGATTGTGGCGACCGTGAGGCGAGTAGACGGAGGTCTGATCGGCATTATAGTGAATTACCTTACTGATTACGCTAAGCTAGGAGCAAAGGAGAATCGTATTGTGAGACTGTTGATGGATCCCTTAGCATAGTTGGTGAGATAACATGACAAAGATTGGATATGTAAAGAGTGTAGCCGTACTATCTTGGTAATGAAGAGGTGGTAGAAAGATTCGGATAGAGCGCATTGGTTGGCGTGAGTGCCTGACACTAAGCCAGACGTGCATACTGGTGTACAGAAAGAACATGGGTATAAGAAATCAAATTGGAAAATTGACCCATATTCCGAGTTAGGGTCAGTTGCTTTGGGAAGCGACTCCTCTATGACAAGGGAACCCTTCAATGTAGAGTGTTTTCTCTGCTAAGACAAGTATTCGATTTAGAATCCTATACACACCCTAGATGGGTGAGACGTCGATTGGGTGTCGACAGGACGAGTAGTACGATAGTCGAGACTCGAGGTGAGTCCAGATGTCAGTGGAGATCGCTGAGTGATGTGAGATACGATATGAGTACTCGAGAGCGAATCAAGATCGGGTAGCGCAGTGGAGCCGAGAGTTACCGGCTAGTCACGATTGTGATCGTGGACTTAGAGGATGTTAAAGAGGAAATGGTACTCCTCTGAATGATGGATTACAGTTGTGAACTATTTAAGTGAGAAGAAATGAGATATCGCTTAGTGGGAGCAATGAGGATAATTTTCGGATCGAATGCTGAATAAGATATCAACTTCGGTTGTCGAATGAGAGGAACCATCAGACTGAAAAGCCAATTTGACATCAGCTTTGTATTGCTGACCTATCAGAGTGCATGACAGGCGAAACGTCGACATTTGTCTCGAGTGAGATTTACGAGCCGATGTGTGGTTGTCTCAGACGTGTACTTTTACACGAGAGTGTCCGTGTGCGAGGAAAAAATTGGATTCCACATTTTGGTTGTGGAATTAGGTCGGTTTGAATAAGGAGTGGAGGTTGTAACGACTCGTCCCAAATTCGGGGATTAAATTAAGACTTAATTACGGATTAGCGAGACTAATCAGGGATTAACCTAGGATTAACGGATATTCAGGACGAAATTACGATTTTGCCCTTAAACGAGGGCGAAAAGTTAACTTTTGACCCAGGAGGTCCGATGGCCGAGGACCTAGGACCATTACATAGATCGGGTCGATACGAGTTCGTAGACAGGTGGCTCGTCAAAATCAGATATTCTACATAAAAGTTACGGTTCACGGAAGTTCCGTGGAACTATTACACGTTTTACGAAACATGGGACTTTTGTCATTCAGTGGGGCCTAGATATTTTAGACAGGCCCAATGGATGAGTGACAAGTGTCACCCATCCATTGCCCATCTAAAACAGACACATGCATATCCATCTCTCCCTTTCTTGTTCGATCTTTCCACCAAACCCGAACCCCATCGACCACCCACCCCCATTTCCTTTGCTGGTTGCTTGAGGGAACCTTAGAGATTGAGAGTGAGACTGAGGGGGGAAATGGTTATGACTAGTCGAGGGCAGAACCACTGTGGACAGCGGTGCAGCCACTGAAAAAGGTAAGCCGTGGACCTTCAATTTTGAATTTTGGACTTTTGATTTCAAACGTTTTGGGTGGCCTCTGATGTTTGAATTATGTTATTGGGAATGGTACGAGATTGTGGCGATCAAAAACAGAGGAGAAAGGTGGTGGAACAGCCCTGGACAGCGGCTGAAACTTTGGCCGTGAAAACCAAATCGAAAAGGTGAGGACTTGAACCCTTTATCCTTGTTTTGATAATCTAGATAGGTTCCTAGGACTGATCGAAAACCAAATCGAAGTACGTGCAAATATTATAAATCTCGTAATATCAGAAAACAAATCAACACAAAGCCATATCAAAACACACTAGCCACAGTCACACATAATCAACTCATCCTCGGTGTCTGAATGTGAACCGACGTCTAATTGAGAATCGACTCAATAAAAGACGTTTTACCTCGACGTCTGAGTCATCACAACAATAGTCTCAAGAAATGGAGTTTTACCTCGATGCCTGAGACTACTCGTCACAATACTAGTCTGCGGAAAATGAGCCTTACCTTGAAATCTGAGACGAACCAACCAAATTAGCATCCCGAGAAGGGTTATCCACAATAGAACACAACATATCACATCACAAATCACGAGAAAACATATATAACTCAAATAAATTACCAAATCATGGCCTCAAATCCAGTATAAGCCCAAAACACGATATATTCAAAATTTTAGTAAAATTTGCATTTAAATAATTTCCGCAAAATCACCAAAAATCATATAAAAAGTAGTCAAATCATCATGATGTAAATCACATAATAAAGCATTCAAAACATGTAAATATGCATGCATAATAGTTTAAAGAAATAAATTCAACTCACACACTATCCACGTAATCCAATACTAGAATCCATGCCTTTCCGTAACTCCTGAAATCGTTCCCACCTATCATCGTTCAATTTTAGGGTCATTGACCATCCCAAATGATTCATATTTTAATCCCTCAATATTTTGAGGTTTTAAATGAATTTAAAATAAGGCATAAACCTTCGGATAGTCAAACTTTCTTAGATACGTCTGATCGTCTTGAAAACTGTACCGTTGTACTTGTATCATCAAGAACATAAACTTTCATGCCGGCCAAATTCCCAGATTGTTGCACACATGCCCATATGCGCCACCTAAAGTCCCTGCACGTGGGCTTCACATGTCGGGCACTGTTCATCGAACTTGTCTTTCAATGGACCTGTTTTCTGGTTTTTTGGGTCGCCCAACCCACGAGTCCAACCCGACTATAAAACACGGTAATCACATCCATTTTTTATGTTTAAACCATCTAATAACACCCAGAAGAAGATCCATGATCTTAAATTCATGAAACTTACCTCTAACATCCGTGTTCAATTGCTTTATATACGGCCACCGCTGTACCTTCCCGTCTGGGCAATTCCAGCATCCAAACTCTTGTATTGACGGCTCTTTAGAGTCGCATGGACATATAGAACCTGCTAGGAAGCTTAGTTTAAAGCTTCCATGAATAGAACACGCAAAGATTCATGGTTTCTTGGGTTTAATGATTTCTCTCCAGCCTTCTCCCTCGTTTCCTCTTCTTCTTCCCTAATTATTTCTCTCCTTATTGTTCTCATCCTTTCCTTCTCCTTCCTTTTTAATCTCCCTTTTTTTCTCTAGTTCTCTTCCTCAAGGGTAGCATTTATGGGTTTTCTTCTTTTCGGCTCAACCCCATCGAAACACACACACCACACACACACACAAACACACACAATTATATAGAGTTTGTAGGTCGGTGGAGGGGATTAGAATGGGAAAATGGCATACCCTCCTAAACATATGTCACCGTCACACCTTAGGTCATGTTTCAAATTACCAAAATGCCCTTCATGTTAAAATTACCGTAATTCCCCTAGTCGAATTTTGACCCGTATCAAACCCATCCATCCTCCGATTTTAGCATACCACCTTTCTACGGACTTTGGAGTCTGAGACGTTCGCAATGGTTTCCTCGAAATGCCCAAAAAACGTATGTGTCAAAAGTAAACTATTTAACCTTATAAGGAAAAATCATCGTTTTTATAAAATTTTCCAAATTTTACTTTTTTTGAATTTTCTGGTCGTTACAATTTAGGCGATTATTTCGCTAAGATTCTCATAATTTTGATCTCTATCTAATTCACCACATTTCTCTTAAAACATAGAATAAAATATTAAAAAAACATAAGTAAAAGAGTTTTAAATCATGGATAAAACATGCATAAATTATGATCTAACAAATACCTCTATACCTAACGTTTGCTAGTCCTCGAGAAAAATATAAAAAATTAAAGCTAAAACTGAAAAGACTCAGTCTTAGTTAAAATAGAACATTTAAACCCCTAGTTTCACCTAGTAGGAAGAGTTTTGTCTTTTGAGGGTCATAGCAGCACGATACTACACTACTATTTTACCTAACAACTAAAAACATTGAAAACAAAATTCTTGAACAAATTGATGGGAAGAAATAATGTGAGCCTAACATGCTTTACTAAACTAGAGAGATGTCATAATCAAGTATCATGTATTAAGTGTGAATTCCAAAACTTAAAGTAATCATGCTTAAAGGCAGTTACATATAATCCTTTTGAAAGATTTCGCCTTGACTTAATCCTTACAAGGCAACTCGAATCCTAGGCTTACACTGTTATCAAGCATATGCGATGGAATTTATGTAAAGAGAATTGAACCATAATCACATATGAATATTCAATAAAAGAACGATTAATTTCTGAAAATATAAATCTTATGAAAGGAATTGAAAATTAAGAACGTAGATACTTACATGAACTCCAAGCATAATTTGCCATAAGATATGTTAGGCTTTCAATTAAGATTGTAATGAGGCAAAGCTAAGGGTTAAAGAACAAAGGATAAGGACATCAAAGAACTCAGGTTGTATCAAGGCATAAAGTGGACTTGAACTCTTCTTGAATTTTAAACACTTCTAGCCACCTTCACATGTTTTGTACATTTGTGATTACAATTATAATTTTTGAACTTGAATCAAATCACATTTATTATCTCAATTTCAAATATATTTTTTCCTTTGAACGCAAAAATATTTATCCCTTCAACGTTAAAACTTTTTTTTCTTCTGTTTTTTTAACACAAAATTATGTTCACATCAACATTCAAACTTTTTATTTCTTTTTATTTCTTTTGAGTTGAACTAAATTTCCTTTTAAAGATGCCACTATTATCCAACTTAGATAAAAAGAATTTCTATCATGATCTTCAATTTGAGCAACCATAGCATAAACTTATGTTATAGGACATGGCCAAAACATATGGAACGTGTTTGGGGAGGATTATGATTTAGGTGATGAAAGAAAATTCTAAGTGTTTGTATTTAAAGTTGGTTAATGAAGCACACAAAATGACAGGATAAAGGCTTAATAACTTTAAAACATGCAGAACCCACATCGTTTCTAATGATAACTCAAACTTCGAATTAAGAGCACCTATATAAGAGATTAGTTCTTTAATAATCAATCAAAACAATAATAATATGATCATCAATTTACGAATAAAAATTGATGAGTGCTTAGTGATCTACTAATTTTATACATTATTCTTATTGCTTTTCTTCATACATTTAGATATGTTATTAGCTTAGTAAAGTGTTTTTTAACTTTTTTTAAATGTTTCTAGTTACTAACCCAAAAATGCGGAGTAAAGAGGTTAATTTGTGAGGAAATAAAAAACCGAGTCTTGGAGCCTCTACCATGCCCCAACCATGCCTTGGTGCTCACCAGAAAACCTATCAAGAGTGCTTGCTAGGAGCTTGTCCTAGAAGCTATCCTTGTGCCTGTCAAGAGCTTGCCCAAGTACTTACCGAGACCTTATCCAGGTTCTAGGCCGAGTGCCAGCCAGAAAGCCTCTCAAAGACTTACTGAGGAGCTGACTTGGTGCCACCCGATGACCTGCTCAGAAGCTTATCGAGCGCTAGTCCCAGTTCTTACTGACTACCAACCCTGGTGCCAATCAAGTACCTACCTAGGACCTCCCAAGTGGGAATTCTAGAGAGTATCAAGAGCTTACTCGAGGAGCAGGTGCAGAGCGTGTCTTGGAGTGAGTCAGGAGCTAGCCAAGAGGATGTTTGTGTGGAAGCTAGACTGAGTCAAAGGCAGTTCAGCGTGTCCCATGTGCTAGTGCATCCTCAAATCTTCGTGTTCTACTCAAGTCCATGTTCAAGCAAGAACAGTGGCCAGTGCATAGGTGTGCGACCCAGGCCCGCGCCTCCTTTCTGATTTCTGCATGGAGCTAGGACTTGTTGTAGTGAAGACTAGGCAAAGAATATTTTCCTTGATGTAATAGGAGAAGGGATCGGATAGGACTCCTACCTTTTAGTGATAGGATTAGGGTTTGGGTACGACTACTTGTTCCACTTGGAGACTGAAGATAGGGTTTTGTCCTATGCCTATATAAGCTATGTTTCGACCATTAACAAGGGGGTCACTTATTCTTATACTAAAACTCTACTCATCCAAATTTCCCTTTCCCTAAATTCGAGACTTCACCTTCAAAACTGACTACACCATACTCTACCCTAATTCACCTTTCTCTGTGACATATAAGTCAAACTCCTGAGTGTTTAACTAAAGAATGTCCAACCAGTTAGCATCTATAGGGAAAATTCTTGAGGATTAAAATGTAACACGGCCTCTTTACTCCGTAGTTGTCTTTTGTATTTGATTATCGTATGTATGGATTGATCTCTAATTTAATTTTAGTTTTATACTTTATATCAATTTCAATAATCGTCCATATGTTCTAATATTTTAGTTTTCGTTATGCTTGTATGTTTGCTTAATGCTTGATTAGATATAGGGAAAATTCCTGAGTCTAGATCATTGAAAGTGAATGGGGCAAATTCATAAGCACGTACTTAAGATAATATGCATGTATCTCGTAAAATTAAGGTGATAGAATTTTTCAGGTTTTGAAGTTGATATAATTTATGAATGAGTAAGACATAAAGAATGGATTGACCACGTGTAAATAATAGATTAGGTTTACTTTATTTCTTAAATACGTATGACAATAGAAACTATCTTCTTATTCTCATTCAAAACTTCAAACATTAATCATGCATAAGGGCCCTCAATCAATGGTTTAGAATGATCCCTATTCACCAATGGTACTTCTACAGAAAAAGAGTTTTAAGTTGCATGCGTTTTTAGAAAGGTGTTAAGTGTTTAATTTGATGATTGGTTTTAGCATTATCAATTTTTGGCACCGTAGCTAGGGATTGAGATATTATTTTGTGTGATTTTTTTTTGTGTAAATATCATACTTATGCATAAGTATGATACTTGTACATTACATGTAATAGTCAATATTACTTCCTATTAAATGTCTTCGATTTAGATGAATCTCTGGAACATTTTCTTCAAATTTTGACTTCCAAAAATAGGCAGTGCCCATTTTGATTACTTTCTCCTTAACTCTTCATGATGTGTGGTATCACTGCACACCGTAGACTAAGTGAATCTATATATATATTATGTTGTGGGCGGAGTTTGTAAACACTTGGGTTTGATAGACTACTCCCCAAAGCTCCCATTGGTTGTCATGGTGTTTAGAAGGGTTATGACTGGTGACAATTATTGGATCTAAGAAAGAGAACTCCAATGGAGTATATACCTTGGCCAGGTTAGCCTCGGGGTGTTCCCAAAGTCGCGTTACATCTATCTCAACTGGCCATGTCCAACATTGAATGGTGGGAGTAATTGAAGGTTGGTTTTTCAGTACGCATAAGAACTATGAGAAGGGTAGTGGAAGGTTATTTTTGTAGGTCTAAGGCTCTATACATTGCAGTTGTAGAGTGTATAACCTCCCTAAGGTTTCATGATGCTCAAATTTCATCACCGGATACCCTAGACTTAGTGAATCAGGGACATGAGATCGAAGGTGAAAGTCATTCTTCATGTATATATCACGTAACTCTTATCTTTTGGGTAGGTTCTAACACTTTTCTTCTTATGCATTCACATCATTCTAAATGAAGATACCTATGTGTTGCATTAATTTGAAGGTGTATGAAATAGTGCATTTTCTTTCTCTCTCGTGACTATTTTGTGCATTCTTAAACTTGTACATAACTCCTTAATTCTCTACTTGTATATATGTGTTATCTCTATTTTTATAAAACTTGTAACTTATATATATGATTGTGTTTAGTTATTTTAATGTATATTCTTGTCTACTTCTTGTCTTCTTTTGATGCTAACTCTTGATCGTTTGTTGAGTAGCTTTTTATGAATTACCAGGTCGAAGCTAATGTCTTCTAGTCCTTCAACTCACAACACTAATACACCACTTTGTTGCTCTCAAAATTTTACTTGTCCCAACACACAACCTGATCAAGAGAGAGGTGAGCCGAGTGAGCCATAATGTGAGGAGCCCATCTAGCTCCTATCCTTGAAGAAAGGTACAACTTTGAGTCAGCTTCGTCTAAGCATCAAACTGAGAGTGTCAGGACCCGTCCCAAATATCGCCACGATACCCGGGACGAACCCTGCTCCCGTCTGACAATCACACCTACAGTACCAAAAATAACCTCACTACTACTCTAAGCATAACTATCAGACGAAGGAGTAAATATATACAACAGTCAGTCAGAGCATAGTTCTACAAAATGGGCACAAAAATCCTACAATGCTAGTCCCGCAACGGAAGAACGTCGTAAGCTCTATGCCTCGATATCTGCCTCAACGTTCACCCCAACGCTATCACCACGACCTGGAGGGAAAATTTAAAACCAAAAGTGTGAGTGGACCAAAAGAAAATGAAAGTTTGAAAACCGTTTATTATGAAATCAAAGCTAAGAAACTAGAACACTTTGTACCCTCCGTTTTGAAATCACATGCCTAACTCAGTGAGTAAACTAATTATAAACCAAGAAACATCATAAGAAACAGAAACACTATAAAATATCATAAGAAATAGATACCCTATAAAATATCATAAGAAACAGATACACTATAAAATACCATTTTCCGATCAAATCTGCTGGGTCTATCCGAGTCTTTAAACTCAACCAGGCATCCGAGTCTTTAAACTCCCGAGTCTTTAAACTCAATAGGCCTATGGGGGTAATATCATAAATATCCGAGTCTTTAAACTCCCGAGTCTTTAAACTCAATCCGGGCCCGTCCCCCGTCAATCAATATCCGGGTCTTTAAACCCATATCCAGATCCAGCAAATCCAATCCAAATTCAATGTAAAACCATTTCCAATTCCATAACCAAACTCGAATTCGAAATCCCCGGTTCGAAGCCCTTCCGGCGTTCAGAACCGACATTCCGAACCCAAATCCGTTATTATACCAAAACCATATGTAACCACAAAGCATAAGTCATCACCCATGTATCATCATCAGAAAACATTTATAGGTTGAAATCCTCAAATATGGCATTAAAGTCCGAAAACCAGTTTTCTCGAAAAATGTGCAAATCCCGAAAATGTCTCGAAAAACGTGAAAACACATCAACCACATATAATCAGCAACAAGAAGCATAAAAACATAGTTAATATCATAAAACATTCATAAAACAGTTAGGCATGCTCGGATTTAAAGAAAGAGTCTACTCACAAATCAGAACGAGTCAATCGCGCTCTGTGCGCTCCTCGACCGTCTCGGGTGCCTCCCGTCCTGTCAATATGCACCAAATAGGGTCACAAACACATCAAGGATACTAACCCTAATTTCCCCAATTTTTCGGGAATTAAATATTATTTTATTCATAAACCCTAAACCGTCCGGATTCCCGAACAACCTCCTAACATCGTCCGATTCACCCGAAAACCATACCAATGAACTTCTTAGGACATTTAGAACCAAAACCATGTTGGAAGCTTGGCCGGATTCCTCCCCACGCGCCTCCACGCGCTGCCCAAAGTGGCTGCGCATGGGCCTCACGCGCCTGCTACAGTGCATCCCCAACCTCGATTGAACCCGGTTCGCACCAGGGCTGCAACTCAGACCGGCGAGATCCATTCTCCGCCGTCCGGCCACCATTCCATCTCCTCTCTTTTCCTATAGCTTCGTCCAAGCACCAGGAATTCATTCCCCTCACTCTCCTGGTTCGACTCAACCCTCAGCTTCACGACTGAAGCTCGAAAGAAAACACAAACGACCCCCTGTTTTCCTTCCCGGCCGTCCAGTGCTTCCCCCTTCATGGTGGCAATTCCAACCTCTCCCTAAGACCTCACTGAGTCACTCCCAACTCACAGAAACCTTCGATTCACCCCTGAAGTCCACGACTTCCCGTTTGAACTCACGGCCAAAACAGAGTACAGAGTACTCGCCGTCGCCTGAACTCCGCCGAGTACACCCCCGTCATGACAACCGTCACAAACCACTCCTAGGACCTCCCTAAACATCATTGCACTCACCAATCCCCTTGATTCTCATCCTACCTTCACGACTTCCAAATTAAAAATCACGGGAAAAACAGAGGAAGAAAACTTACCCTTTGATTCCGTCTCCGCCGTGCGCACCGCCGCGTGCCACGGTGTTCGTTGGGTCACCTGCAACCTCCTACGGCTCCTACTACCTTGATTTAAGCCACCACACGGCGTAGCCACCACCAAACTCTCACGGTCTCCCTGTTTTCCCAGAACTTAGCCCCACCACCACCGTGCCGCCGTGCACGATTTCTCCACCAAAACACGATCACCAGCTCAAACACTTCTCTCTGTCACTCTCACAAATCACTCTTCACTCTCCCTTGCACAGAATCGATCAAACTCTCCCAATCTCTCACCCTCTGTTTCTCTGCGTTCAAACCCAAAGCATGGTTTGATTTTGTGCAAAGTGTGGCCGTGCACACTTTGGAACGTTTTAGAACTATCCAGCCACTCCCACGTGTCCATCATCCATAGGCCAGCACAAAAAATCTCTGCCACTTGCCCTTATCTGATTGGGCTGAGGAAAAAAAACCAAAATACCCCTCATGCACAAATTACCATTTTACCCTCACACTTTCTAGACCCGTAAATATTTCATCTGACGTCCGATGACAGCGTGCCGCCTGTCGTTGTACTCAGGGCGTCGAGACCTATCTAACGGTCCTCGGTCTACGTGAAAATCACAAGTCCTCCAAAATGTCAACATTTTCCTCATTTACTCAAAATTACGGTAACGCCCTCAATCTTCCGAACGTCATAACTTTTTCTCCGATTGTCCGAATCGAACCTGCCACCTGTCTACGGACTCGTGACGTCCTAAACTACATCACGGTCAAGGGTCAACAGTCATCCAATCGGTAATTCAAAAAGTCAACTTTTAGCCTACTGTTCACAAGGGCAAAATCGTCCTTTATATACAAAAATCTTATAAAATTACATTTTTACCCTTCCCGAAGGTACGGGTTGTTACAATCTACCCCCTAAAAAGAATTTCGTCCCCGAAATTTAGTGAAACAAATAAGGGTACTGTTCCCGCATCAAGGCCTCAGGTTCCCACGTAGCTTCTTCCACTTGATGATTCCTCCACAATACTTTAACCAAGGGAACCGTCTTCCGCCGTAAGACCTTATCTTTCCGATCCAAAATCGCGACAGGTTGTTCTTCAAAACTCAAGTCTTCCCTCAGTTCAACTGGTTGTGCTTCCAGAACATGTGAATCATCTCGAATATACTTCCGAAGCATAGATACATGGAAAACATTATGTACCTTTTCCAAGTCTGCTGGTAAAGCCAATCGATATGCAACAGGACCAATCCGCTCCAAGATCTCATAAGGTCCAATGTAATGAGGACTCAACTTCCCTCGTCTACCAAACCGTACAATTCCTTTCCAAGGAGATAACTTCAAGAAAACCCAGTCTCCTACTGCAAACTCCAAATCTCTAATCCTACGGTCGGCGTAATTCTTCTGTCGGTCCTGAGTTGCCTTCAATCGTTCTCAAATCAATGCCACTTTTTCCTGAGTAAGGTCCACCAGTTCAGAAGTAGTCAATCGCCTTTCACCAACCTCAGTCCAACACAATGGAGTCCGGCACTGTCGCCCGTATAACGCCTCATAAGGTAGATGAGACTCCCACGTACCCTGGAACTGCAATACACAAGCTCGCATCATATCCTCGAGAATCTGAATAGTCCGCTCAGACTGTCCATCGGTCTGAGGATTAAATGCGGTACTGAAATGCAGCTTTGTCCCAAAAGCTTCCTGTAAACTCTGCCAAAAGCGGGAAGTAAATCTCGGATCTCTATCAGATACTATCGACTCTGGAGTCCCATGCAGCCAGATAATCTCATCTATGAACAACTGTGCAAACTGCGCCAACCTGAAGTTCTCCCGTACTGGCAAGAAATGAGCAGACTTCGTAAGTCTATCCACGATCACCCACACACCATCGTGTCCCTTTGGTGTTCTGGGAAGCTTGAATACAAAATCCATAGTCAGGTGATCCCATTTCCATTCGGGAATCGGCAAAGGTTGCATCGCTCCATCAGGTCTCTGTCGCTCGGCTTTCACCTGTTGACAAATCAAGCATCTACTGACATACTCGGCAAGCTCACGTTTCATCCCCGACCACCAGTAATGCTCTCGAAGTGTACGATACATCTTGGTCCCACTAGGATGCATCGCATAAGCTGAACAGTGAGCCTCATCCAGTATCACCTTCTTCAAAACTTCATTCTCGGGTACGCACAACCGTCCACCTTTAACCAAGGCTCCATCCTCACGAATTTCAAAATCGTGTCTCTCTCCAGCCTCGACCTCAATCCGAATGATGCCCAGAATAGGGTCCTCAAACTGAGGATCAATAACCTGATCAATCAAAACAGGTCGCACATGGAAACTCGCTAGGAGTGCTCCCTGATCATCCACAGTCAACTCTACTCCCAACCTGCGGAGCTCAACCAACAAAGGTAATCGTACTGTCCTCAAATGTGACAAAGAACTAGCTGACTTCCTGCTCAAAGCATCGGCTACCACATTAGCCTTTCCTGGATGATACTCAATAGTACAGTCGTAGTCCTTGAGCAATTCCAACCATCGGCGCTGTCTCAGATTCAGTTCCTTCTAAGTGAACAAATACTTCAAACTCTTGTGGTCCGTGAAAATCCTGCACCTCTCGCCGTACAAGTAATGCCGCCAAATCTTCAATGCATGAACCACCGCTGCCAGTTCCAGGTCATATGTAGGGTAATTCATCTCATGGGGTTTCAACTGCCGGGAAGCAAAAGCAATCACTTTCCCATGCTGCATCAATACACAGCCCAAACCTTGCAAAGAAGCGTCACTGTACACCTCGAACTCCCCACTATCATCTGGAAGGGCTAACACAGGAGCAGATGTCAACCGCCTTTTAAGCAACTGGAAACTCTGTTCACAATTCTCGTCCCACTCAAATCGAACTCCCTTCCGAGTCAGCCATGTTAATGGAGCAGCTAGAATCGAAAAACCCTCAATAAAGCGCCGGTAATAGCCTGCTAAACCCAGAAAACTCCTGATCTCCGTCACCGTCTTAGGCTGTTCCCATTTTGCTACCACCTCAACCTTCTGAGGACCCACTCTGATGCCCTCGGCCGAAATCACATGGCCAAGAAATCCAACACTGGCCAACCAGAACTGACACTTACTCAACTTCGCATACAACTGATGCTCTCTCAGAGTCTTAAGCACGATTCTCAGATGTTTCTCATGTGCCTTCGCACTCTTCGAATACACCAAAATGTCATCAATGAAGATGATCACAAAACGATCCAAATATGACCGGAACACTCGGTTCATAAGGTCCATAAAAGCTGTTGGGGCATTAGTCAATCCAAAAGGCATCACAACAAACTCATAATGACCGTACCTGGTCCGGAAGGCTGTCTTCGGTACATCCTCCTCTTTAACCCTTAACTGATGATAACCGGAGCGAAGATCAATCTTCGAAAAGTACTGGGCTCCCTTCAATTGGTTGAACAAATCGTCAATCCGGGGTAGGGGATACTTATTCCGAATAGTTACCTTATTCAGCTGTCTGTAATCCACACACAATCTCAATCCTCCGTCCTTTTTCTTGACAAACAACACAGGTGCTCCCCAAGGTGACATGCTCGGTCGAATGAATCCCATATCGACCAACTCTTGCAACTGGGCCTTAAGTTCCCTTAATTCTGCAGGTGCCATGCGATAAGGAGTCTGTGAGATAGGCTGTGTACCTGGAAGAAGATCAATCATGAACTCGATCTCTCGATGAGGTGGTAATCCTGACAACTCCTCGGGAAAAACATCGGGAAACTCCCGCACCACTGGTATATCCTCCGCCCTCACTGGCGTAGTACGCGTATCCACTACATGAGCTATGTAACCTTGGCACCCCTTACGCAACAACTTGCTAGCCTCAAGTGCCGATATAACTCCAGTAGGAACTGCACGCTGATCCCCCTGAAATGTAGTCTCTGGTAATCCGGGACTCCGGAAAGTCACTCTCCTATCGAAGCACTCGATAGAAGCATGATGTCTCGTCAACCAGTCCATACCCAGAATAACATCGAAATCCCGTAAATCTAACAGCAGCAAGTCCGCCATTAACTCAACCTCTCCTACCATCACCGGACACTCTCTCAACACCTGAGTCACCACTAATACCTCCCCAGTAGGTGTACTCACCCCTAAGGCACACTCCAAGGTAGACACCTACCTCTCTGTCACCAGACTACAACTCCGGGCTACAAACGAATGCGTAGCCCCGGGATCGATCAAAGCAAAAACAGTGTGGCCATGTATGGAAAGTGTACCTGTCACCACTCCCGGTGCGGATCTGGTCTCCTGCTGCGTCATCGTAAAAACTCGCGCCTGAGGTCCCGATGACCTACCGCGCCCTCTAAAATTGTTCGTGGCACCACCGCCACCCCTAGGGCCTGCTGCCCCCGACACTGAAGCAGTACTCTGTCCAGGTTCTGCTGCACCTCTGCTTGCTCCACCCTCCTGCACTAACAACGGGCACTCCCTCCGAAAGTGTCCGCGCTCTCCACAGTAGTAGCAAGCATCCCTACTGGGTCCACCGGTCTGCCTCCCAGTAGAAGCAACAGAAGTAGCACTCGTCTGAGGAGTCGGCTGTACTCTAGCTCCTCGGAATCCAGAACCCTGAAAACTACCTGGTCTACCAAACCGGGCTCCACCAGCTGAGGACGAACCACCAAAATTGCCCCGCTTCGGGGTCCTCTAACTCGATACTCCGGGAAAAGAATGCTCTCGGCGTCGCACACTGCCCGAGTACTGTGGCCTGGCCGGCCTCCATTCTAACAGCAGCATCAGATAACTCCCGGAAAGTAGCAAAGGAGCCGGCTATCACAATGGCTCGGATCTCTCCTCGAAGTCCCATCTCAAATCGACGACACTTCTCTGTCTCGGTCGTCACAAATGCAGGAGCAAAACGGGATAGCATCTGGAATCTCTGCTCATACTCAGCTACAGTCATGTTTCCTTGCTTCAAGTGAAGAAATTCCGCCTCTTTGGCATCCTGGAAAGAACGGGGATAGTACTGATCTAGAAACCGCTCCCGGAAAGTCTCCCATGTCACGGTATGTGCATCCTAGCCGGACAACTCCTGCGTGTACCACCACTCATATGCGGCTCCATCTAACAGAAAGGTAGCCAACAAGACCCGGTCCTCTGGAGGACAGTGCATCACCCAGAAAATACGCTCAAGCCGGGTGATCCATCGATGAGCTTCCTCTGGATCGGCCCCACCGCTGAACGTAGTAGCCCCAAGCCGCTGGGCTCTCTCGATCGAAGCGCTCTCAGTCCCTCTCGCCGCTTCATCTTCAGGTCGTGGATGGGGTTCACGTCTCGGAGGCATGATCGATTGTACGCTGAAAGAGGCGTAGAGTTAGTAAAAACAACCTAGACCCAACACAAACCGACAAACCTATGCTCTGATACCAATTGTCAGGACCCGTCCCAAATATCGCCACGATACCCGGGACGAACCCTGCTCCCGTCTGACAATCACACCTACAGTACCAAAAATAACCTCACTACTACTCTAAGCATAACTATCAGACGAAGGAGTAAATATATACAACAGTCAGTCAGAGCATAGTTCTACAAAATGGGCACAAAAATCCTACAATGCTAGTCCCGCAACGGAAGAACGTCGTAATCTCTATGCCTCGATATCTTCCTCAACGTTCACCCCAACGCTATCACCACGACCTGGAGGGAAAATTTAAAACCAAAAGTGTGAGTGGACCAAAAGAAAATGAAAGTTTGAAAACCGTTTATTATGAAATCAAAGCTAAGAAACTAGAACATTTTGTACCCTCCGTTTTGAAATCACATGCCTAACTCAGTGAGTAAACTAATTATATACCAAGAAACATCATAAGAAACAGAAACACTATAAAATATCATAAGAAACAGATACCCTATAAAATATCATAAGAAACAGATACACTATAAAATACCAGTTTCCGATCAAATCTGCTGGGTCTATCCGAGTCTTTAAACTCAACCAGGCATCCGAGTCTTTAAACTCCCGAGTCTTTAATTTCAATAGGCCTATGGGGGTAATATCATAAATAACCGAGTCTTTAAACTCCCGAGTCTTTAAACTTAATCCGGGCCCGTCCCCCGTCAATCAATATCCGGGTCTTTAAACCCATATCCAGATCCAGCAAATCCAATCCAAATTCAATGTAGAACCATTTCCAATTCCATAACCAAACTCGAATTCGAAATCCCAGGTTCGAAGCCCTTCCGGCGTTCAGAACCGACATTCCGAACCCAAATCCGTTATTATACCAAAACCATATGTAACCACAAAGCATAAGTCATCACCCATGTATCATCATCAGAAAACATTTATAGGTTGAAATCCTCAAATATGGCATTAAAGTCCGAAAACCAGTTTTCTCGAAAAATGTGCAAATCCCGAAAATGTCTCGAAAAACGTGCAAACACATCAACCACATATAATCAGCAACAAGAAGCATAAAAACATAGTTAATATCATAAAACATTCATAAAACAGTTAGGCATGCTCGGATTTAAAGAAAGAGTCTACTCACAAATCAGAACGAGTCAATCGCGCTCTGTGCGCTCCTCGACCGTCTCGGGTGCCTCTCGTCCTGTCAATATGCACCAAATAGGGTCACAAACACATCAAGGATACTAACCCTAATTTCCCCAATTTTTTGGGAATTAAATAATATTTTATTCATAAACCCTAAACCGTCCGGATTCCCGAACAACCTCCTAACATCGTCCGATTCACCTGAAAACCATACCAATGAACTCCTTAGGACATTTAGAACCAAAACCATGTTGGAAGCTTGGCCGGATTCCTCCCCACGCGCCTCCACGCGCCGCCCAAAGTGGATGCACGTGGGCCTCACGCGCCTGCTGCAGTGCATCCCCAACCTCGATCGAACCCGGTTCGCACCAGGGCTGCAACTCAGACCGGCGAGATCCATTCTCCCCATCCGGCCACCATTCCATCTCTTCTCTTTTCCTATAGCTTCGTCCAAGCACCAGGAATTCATCCCCCTCACTCTCCTGGTTCGACTCAACCCTCAGCTTCACGACTGAAGCTCGAATGAAAACACAGACGACCCCCTATTTTCCTTCCCGGCCGTCCAGTGCTTCCCCCTTCACGGTAGCAATTCCAACCTCTCCCTAAGACCTCACTAAGTCACTCCCAACTCACAGGAACCTTCGATTCACCCCTGAAGTCCACGACTTCCCGTTTGAACTCACGGCCAAAACAGAGTACAGAGTACTCGCCGTCGCCTGAACTCCGCCGTGTACACCCCCGTCACGGCAACCGTCACAAACCACTCCTAGTACCTCCCTAAACATCATTGCACTCACCAATCCCCTCGACTCTCATTCTACCTTCACGACTTCCAAATTAAAAATCATGGGAAAAACAGAGGAAGAAAACTTACCCTTTGATTCCATCTCCGCCGTGCGCCCACGGTCAAGGGTCAATAGTCATCCAATCGGTAATTCAAAATGTCAACTTTTAGCCTACTGTTCACAAGGGCAAAATCGTCCTTTATATACAAAAATCTTATAAAATTACATTTTTACCCTTCCCGAAGGTACGGGTTGTTACAGAGAGTGAATATGAAATCAAGATGGCCAACAATGAATGAAAGTCTCTTCGCCAATGCACATGCTCAACAGAATTGAGCATATGACCATCTTGCATAGCTTTTCCACCACCTATGGAAAACAAGAGGGACAATGAGCTTAAGGGTGGATTCCTCCACCAACTAAATATGTTTCACAAGCTTTCCAATGAAGATCCGAACAAGCATCTCAAGACTTTTCAGTTGTGTACAATAGCATGAAGCCTAGTGATGCCAATGATGAACTTCTTAAGCTCAAGGCCTTCCCTTTCACTTTGACGAATAGAGATCAATCTTGGGCTCATGGAACTTCCCACCAATCACATCACAACATGGAAGTAATTTGTGGACTTGTTCTAGGCCAGGTACTTCCCGGCCTCTAAGATTACTCAAATGTGGAGACAAATCACCTCCATCATTCATGCACAGGACAAGTCTTTTGGCAAGTGCTATGATTGTTTCAAGGTTCTTTGTGCCACTTGCCCTTCGTATGGTTTCTTGGAGACCAATCTCATGAACTACTTCTAAGATGGCCTCAAGGCCATAGATTAAGAAATCCTTGATGCAGCTTCGCATAGGGCATTTATGGATTTGGATGAGCCCAAAGCGAGATAACTCCTTGAGAACTGAGCTACCAATGAGCACAATATGGGATGTCTCAACATAAAGGAGCCAGTGCAATGAGTTCTAGAGGTATTTCTGATGAGAAGTTTGACAAGCTATAATTTATGCTTAAGCAAGTCTTAAAACTCGAGATGAAGATAGCCAAACAATCTATGGGACTTATGTGTGGCATGTGCCAAATGGAAGGGCACCCTAATGATCAAAGCCCTCAAGTTATGAACATTATTGTGGGAATGGAACAAGCCAACGCCATAGGTGGATATCAAGTTGGCCAAAGGTACAACAACTTCAATAACTTCAACCATGGAAACCTTCCAGCTCAACATCAACAAGGCTACCAATGTCTACCATTCCAACCATGGCCACCTATGTCTCATCAACCCATGAGTATGCAACAGGCTCCTCCGGGCCAACAATTCACTAACCTAAATTATGACAAGATGTTTTCACAATTCTCTTCTTTAATACCAGTTCTTTTAAAGGAACAAAAGCCAACAACAAAGACGATGAACACTCATGGGTGTGACATTTTGAATATAGAGGAACAAATTACCCAAATCTTGGAGTTCATGACCAGGAAGTTACCATCGCAAATCGTTCCTAACCCTAAGAACGTGTTTGAGAATGCTAGTTTTTTTCACGACTAGAAGTGGGAAAGTTGTACAAGATCCTAAGCCTAAGATAAGCATGAAACCGAGTCTTCAAGAATCTATGAGGGAAGATGACATGTTAGTTCAAGTTGAGGAAAATAAGGCCACCATCAATGACTTGGACAAGGAAGTGGCACCCTCACCAACGCCATCCAACTACATGAAAGCTAAGGTCCATATCTGTTCCAATTCAGCTCCTACTAATACTTTGTTTGCTTGTGCACCTTTCCAAGTAGCTTTTCCAAATCCAATAACGATGATCAGTATGATGAGATCTTGTACTTATTTTTAAAGGTGCAAGTGAATCTACCTTTG
The DNA here is from genome assembly GCA_032719365.1 of Prinsepia uniflora. Lineage (NCBI taxonomy): Eukaryota > Viridiplantae > Streptophyta > Magnoliopsida > Rosales > Rosaceae > Prinsepia > Prinsepia uniflora. The sequence continues at coordinate 51,369,717 of CM064863.1, read as the reverse complement.
ATTGAGTGCATCAAGCAAGTGCTGGCTTATGTAAAGTTCCTCAAAGAGTTATACACTTAGCGAAGGTAAACAAGAGAGAAGGAGGTGGTTAAGGTAAATGAAACCATGTTCGTAGTCATTCAACGAAGGCTACCACCTATGTAGAAGGATCCAAGGATCTTTTCAGTTCCTATGTGTGATAGGTAACAAGTTTTTTGATAATATTTATACATCCATGGACCTAGGTGAGTTAAAGAAAGATGATGTTATTATCCAACTAGCCGATCATACTGATAAGCCACGAATTTAGCATTGTTTCAATGATATTCTTTATCCATTTTACTTATCTTTTGATTATAATCATTCAAACAATAGGAGAAAATGATCTCTTTTGTGAAGTTTGTGCAGATTGTTTAGTTGAGGTTTAAATCATGTTTTGCAATGAAATGTGATCTTTCCAAAGCTAATTCTTCAAGAACTCATCAAGGACTCACAAAGGGCCACATCATCTCTCATTCACACGGCCAAGATCCACCAAGATCTCCCAAAATGCGGCCAAGACACCAAATCTCCCAAAAAATGTGATTAAAGGAACTTATAGGGATTACTTGTGCATCAAGTAATCTTTGGATGAATTTTCCTTCCCTTTTCAATGAGAAATGATGTGGATTGACTTGGATACGAACACTTAAAGATTTCCTAATTAGATTTGAAGTCAAAGATGCAAGAAAGAAGGAAAATGAAGCTTCATGGAAGCCAAGCAACCATAAATCACGACTAGGGTTAAAGAAAAATCCTAGCCGCAATTCTTATCCCCTTTCCTTCATTTTAGGACTTGTGATCTGATTTGGAAGATAATTAAATGAATTCCTAGTCAAATTTCAAGTCATGAAGTGGAAAGAAAGAAGGAAAGAGTCCTTATCCAAGAAGGATCCAAGCTTTGCGGCTAGGATGTTTTTCACGGCTATCTTGGTTTTCCTCCTTAGTTTAGGTCTTTGTTTTCCCTTTGTTCTAGGGAGAAGCTAGGGCAGGTGTTAGGGGATATAAATAGTTAATTTTCTCTCATTTTTGGACGTTCAATTTACCTCCTAAGGTCCGAAAACTCTGTCGAAATTTCTACTTAAAGTTTATAAAGAAGTTAGCCGCATTTTCTGTTTTGTTCAAGCTTTGGATTCAATTCTTGCGTCTTGATTGTGACGTGAAGCTTGGGAGAAGATGAAGTGTTCGTTCCACTTCTCTCACACATCATCTCTCTTAGTCTTTGTGTTTCTCAATCCCTAATCTCTTCAAATTTTTATGCATTCAATTATGTTGTTTGTTAACTTAGATATGTGTGAGTAGGTTCCTTTAGGATTAGGGCTGTTTGAAGACCTAGCCATGTTAGTTCTTATTTAGATTTCTGGCTCTTGATTATATTGTTATGCATGACTGAATTTGTTGGATTACTATGCTTCATGAACTCAATTTACGCTTATAAACTTGATCACCTTATTTGTGTATAATTGTAGATGTAATTGCTTGACGGACCATAATATCATCTTGCAATTTATAGCATCATGTTTAAGGGGTGGATTCTTATTCATAATCTAAACTCATAAGATTTTAGGATTGCACATCACTTTCTAGGATTAGTGTAGTGTAATCAAATCTTCTTTGAGTTTAATGCATTATCACGCACCATAGTAGATGTTTTAAGGGCAGCACATCACGCTTAAAACATGCTAACTAAGAGAAGATAATAGGTGTGGGGTAAGCCTTAGCCAGACCCATGCTCGGGAACTTAATTCAGAAACATGCGTAGTAATTAAATGGAGGAAATCTAAGGAGAACTATAATTGGTAAAGGTGGATAACTAGTCCTAATTCGTCTTAATCATTCAATCTACTTTCATTCTTGTTTTCATCATTCTACTTTGTGTTTATGCATTTATAATTTGTGCTCATCATCACTCAACACCCCCCCCCCCCCCCCCAACTAATCGTTTTCTGACTTCATAACTAAGTTATCTCATTCTAAACTAAGTGGATTCACGTTGAACAAGTCCTAACCTTTTCAAACCTACTATACTCATTATATGATTTTGTGCACTTGCAAAGTATTATATTAGGAGTTATCATTCATCATTCTTGGTTGGATAAAACTTCTATCACATACTCACGTATATCAAAGGGGGTATGTAAAAGATGTTCATGTGCAGGTCAACCAACTTATCTTCCCGGCCGATTTCCATATTCTAGACATGGATGAAAGTCCTTTGAACAACACACCATTGCTTTTGAGACATCCATTCATGAGTACCGCAAGAACAAAGGGTGATGTCTCAAATGGCACTCTATAAATGGAATTCAGTGGATATATGATTGAGTTTAATATCTTTTATACCATGAGGTGCCCCACTACTAGTATAAATGCATGTTTTTTCTGTTGACGTTGTAGAATCTATTTCACAGGTGCATTTAGACCATATCAATGATGATGAGTTCAAAATTTCCATTCAAGGAGGAGCGGGGCTGACCTAACTTAGGGATGAAGCCCTTCTTGATGCGTTAATAGAGGTTCTTGAACCTAGGATTCTTGAACCGGTCATGGCCCTCAATCAAGCGCCAAGATATGTAAGTTCTCCTCCTCTTTTTCCTGTAACTTTTGGTACTAATAAGATGCTTCGTTTGGTTGTCCAAACTTCAGAACTTGAACTTAAGGTACTACCGAAACATTTGAAGTATGCATTCATGGGAAAGAATGACAGGTTGCGCATAATCATCTCTGCAACGTTGAAGGAAGAGAAAGAGAGAAAACTTCTCACCGTACTCAAGAAGTACAAGACCACCATCAGATGGACATTAGAGGATATCAAAGGAATCAACCCTACAACTTGTGTTCATTGCATCCTACTTGAGGATGGTGCCAAACCCACCTAAGAGGCCCAAAGCTGGCTCCATCCACCAATGAAGGAATTGGTTAAGAAGGAGGTAATTATACTCTACAATTGTGGTGTTATTCACCAAAATTTAGAAAATTGTTGGGTGTCTCTTGTATAGGTTCTTCCTAAGAAATTAGGAATCACCATTGTGAAGAATACGGAGAATGAGTTGGTGCCACAAAGAACCATCACGGACATTGAGTTTGCATTGACTATCGGAAGCTTAATGCCACTACAAGGAATGACCATTTTCCTTTGCCCTTCATTGACCAGATGCTCGAGAGATTGGTGGGACATGCACAATATTACTTTCTTGATGGATACGCTAGTTACAACCAAATAAGCATCACTCAAGAGGATCAAGAAAAGAAAACGTTCATGTGCCCTTTTGGTACGTTTGCCTATAGGAGGATGTTGTTCGGTTTATCCAATGTACCAGGTACATTCCAACAATGCATGTTTTCCATCTTTTCTGATTAAGTTGAGAAGATAATTGACGTATTCATGGATGACTTTAGTGTCTTTGGAAAATAGCTTCGATGCATTCTTAGGAAATCTAGGACTTATATTGCAACGATGTGTTGATTCTAGGTTGGTGCTTAGTTGGGAAAAGTTTCACTTAACAGTGACACAAGGGATAGTTCTAGGTCATATTGTTTCGGCTAAGTGCATAGAAGTTGATAGAGCCAAACTAGATCTTATGCAGTACTTACCCTCTCCCACTTCGGTGAGAGAGATTTGTTCCTTTCTTGGTCATTCAGGATTCTACTGCAGGTTCATCAAGGACTTCTCATCGATTCAACACCCTTATGCCATTTTCTTCAAAAGATAACTCTTTTTTGTTCAATGAAGAATGCCAAAGTGCCTTTGAAAAATTGAAGGGGTTGCTCATGAGTGCTCCTATTCTATGTGCCCTAGATTGGTCTTTACCATTCGAGCTAATGTGTGACACCTCTGACTATGCAGTAAGGGGTGTTTTGGGACAGCGCAAGGACTAGAAGCCCTACGCCATCTACTATGCGTATCAAACATTAGATGAACCACAACAAAACTATACCACCACCGAGAAAGAGTTACTTGTTGTAGCTTTTGCTCTTGATAATTTTCATTCATACGTACTTTAAACCAAAGTTATTGTATATACAGATCATGCGGCTTTGAAGTATTTGATGACAAAGAATGATGACAAGCCATGCCTCATTAGATGGATCATTTTACTCCAAGAATTTGACATTGAAGTATAGGATAAGAAAGGAGTAGAGAATGTAGTGGCCCACCACCTCTCTAGAGTCATGAGGGATGAAGACGATGGTGCCATACTTGAGAACTTTTGCGGATGAACAACTCTTCCGACTTCATGTAAGTCTTTCTACTATTATGTGGTATGCAGATATTGTGAACTATTTGGTTACTAGAGAATTCTCATGTACGATGCCTAAATCTCAACATGATAAACTTAACATAATGCTAGAACTTATTTACGGGATAAGCCTTACTTGTGGAAACAAGGTTCTGATTTGGTTATTAGGAGATGTGTCCCAGATAATCAACATAACTCTGTTCATGCATTTTTCATAATGAAGCATGTGGGGGATACTTTGGTTCCCAAAAAATAGCCCTTAAGGTGTTAGATTCGGGTTTCTTTTGTCCTTCTTTATTTCATGGTGCTCATCCATTTTTTACTACATGTGATAGGTGTCAAAAATCTAGTAATCAAGGACCTAGGGATCAAATGCTGCAAACTTACATTCTTCATGTCAAAATTTTTGATGTGCAGGGCATAGATTTTATGGGACCATTTACTTCTTCATATGGGTTTGAGTGACCATTCACTTCTTCATATGGTTTTCAGCACATACTTCTTGATGTGGATTATGTGTCAAAATGGGTGCAAGTCAAAGCCTCCCTTACTAACAATTCTAAAGTGGTTGATGATTTTCTTAACACTAACATATTTCTTAGGTTTAGCATGCCTCATGTGATGAGTAATGATGGAGGGAGCCATTTTTGGAACAAGATTGTTGGTGTATTATTGAAGAAGTATAGGGTCACTCACAAGGTGTTAGCACTAAATCACCCTCAAACCAATGGTTTAGCGGAAGTTAGCAACTAGGAAATCAAGAAAATACTCAGGAGAACCATTGGTCCTTCATGCAAGGATTGGAGTACAAGATTGGATGATGCTTTGTGGGCCTATTGGATGACCTACAAGACTCATATAGGCATGTCACCCTTTACACTAGTTTATGGAAAAGCATGCCATCTCCCCATGGAATTAGAGCACAAGGCTTGGTGGGCGGTCAAGAAGTTCAACATGGACCATGATGAAGCAAGAGTGCATTGGAAGTTGTAAATTTGTGAGCTTGAAGAGATTCGAAATGATGTATTTGATAGTCCATGGATCTACAAAGAAGGAACAAAAGCAGTACATGACAAGATGATTTGTGGCAAACAGTTTCAAGTTTGTTAAAAAGTTTAACTCTTTTGTTAACAACTTAAACTTTTCCCAGGTAAGCTTCATTCCAGATAAGGTAGCCCTTATGTTGTTACTCATGTGTTCTCTCATGGAGGTATACAGACTTAATCACTTGACACCGAGAGAGAACTCAAAGTTAATGGCCATTGTTTGAAGCCCTATTTCGAGACCTTCAAAGAGCACACTGTGGAGGAGATACGCGTCAAAGAATCGGGTGTTCAGAATGACTAAATGTAGCATCACATCTAGGCTGACGATGTTAAACTCAAGTTCTTGTTGGGAGGCAACCCAATGGAGGAGTCTACAACTGATTTGCACTCCCATCCCTTTATTTTTACTTTTGTTTGTTTTTCTTAGTTTAATTTTCTACGAACTCTATCTCATACTTGTTTCTATGCTCTTACTTTGATACATTGAGAACAATGTCGGATTTAAATGTGGGGGAGGGCTTTGTAAATTTGGTTGAGTCTTATTGTAAAAGAAAAGACAAAAATTTAAAAAAATATATTTAAAACAACAAAACAGAACAAAATGGTTTCGAGTGTTTTAGTCTTTAATTTAAAAAGTCCATAGCTTAGTGTCATTTGTAAGTGGATGAATACTTATCATTGAGTAAGAATATCCTATGTGACTTGGTGTCAAGAAGTGGATGGTTGCTAGGATGGGTTTTGGATATGAGAAAAGAGCTAGCTCAAAAATCACTCCTACATCTCTTGGTCTCTCTCACCAACTGGCAATTTCAGTAAGGTTGCCAGAAGAAGACATGGACTAAATTCGTACTTTGACAAGACCAGTCCCAAAATTCCAAGAAAAATCGAACTACCTTTGTTCCCGTCTGCCAATTATTTAACTAACAAGGGATTTCGCAACTTTCTTAACGCACTTTCAACTAATTATTCTTAGCCAAAAAGAATTCCTCCCTTGCAGGGTACTACCAACTTCCAACCCACTAACCCCAACAAGAGGTAAATTCTTACCATTTTAAACTGTCTGAGCCATGACTGCAATAATTCCTATATAGAACAACGTTATGTTATGTTAATCTCATTATTTCTTACATAAATGTTTCCCTTATTCAATATGTCTTTTATCGATTTCCTACTATTCAAAAGGAGTATGGTTAATTCCTTTTAACCTTCCAGCCATTAGCCCACACATAAATAGATATATAACGAAATCCTTTTTAATAACCCTATAAATTCATCAATTCACTATAGTTAATTCCTAATTTTTTATTAACTCAAATTGAAACATAAATCACCATCTTAAAATTATACATATAATTATCATTACTAGGAGGCATCAACAAGATCATATAACACTCAATATATAATTCATCATAATATATATTATGAATAACATTTATTTCCAAGAACCTTTTGAATAATCAAATCTCCTTTAATAATCAAATTATCTTTAAATATTCCAAATTTCTTGTATAAGAAAATATGATTAAAACACTAAATCTTTGGACGAGCATAACTTCTTTGTAGGATGCGCAATTGATTCAATTCTTGAACCAGAAAACTCAAAAGACAAGAAGGAACATTTTCATGTTAAGCATTTTTCCAAATTCAGGCTAACGTGCCCGCATGCACCGGGAGAAGTCAGAGATTGTCTCTGCCCTTGGGCCTTACGCACCTACGCAGAGGTCATCTCCGCACCTACGCAGAGGTCATCCCTAACCTCTCGCGGGTCCTTGTTCCGGATCTTCTTGACCCACGAGCGTGACCCAATTCTTTCTCCCATCTGTCACGTCTGTTTTTTTTTTTTTGTATTTGAAGTGTCTAACAACATCTACAAAGCCCCAGGAGAAGGTCTGTGACACTCGAATATGAAAAACTTACCTCAAGAGCTTAGTCTCGGGCCATTTCCAGGGCTCATTCCAATGACTTCCTCACATCTAACCTCACGTTTCCAATCCTAAATGATCCTAAGAACCTCAGAAAGGCCCCAGTAACTCTATTGATAGAGTTTCAGGCCCAAAACTCACAATTCAACATAGGTCCTTATGGATTCCCTTTTTTTTCGTCTCGACCTACCTTTACTCTTCACTGTCTTTCTGCATTTTTCTGTCTTTTCTCATCCTTTTGCTCATATTCCCTTTCTTTCATTTCCTCTCTCTTTCTCTCCCTAGTTTGCTTTCATTCTCCCTTTCGGTTTCCATCGACTTTGGTCTTTCTTTTTTTCTTTTCTTATTTTCGGTGCCTCTCCACCGATTCCCCCAACTCTCATTCCTTATCTACTTATAGCCATCAATGTCGGTGAAAGAGAGAAAATGAGAAGAATAAAGAAAATTCTAGAATTATCTAGGCCCACCAAATGTAAAATTACCAAAACGTACTTATGGCCCAAAATGACCGAAATGCCTATAAACCATTCATGACCCATCCTCCAATTTTGATGTGTTGCCTATCTACGATCTCAGATTCCCGAAACCTTCATAATGGTCTTCTCGGAATTCTCAAATGATGTTCAGGTAAAAAGTCAACTATTTGACTTTTTAGGGCCAAAATCGTCTTTTTACCTTTCTATTTTCCTAATTTTACGTTTCCTCAAGATCCGGGTCGTTACATGCTTGTTTTGAGTATGTCTTGAGTCTTTTTGATATTATACTTAGTATTTTCAAGAGCCTTAGGAGGCCCTTAACTAGTTGGTAATGAATTGTAACAAAACAAGAATATTTATAACATTTGCATATCACTTTGATGGAATTCTTGTGCTAATTGAGATATTTTGAGTGTTTTAACTTGTAGTAGATATGGTTCACAAAACTTGGTATAGATTTTGCATGTTAGAATTAAGTTTTAAATCATATGAACCTAAATGAGGTTTTGAGCTATTTGTGCTTTACTTCTTTAGTGATAACCATTTATTTTTATTTCATAGCGTATACATGCCTCGAAGGATTACTTGTAATAGCTTTAATGAACTAGAGATTGCTAGAACTTTCTCATATCGATTTGCAAAGCTTATAGTCAATACATACTTTGATTGTAGATATTATTGAAGCCACCTAGGTTTTCCACCACTTTGCCAAATAGCATGTGTTCCCTAATGTACACACGAGTTACGACACCCCTAGTAAGCCCTTTTAAGCCCACATTTAACCTTTCTTTCATTACCATGTGTGCCTAAACGCTTAGCCTTGTCCTTACCTTTGTTCTAAAGACTTGGTTGAAGATTTCGAATCTAGCATACATGAAGATGACATGAAGGTGTTCCTTTCAAGGTAATGACGTGTGGATGGGGAAAGACTTGTCCAAATTATTTGATGTAGAGTGTTTGAACTAATGTCCCCTATACTTTTGGATTTGGAGTCCCAATGAGTGGAAGGCACAAAAGTGAAGAAATATGTCTTTGCCATTGATCAAGTGGTGCAATGACTACATTTTTGAAATGATATTTACCACCACATATCCAAAATATGAATGCCTTAACCGTAACCCATTACAACCTATGATTAAAGACCTTTATGATCCATGGGATAAGTTACCTTTGATCTGTTGAGTAAGATGTGTGAGTGCTTATGGTTTAGGTTCATTTGTGCAAGTGATATCTTCCATTCATAAGGCATTGTTTAAGTGCTTTTATTGTTGAAATATGTGAGCTATTCTCTCACATATACCTTGAGTGAACTCCTATTCATGATTGAAAAGAATATGAATGCATCCATTCTTAGGTGGTCTTACCTTGATCGAAGCATGCACGAACTTAACATCACCAATGTTTTCTCCAAGTCTTATTTTTTCATGGCATTATTGTATCTCTATTATCTCTTGAATTTCCTATGCATAATTGTTGAATATCATGATGCCATATACTTAAAAAAAATCACGAGACATATATTTAAGGGCTATAGAGTTATTTTTACTAGTTTAATTTATTGAGTCGTAGTTTGTCTTAGTTTTTATATGGGACTAGAAAAGTTTAAGTGTGGGAGAATTTGATCTACTCATTTTATACATGTTTCTTATTTATTTTCTTCCAACATTTAGCTATGTTATTAGCTTAGTAAAGTGTTTTCTAACTTTTTCTAATGTTTTTAGGTACTAACCTAAAAATGCAGAGTAAAGAGGTTAATTTGTGAAGAAAAGAAGAACCTAGCCTTGGAGCCTCTACCGAGCCCCAACCATACCTTGGAGTCCTTATCAAGCCCTTGGTGCTCGCAGAGACCTATCCAGAGAGCTTGACAGGAGTCTGTCCTGGAAGCTGTCTTGATGCTTGGTGAGAGCTTGCCTAAGTTCTTACCGAGCACTTGTCTAGGTGTTGGCCCGAGTGCCAGCCCAAGTGCCTCTCAAAGACTTATCGAGGAGCTGACTTGGTGACACTCGAGGACCTGCTCAGGAGCTTATAGAGTGCTATTCCTAGCCCTTATGCCAGTCAAGTACCTATGGAGGACCTCCCAAGTGCTAGTTCTAGAGCGTATAAAGAGCCTACCCAAGGAGCAGGTGTGAAGCGTGTCTTGGAGCAAGTTAGAAGCTAGTTGGGAGCATGTCCATGTGCCAGCTGGACAGAGTCAAAGGCGGCCCAACGCATCCTGTGTGCCATCATATCCTTAAATCTCCATGTTTTACTCAAGTCCTTATCCAAGCAAGAACAGCGGCCATTACATAGGTGCACGGCCAAGGAATGCGCCTCCTTTCTGATTTCCACATAGAGCTAGGACTTATTGCTGTGAAGACTAAGCAAGGAAGATTTTCCTTAATGTCAAAATAGAAGGGCTTGAATAGGACTCCTACATTTTAGCGATAGGATTAGGGATGGTCTTGAAGTTGATATAATTTATGGATGAGTAAGGCATAAAGAATGCGTGGATCACGTGTAAATAATAAATTATGTTAGATTAGGTTTAGTTTAGTTCTTAAATAGGTAGGACAATAAAAACTATCTTCTTATTCCCATTCAAAACTTCAATTGTTAATTATACATAGGTGCCCTCAATCCCCGATTTAGAACGATCCACATTTACCAATGCTACATCTACACAAAAAGAGTTTAAGTTGCATGCGTTTTCATTAACGGTTAAGTGTTTAATTTGATGCCTGGTTTTAGCGTTATCACTTAAAGTAGAAATAAAATAAATTCCTCTCGAAAAATAGCAATAGGGTCAAAAACTCACAAGGGTAGTCTCCACTAATTTTCTAAGATTGACAAAATAGCATCGTTAAGTGCATAATTATGATACGCAAATAATCATGGCATAGCATAATTTTTAATTTTTTTAATTTTTTTAATTACATTTATTTTTTTAATTTTTTAATTTTCTTCCAAAATTAAATACAAAATGAATTGAAAAAGAATTTTTTTGGGCCAAAATTTTCCTTTCCAAGGAAGTTTTTTTATTTTTACATGCAAGTCTGCACCCCCAAACCTAAACTAAAAATTGTCCATATTTGATCCAAAAATAGACGTAATGAGGGATGGTCTTGATGGACCCTAGAAGCTTTCTTATGTTCATCAGGAGAACCTATGAGAAGATAAGAAGAGTACTTGAAACTAGTAGGGTGTCGGCCTAGTGGACTCCTTTGCTTAAGTCAGTAAATCATATGGAGATCAGACACAGAATAGGTAGCGTAAGGCTTAGTGAATAATGAATGTTGTGTACCTTTATGAGGCAAAAAATGGGCTGGAACCTCTTAGATGGTGCCATGTGTCCCAAGGTGTTGGATGGTTGGTGGTTATTCGCCGAAGTGTACAGTTGTATTGTTACCATTGGAAACGGTAACTAACCAATTGTGCCAACCATGATGTTCGAGGGTGCTAGACGGTAGTTCTTGAAAGACGACGACTGGGGCCTAAGTTAGTCTGTTGGTTGTATAATCATGTATGGTCATCAAATAGGGTCGACTTATCACCGTTTGGCCGGGAGGCGACTAAATCTAGTCGACAGGCAGTGAAATAGTTGGCAATGGCCGTTGCAGATGATTTTGGTCTTCTCCCTAGTGGACAATACCCTAGAGTCCCCCAAGTACTTGCTTGAGTGAGGGTACCAAGGCTTATGGATTGGAAGTCTCCTAGAAGACTGAAGTCAGATAGACGGGTCCTTGAGTATGTGCAAGCCTGAAAATCCCATGGGAGGCATGGAATTTGAAAGGGCAAATTTGCCCCCTGAGGTTGTACGGATTCTCCAAAATCCCCTAAGATGCATGGCATTCGAAAGGTTAGATCAACCCTCTAAGGTTCTACCGATCCACCAAAGTCCCTTGAGATCAAGGAATTTGAAAGGACAGATCAGCCACCTGAGGGTGTATCGATCTGCCAAAAAGTCCCCTAAAAACATGGAATTCGAAAGGTAAGATAAGCCGCTGAGGCTATACTGATCCACCAAAGTCCTCTGAGGGATATGAAATTTGAAAGGTTAGATAGGGCCCCTGAGGGTGTATCGATTCACCAAAGTCCTATGAGAGACATGGAATTGGAAGGGTTAGATCGACCCCCTGAGGGTGTACCAATTCACTAATTTCTCCTTTGAGATATGGAATTCAAAATTTCGGATAGGCATCCTAAGGGTGTACTGATCCCCAAAAGTCTCCTGAGAGATATGGAATTGAAAAGGTCAGATCAGCCCCCTAAGTGTGTATCGATTCACCAAAGTCTCTTGATAGACATGGAATTCAAAAGTTCAGATGGTCCCTCTGAGGGTCTACCGATCCACTAAAGTCCCCTACGAGATATGGAATTCGAAAGTCATAATCAGCCCCTTTAGGGTGTACATGACAGGACCCATTCATAATCCCCTTGGATTATCGTGGGATGTCCTGCTCCCATCTAACAACACGTGCCAGACCAGGGATAAGACCATATCCCTCTCGAGGTTTCCATAGTACGTAGCTTCATGTGATATCTCGGTCCCTACTATAGCCCGCATTCGCGATCAACCTGAAGGGTATCAAAAACATTAAAATAGTGAGTGGACAAAAAAAACAGTTCGAAAACAATTTCCGAAATAACATTTTTACCTTTAAATTAAAAGCATCCATGCATCAGAAATCCAATCGTAGTTCAAATACTTTCTTAAAACCAAACCATATTGCTTTTCAAATAAATAAATAATGAAAACATGCATCAAATAAAATCAAGTATCTCACGTAGGGTCTCAGCCAAAAATCAAATCACATAGGGTCTCGGCCCAAATCCAAATCACATAAATCATCTCATGGTAATGTCCAAACCATAAAACAAATAAACCAAACCATAAAAAAATAATTCTGGACATATTATCAGTACTCAAAACATGAGAAACCAATCCTCAATATCCAATATCCAACATCCATACAATAATCACGATATAAATGCAATACGTGAGACTCGGGATTACCACATCCGAGTATACACCCAAGATCTACGACGTCTGGGTGATGACATTCCTAGGATCTATGACGTCTAGGTAATATCCATATATGACACTCCTGAGCTTGAGCCTCCCCTCGGAGCTACTTATCTCCAAGTAGTGTAATCGTGACCTCTCCAGAACCTACTACGTCTGGAGGAAATATAGCAAACCTTCCCGAATCTATATATTAATTAAGGACAAATTGAGGATTATCGAGACTGCTTGGGTATTAGTCAAGGATTTTTGGGACAGTCGGCATAAATTACAATTTTGCCCTTGAAATGGGTAAAATGTTGACTTTTGACCCAGAAAGTCAAATGCATGAGGACCGAGCACCGTATGTAGATCGAGACGTTAAGAGTCCGTACAAAGGCGGCACATCTAAATCGAACGTCGAACAGAAAAGTTATGGTTTACGAAAGGAATCAGGAACTATTCACATTTTATGAGGAAAGTGTACAACTGGCCGATTTAGATAGGGTAAAAATCTGGGTGGACCAATTGATGAGTGACAAGTGTCACCCATCTGATTGGCCTATTACCCCAAGTATTTTGGGATCCTATTTTGTCCGTCATTTACCTTTTTGTAACCTCGCACCCGAAACCCACACAAACACCACAACCCTACCCCATTCCCTCATCCTCTACTGCTGGTGTGAACGGCAGAATGAGAGAGTGTATTGAGATGACCAAGACGGAGGCAATGGCGTGGGCAACTGTGGATGGTGGCTAGAAAACCCTGAAGGTAAGTTTTTAAGTTTGAATTTTTGAAGTTGAGATTTAGGGGTCGTTTGACTGTTTGGTAGATCAAACCTTTTTCCTCGGGACTGTACGAGGCTGTAGGATCGAAAACCAGAGGCATAGGACCACAAAACTACCCTAGGCAGGGGTTCAAAACTAGGTCATGAGGTTTGAGCTTGGACAAGTAACTTCTAGCCTTCTTGTTCTTATTTTCATGTCATAGAACTCTTCTAGGGATCAAGATGAGTCGATAGGGACAAAAATGGTCGAATTTGGTTTAGTTTTGAGCGAGTTAAGACCGAGTCGAGTTGTAACGACCGGTCCCAAATTTTGGGGTTAGATTAGTGATTAATCAGGGTTAGCGGGACTAATCGGGGATTAGTCGGAGAATCACGAACGGACGGTATAAAGTGACGATTTTACCCTATGAATTGGGTAAAAAGTTGACTTTTGACTAGGGCAGTCAAATGGACTTTCACCGATGACTATGACATAGATCGGATCATTACGAGCCCGTAGACAGGCTGCACGTCAAAATTAGACATTCAACGGGGAAGTTACGAGTCTTGAACACTTTACGACACTATTGCATGCAAATCAAGGAAGGGACATTTGGCAGGTTTGGATTGGGCGGAAAGTTATGGAGGGACCCACCAGATGAGTGACAAATGTCACCCATTTGATTAGCCCACATCCACACATGGTGGGATATTTTCCCTCCCCCTCGATCGATCATTTCTTCATTTCTCTCAAACCCCCGCGAAAAGTCTGGAAACCATGAACACACCTTATATAACCCTTTCCTTCCCTCTTCTCTTATGGTTAGTGCATGAATGAGCGTGAGAGAGGAGATTGAGTAGATGATGATCAGGTTGTCAAGGTGGACAGTCGTGGATGGTGGCCGGGGAAAACTAAGAAGGTATGCTTTGCTTCAAAAATCCGAACGCTAGTTTTTGGTATTAGTTTATCGATTCTAACTATTGGAATGTGTTTTTGGTAGCCATACGAGATTATTGGGCTTGGAATCAAGGCTGTAGGTGGTATGTGGTGGCTGGAAATAGAGGAAGAACCTGTGCTACTATTGTTCGAATCAAGGTATAAAATCGAGGCCTGATTTCATGTCTTTGAATCCATAGATTGCTTAGGATGGACTGGACGATCACACAGGGACTAACAGGATTGAAAACGGATTGAAATTGAAGGTTTTGGAGTTGGGACGGGAAGCAGGTACTGTTCGACCCGATTCAGATAGTTGGGTTGTCCCAGCTAGAGGCCAGGGGTAACCTGATGTCAATAATGACGTCATCATGATGATGTCATCATGTCAGGTCTAATAATGTCAGACTGAGATATCAGACAGGGGACCAATGGGGGGTTGACACGTGGCACTATCAGAATCTGATAAGTGTTAGCGATGACTTCAGCATTACTGTTCACAACATTGACCGAGCATTGACCAGGCACATGGGGGCATGTGGGCTTGAATTTCGAGGTGGGACTAATGTCATTTAAGGGTTTCGACGATCCGAATCCAATGGTGGTGGTTTTGGGTCGATCAGAGATCGTTAAGTTGGTCAAATTGAGGGTTTCCACCTCGAAAAATGTGTCCGAGATGCTTTGACTTATCCGGGAGCTTTAGGGTATTATCCTATAGACCTATATGGATGATTAGAGATCTTCGAGTATGATTTGGACAGGATCGGAGGTTCCGGTTATAGTGATTAGCCTCGGGAAGGTTTATGGCACACGTATCGAGGTGGTAGCTAGGACGGTCTGTGAGTGGACTTTTGTTTTATAAAGATGATGCATGCATAACTGTTTTATATGCTTTTTATATGTGTTTTGTGATGAATATGATTGTGGTATTTATGATTTCCTTAATTACACGTATTTCGAGGTTTGTGGTTTTATACCGTGTTTATACGTGCTGGTATTTGAATGAGTTCGGATCGGAGGCCCAGTTGATTGAAAATTGGGCGTGAGTCCTATTTGTGATTTATAAAATCGATTTGGAAAGATGAACTCGGGAATGAGACCCATTTTTTTTTTGGAAACTGTCGGACTTGGAGTCTAGTTCATTTAATGAGATATCGGGCTGAGACCCTGTTGGTTTACGAATTCGGGCATGACGCCCAATTATGGTTTATAAACATGATTTCGGGTCAAGGACCTATTTATTGATTTGGATTTATGGAATTATGATGATTTTAAGGAAATTTCGGGTGTGGCCCCTTTGAGATGTTTTGGAAATGATTTTAAGCAGATGTTTCCCATATACCATCCTTAGATGAGGATATGTGGATGGTCTCCTCCAGATGTCTAGGACATTGGGGAAGACACAACGCATTGTCTGCGAGGGTCATTGCACGTAGCGACCGAACCGTATAGTGACTCAGGAGCAAGATTGCTATGATTAGACGTGTAGGACGTCAGACATCTGGGATGCTAGAGATTAACCCGGAGAGAATCCGGGCAGCACACGTTTCTTAGACTGTGAGATATGACGTCTAGTACGTCAAGCGTCCGGGATGCTACGCATCTGGGATGCCGAGGATGGGTATTTGGTAAACATGACCTTTTAGATTTATGAAATGGTATTTCTATGTTTATGGATTTGGACAGTAGCCTATTTAGATTTGGATTTGGATTTACAGTTTTGGGCTGAGTTCCCACACTTGGTTGATTTTATGGTTTGGGGCTAAGGCCCTAATGATTTGAGAAAATGAAATGACTTTGGTTTTCTAAATGGTTTTTATTATGTTTGAATTAACTAGTTTACCAATGCATGCATAGTTTTATGTAAAGGCATAAAAGTCTTCTTGTGAAATGAGTTTTTTAATTAAATTATTTATTATCGTCCACTCATAGTCTTTTCTAGTTTTTAATGTCCTTCAGCTTGACAGCGGATACGAGCTGTAGCCGAAACTGTAACCTTACATTCCTTGGCTGATCCTGGCGCACTCTAGGAGCTAATTAGGTTTAGGATTTCAAATTATCCCTTATCTGGCCTTCGTGTTACCTCCTGTGGCACATGGGTTAGACAGGAGCATGGCACATCCCACGTAATCCCACGGGGTTTGGGATGGGTCATGTCAGGTGGTATCAGTGTGTGGTTAACATGTGGTACTCTCACATCAAGTTGTTGTCCGAGCGAGATTGTTAGTGTGGGACCTAGAGCAGTGTGCACATCTGCCTAGGATTTGAGGTCTTTACGAGGAACAGCCCATCATCAACTTGAAAGTGAGGGCAATAGCATAAGATAGTTAGTAGAAATGAGTCGTGGGAAGGGGATGATTCACCGATACGTTGTGCGTCAATGTGATTCGACCCGGGTAGGGTTGTATGTGACAGATTGGCAGTGGGGGGACCGTCGGATGATCAGGCGATGTTAGATTTGTTGTGATGCTGGGAGTAGTTGGGTTTGAGCAATCCTAGTTGAGTTGATGATTGGATTGGGCGACTCTTGGTTGCTAGGACCATGGGATCGTTCAGATTATAGACCTTGCTGCAGAGGGCAGTCAAATTTAGATGAACCCTGATTCGTGATAGATGTCTTGGATAGGCGAATCGAGTTGACCTAGTGGGCAAACCTTAGTGATGATAACTCTATTTGGAAGCGACTAGTGTTGTTGGTACGGGGAATGCGAGTTAGATGGTTGTATTGGCGATGGTGTTGCAGAGAAGAATGGCAAGGAAGGAGTGAGGTGAAGACAGGGGAGAATCGCAGGGAAGAATGGCCTTGCTGATTATGCTAAGCTAGGAGTATAGGAGAATCGTATTGTAGAATGAAATGATTATCCAACCTCTGTTTTGGTCATGTGGAGGAGCTCCGGTTGGATATGTGAGTGAATTGGAGTACATGCTCTATCTTGAGCATGTAATGGATATGTGGTGTCAGAACTGCTCTATCTTGGATAAATGCGTAGGTGGGATTGGCTTCCTTTCAAAGCCGACTAGTTGTGATGGTGAGTATGACTGATTTGATAAGTGAAATGATACCTAGGGTGGAAATTTGGAAAAGATGAATAGCTGAAAATTGAGTAGGATGTGTTTAGGCCTGGAGTTATGATATGTCTGGTACGGGATTGGACAGATGAGCTCTAGAATTGAAGCATGATTGGCTCGTAGCCATGTTGTAATCAGTGTCAGTAAGAGCCATGTTTTAATCAGTGTAGGTGTAAGGATGTTGCGTGTGCTAGGGGTTTGCATCAGTGTTGATGGTGGATGTGGTTCAGATAGATACGCATTGGATGACGTAAGTGAGTTATCACTTGGAGTAGCCGTCTGCCAAATAGTGGACGGTTTAGACATGTGGGTGCATGAGATGCACCAATTGTAATTGTGATGGAAGTGATAGCTATCGGAAAGTTTCTGATGTAGTCAGTTGTCAAGGTATGGACTGGACATTGAATACTGCACGCGAGGCCAGAGTGATCAGGTAGGTTTTAGTGATTGGTGCGAGCAGGAGCTCAAAGTCGTGGATGACTAAAGGAACCCTGCAATGCAGGTGTGTTATCACTACTAGCCAAGTAGTCGGTGAGGTCCAGTTACCCACACGTTGAGCGAGTTGGTGGTTCGTGTAACCACAGATGAGGCGAGAGGTCGGGTTACTTCGTATGAAGTGACTGCTCTGTAACTCAGGTAGAGTCCACGTGGATCGTTGAGGAAGTTGATTGAAGTGAGTACCGAGATCGATAAATGCCACCATTTTGAGCTTGGCTTAGTAACACAAGAATCGTGCAATTGTGATGGCACAATCTTACGCTACATTGAGGGAGTTGTGGTACGAGGTACCCTTACTATGGCTCTAGTAGGGCAAGGTTAGAGTCGTAAACTGAGTATCAGTTGTCAAGGTGGTGTCGATGACTAAATGACGGCTAGAGTTAATGGTTGGAGCTCTGATACCAAGGTAGTATTGTTAAGCGGTGATAGTTGGAAGGTGTTCGTATAATCCCAGAATTATCAAGAGTCTCTAATGTGTCAGTCTGAGTTACAGACGTCGTTGAGTAGTATCTGTCAGCTGGTATCAACTTGGGAAGTGTGGTCGAGTGTGGACTCTTGTGTAGGATGGGGATTTCCATAGTTGGGTGTGGAATTGGATGAGTTTGAAATTTTTGTAAGGGGGGTAGTCTGTAACCACCAGTCCCGAATTTTGGGGTTAGATTAGTGATTAATCAGGATTACCGGGACTAATCGGGGATTAGTAGGAGAATCACGGGTGGACGGTGTAAAATGACGATTTTACCTTTGGGAATTAGACAAAAAGTTGACTTTTGACTCGGGTAGTCAAATGGACTTTGACTGAAGACGTTGACGTAGATCGGGTCATTACGAGTTCGTAGATAGGCGGCACATCGAAATTGGACATTCGACAAGGAAGTTACGAGTCTAGAATGCTTTACGACACTATTTCATGCAAACCGAGGAAAGGACATCTGATAGGTTTAGATTGGGGGGAAAGTTCTGGAGGGACCCACCAGATGATTGAAAAATGTCGCCCATCTGATTGTCCCACATCCCCACACAGTGGGATATTTTCCTTCCCCCTCGATCGATCATTTCTTCATTTCTCCCAAACCCCTACGAAAAGTCCGGAAACTATGAACCCACCCTATATAACCCTTTCCATCCCTATTCACATGTGGTTAGTGCGTGAATGAGAGTGAGAAAGGAGACTGACTCGATGATAATGAGGCTATCGAGGTGGACCATCGTGGACAGTGGCTGGGGAAAACCGAGACGGTAAGCTTTGGTTCAAAAATCTGAACACTAGTTTTTGGTATTGGTTGATCGATTCTAACTATTGGAATGTGTTTATGGTAGCCATACCAGATGATTGAGCTTGGAATCAAGGCTGGAGGTGGTCTGTGGTGGCCGGAAACAGAGGAGGAACTTAGGCTACTATTTGTTCGAATCAAGGTATAAAATCTAGGCCTGATTTCATGTCTTTGAATCCATAGATCGCTTAGGATGGATTGGACGATCACACAAGGACTAACAGGATTGAAAATAGATCAAAACTGAAGGTTTTGGAGTTGGGTGGGGTCGCGGGTACTGTGCGACCCGGTTTAGACAGTCTAGTTGACCCGGTTGGAGGTCAGTGGTAACCTGACGTCAGTAATGATGTCATCACAATGACATCATCATGTCGTGTCTGACAATGTCAGACTAACATGTCAGATAGGGGGCCAATGGGGGCTTGACACGTGGCACTCTCAGAATCTGACAAATGTCAGATCTGACAGCTGTCAGTGCTGACGTCAATGATGATGTGAGCTGTTTTGTTCACCACGTTGACCAGGCGCATGGGGATACGTGGGCTTGAATTTCAAGGTGAGCCGAATGTTATTTTAAGGGTTTCTACGATTCGGATCTAATGGTGGTGGTTTCGGGTCGATCGGAGATCATTAAGTTGGTCAAATTGAGGTTTTTTACCTTGGGCAACGTGTTTGGGACGCGTTGACTTATCCGGGAGTTTTAGGGTTTTATCCTATAGACTTATATGGATGATTAGTGACCTTCGGGTATGATTTAGACAGGATCGGAGGTTCTAGTGATGGTGATTAGCCTTGGAAAGGCTTATGGCACTCGTATCGAGGTGGTATCTAGGACGGTCTGTGAGTGGACTTTTGTTTTATAAAGATGATGCATGCATAACTGTTTTATATGATTTTTATATGTGTTTTGTGATGATTATGATTATGGTATTTATGATTTCCTTAATTGTACAAATTTCGAGGTTTCTGGTTTTATACCGTGTTTATACATGCTGGTATTTGAATGAATGCGGGCCAAGGGTCCAGTTGATTGAAAATCGAGCATGAGTCTCATTTTGATTTATAAAATGGATTTGGAAAGATGAACTCGGGCATGAGACCCATTTGGTTTGGAAACTGTAGGACCTGGAGTCCAGTTGATTTAATAAGATATCAGGCTGAGACCCAGGTTGTTTACGAATTCGGGCATGAGGCCCAGTTATGGTTTATAAACATGATTTCTGGTCAATGTCCCATTTACGGATTTGGATTTATGGAAGTATGATGATTTTATAAAAATTCTAGGCATGGCCCTTTTGAGATGTTTTGGAAATTTTAGGCAGGATTGCTATGATTAGCCGTCTGGGACGTTAGACATCTGGGATGTTAGAGATTGACCCGGAGAGACCCCGGGCAGCACGCGTTGCTTAGACCATAAGATATGTCGTGTGGGACTTCAAGCGTTTGGGTCGCTAGGCATCTGGGATGCCGAGGATAGGTATATGATAAACATGACTTATAGAATTTATGAAATGGTATTTATGTGTTTATGGATTTTTGTTTATGGATTTGGGAAATGGCCCACTTAGATTTGGATTTGGATTTATGTTTTTTTGCTGAGTTCCCACACTTGGGTGATTTTATGGTTTTAGGCTAAGGCCCTAATGATTTGCGAAAAGGAAATGACTTTGGTTTTCTAAACTATTTTTATTATGTTTGAATTAACTAGTTTACGAATGCATGCATAGTTTTAAGTGAATGGCATAAATGTCTTCTTGTGAAATGAGTTTTTATTAAATTATTTATTTTCTTCCACTCACAGTTTTTTCTAGTTTTTAATGCCCTTCAGGTTGATACCGGATACAGGTTGTAGTAGAGACCAAAACCTCACATTCCTCGGCTGATCCTGGCTCACTCTCGGAACTAATTGGGCTCAGGATTTTGGATTATCCCTTGTCTGACCTTCGTGTTACCTCGTGTGGCACGTGGGTTAAACGGGAGCATGACAAATTCCACGTAATCCCGGGGGGATTGGAATGGGTCGTGTCACGAGTCACTAGTTAAGTCAACCCGTTGCAGAGAACCGGGTCAACCTGCAAGAGGTACACAATGATAACGTGAGCGGGTGAGGTTATCATCTGTCAGAGGTGTCAGGCCATGTGGCCAATAGGATGTTGACACATGGCAGTTTTCAGGTACAGTCAGCACTGACAAGTCAGACCACATGGACCAATCTAGTCATGACACGTGGTAGACATGTGGACCAATCTAGGACTAACAAGTGGCATTGTCAGACCTGATAGGTGTCAGACCTATCAAGATGACATCAGCATCAAGCCATTATGACGTCAGCCGTTGACTTTGATCATTGACCGTGACGTCAGCGTTAACTTTTAACCAAGGTTGACCAGGAAGTTTGACTAGAATGTGGGGGCACGTGGGTATGAATTTTGAGGTAAGAATGATCCCATTCGAAAGGTTACGACGATCTAAATCCAATGGTGGTGATTTCAGGTCGATCGGAGATCATTTGGGAGGACAAATTGAGGTTTTAAGCCTAAGGATGCGTGTTCGGGACACATTGAATTTTTCAGGAATGTTGAGGGTTTTTTATTAGGACTTTTCTAGGTTGTTAGTGACCATTCATCTTGTTTTGGATAGGTTCAGAAGACTCGGAGAGTTTAGTTTAACCCCGGAGTGGCTTACGGTGCAGCGTGCACGCGCGCAGCTTGGATGGTTTGTGAGTGGACATTTGATTTCTAAATATGATGACAGCATAACTGTTTTATATGTTTTTTATATGTTATTTGAGATTCCTTGAGTTCATATGATTGTGGTGTGTTTGTATTTTCGTACAAATGTGGTGTTGCACGTTTTTCGATATTTATACTTTATGTTGTACCTTGGGCTAGGCCAGGTTTTTATACGTGCTTGTGTTTTCAAAGGATTTGAACAATGAAATGATTTGGAATTTGGAAATATGATCTCGGGCTTGAGGCCTAATTCGTTTATGATATCGGGCTTGAGGCCTAGTTGGTTTGTGGTATCGGGCTTGAGTCCCAATTGTGGTTTATGAAATGAGATTTCAGGTTTGAGACCCTATTGGGATGATTTTCGGCTGAGTCCCTATGAGATTTGTATTGGATCGGATTCAGAGAATCCTGATTTTGTGGAAACGGTTTTTGAAAGCTATACCTCGGGTTGAGATCCTGTTGAAATGTTTAAAACTTGATTTGAGGTATAAATGGTTTATAATGGTTTTCCACTGGTTTTGATTACAGTTTTACCTATACCATCGTTATGAGTGGATTTTCCCCTCCAGACATCTCGTAGTATCTTGGAGATAGTCGTGCATTACCTAGGAGGGGCCGCTCTAAGGAGAGGCTCAGGACCAGGAGTGTGAGCGTTGCCTGAGAGGGGCCGCTCCGACGAGAAGAGGTTTAGAATGAGGATTGCTAGATATTGATATCACCCCAGATAGGGTTCGAGGGGTGGGCTCGGACTTGAGACTCCGAGCGGCACACGTAGCCTTAGAACCGTGACATTATTGATTAGACATCAGGGATGTCAGACATCTGGTATGTCGGGCATTGGTTATACTGTATTTTCCGAATTTGGGTAAAGACCCCACATGTTTTGGTTTTGGGGCTGAGACCCTACTAAGGAAATGGCTTTGATTGAAAATGTTTTCACTGCGTAATGATTTGAAATCCATATGATGGATTTAAAGAAAATGGTTATGATAACTTGTTTTCTGATGCATGCATGCCTTTTAATGAAGGTTATAAATGTCCTTCGTGAAATGCGTTTTATAAACTATTTCTTTTCGTCCACTCACAATTTTTATTATTTTAATACCCTTCAGGTTGATCGCGGATGCGGACTGTAGCAGAGGCTGCGACATCACTTGCCGCCATAGACCCTATCATACTCTAGAAGCCTCAAGAGAGTTTAGATGTATCCCCGATCTGGCACGGGGTGTCATACGGGAGCATGGCAGATCCCGCGTGAATCTAGGGAGGATTGGGATGCGTCGTGTCAGTTTGGTATTAGAGCACTAGGTTGCTCTTGAAGTGTTATGCATGTGCCCGATATGATGTCTCTAAGAGGAAAACAGAACATTATCAACCTAATAGCTAGGGTAAGAGTAGGAAAAACTAGTGGAAACGAACCTGAGTTAAGTTACGTTTGGCATCGTATGCGGTGATTCAATGAAATTTGACCCCAAAGAGGGCTGTAGATGACAACGTTTTTGGGTAATGACGGATGGTTGGTATGAAGTTAAAGGCATCTAGTGAGATCCAATCCACGAGCACAATCACGAGATGATATGTCAGTCCATCCCCGATCAATGAACTTTACACTTTGAGCAGAGAACATACAAACGTTAGAGGCGGTTTAGATGTTGAGTTACACTCTGTTAGACAGGGTCCGGTTATTACGGAGTAGGTGGTGTAGGTGGTAGGTTGCCCCCCTACGTACGGAGTCTCGATAGCAGAGTGTTTCTTGGGTTAGTATGCACAAGAGTTGTGGTAGACATTGGTATCGAGGGTTGTGGTTAAGATTGTTGTGAGTTGGGTGACGTTCAAGGAACATTTCTTACGTAGTTTTTGCCCAGTGTTGTTGAGTTACGAGTGAGGTAGAGTTCCTCCGACATCATCAAGAGATTGGTTGTTAGCTCGGTACGAGCAGAGGGTAGTGACTTCGTCGTGGTGTGCTTCTATTCGGTGTTTAATAGAAGATTTGGGAGCAGCGCATTGTATTGAGATGCCCCATCTTCTCCACTGGTGTGATTGGGATGAATGAGATGAGTTAAAAAAAAGAACATAGTGGGTTAAGGGCAATAGTTATGGTTCTGAGGGACACCGAGTGCATCGAGAGAATGTGATTGTGATTATGAGGACCCGTGCCTTAAGGGCATAGTTAGTAATCTCGCATCGCCCGCGGAGATCTGGGGATGCGCCTTATATGTGTGGGCACGTATCTATCCAACATGAGGCCTTTTGGGAGCTCATTGGCTTTGGATTCCTTATGAACTCCAAAGTTAAGCGAGTTGAGGGTGGTGCAATCCCAGGATGGGTGACCCATTGGGAAATTGCATGCGAGCTCCTGAGAACAAAACCTTGAGGGCTAGGCCCAAACCGGACAATATTCTGTTGGAGAAGGTCAGGTCGTGACAATTTGGTATCAAAGCTGAACCCTGACCAGAAGTGTGCTAGCGAGGATGCTGGCCCCAAGGGGGGTGGATTGTAAGACCCGTGTCATGGGAAGGACAGTGAACAATCCCACATCGCTGGGGGATGGAAAGGTGAAGTGGCTTATATGTGTGTGCACATATCTATCTACATGAGGCCATTTGGGAGCTCACAGGCTTTGGATTCCTTAGGAACTCCAAAGTTAAGTGAGTTTGGGCTAGTGCAATCCCAAGATGGGTTAGCCACAAGGAAGTTACATGTGAGCTCCCGAGAGCAAAACCGTGAGGGCTGGGCCCAAAGCGGATAATATCGTATTGGTGAAGGTTAGGTCGTGACAATTTGGTATCCGAGCCTAACCCCCGCTGGAATTAAGCATGTCAGCGAGGACGCTGAGCCCCAGGGGGGTGGATTGTGAGGACCTGTGCCTTGAGGGATGGTTAGCAATCCCACATTGCCTGGGGAGATCTGGGGAATGATTCTAATATGTGTGGGTGTGCATCTATACAACAGAAGGCCTTTTGGGAGCTCATTGGCTTTGGATTCCTTGTGAACTCCAAAGTTAAGTGAGTTGAGACTAGTGCATTTTCGGGCTGGGTGGCCCAATGGAAAGTTCCATGTGAGCTCCCGTGAACAAAACCGTGAGGGCTAGGCCCAAAGCGGACAATATCATGTTGGAGAAGGTATGGTCGTGACAGTGATCACAGTATCCTCCTTGTTGAATTGGATTACACCTCCGTACCCCTATGCCCAAATTCAAAACTGGTGTTTTATCTTTCCTTGGTAAGTGTGCACGAATGTCGGGGGCATGAGTTAATCCCATAAGAGTTGGGACATCAGAATCAGGTTGTTCCATTACTACCAATTGGATGTGCATGAACGGTATAATAAAAGACAGGCGAGGTTTGACCTTAAGTTGGATTAGTGGACTACCTGTTACTCCTCAATCGAGTCTTCAAGTAAACGGTTGTAGTTGACGGTCATTGAGTGTTGCGTTAGTCCTTGGGTGAGACCAGAGGAGCAGAGAGTACTTCTTTCAAGTGTTACGGCCTCCAGGCCGAGAGGGTATGACATGAGTGGTGTAGTTGATGTTGAACATAGTTGTTACTGGGTACATAACCCATTTCGCAACTGATTGCCAGAAGTGAGGAGTAATCTGATCGTGGAAGAATCACGATAGTAGTTGTTAACATATATTATTGGTTGGTGCTTGGTGTCACTAGTGTTTGGTAGACCCGTGTTGGTTATGGTTTATTGGCCGAGAAAGTTAGTGTGGATCCTAGGTGGATCAGGTGGTATTCGAGACGATCACGATGATCGAGATTTTGGGGGCGAATTGTTGGTCGAGTTGGTTGGAGCTTGAGGGGTTTGAGGATCGAGAGAGAGCTTGGGATTGACGATGGCCAACTAGGAAGATTGTGATTGGAGTCATCTAGATAAGATAAATGTCAGTGATGATTGAGTAGAGATTATCATGTGGTAAATGAGACGATAGAGTGAGTATCATTCAGGAAAAGATGAATAGCCAATGCCTCAAGTAAGATGTTGGCAGGTTCGTTATCGCTCCGAATGGAGTGTTGTTGAATGGAGGTTGGTCATCGACAGGTTTGGGATTGGTACGCCTTGGTGACATGTGTCGGTTGACCTTGGAATAAACCAAGGGATGAGATTGGTTAGTGAACTGGTTGGGCTATCTCTGGTGTTGGTCAGGTGACTAGGAAACTCGAAAGAAACACTGAATTTATGTGTATGATCTGTCTAGGACAGAGATCAGACAAACAGACACCAGAATTGAAGTGTGATTAGCTAGTAACCATGTAGTGGATGAACTAAATCTGAGGTTATTGTGGTGTGTGGACTAGTTTGCTAATGTGTGTGCGTTGTGCGTGAGTACAGTTCTTGAGGAATTCTGAGTAGTGGCTTGTGGTTGTTTGTTGTGTGCACCTATAAGTAGGGAACGTTGGATAGTGGTTGTGGACGTGTTGGTAATCGGATTGGTTTCGATATTGTTGGTTCGTCGAGAATGTGCACTAGACATCAAATACTGTGCACTAGAGTAGAGTGATCTTATGAGGGTTCAGTGATTGTATGAGCTGGAGCTCAGAGCCATGGTTGGCGAGAGGAACCCTAGGGTTTGAGTTGTGTTATCCCTGCTAGGGCAAGTATTCGATGGGGCCCAGATACACTCAGGTTGAGTGAGCTGGTGGTTAGTATAACTACAGGATGAGTGAGATGTTAGTTTGGTATCAAACGGCAGTTTGAGACTTTTCTCGAGTAAGGATCACAACGTAGGACTCTAGAGTGATTCGAGGTTTTTTTAAGTGGCTCGAGGAGTGGTAGTGGAGCCGTGAGTACCAGCTTAACACAATGGTCTCCAACTGTAAACTGTCTAGTGAGGCAGATGATTTGAGATTTGAGATCTCTCGGCGAGAGCAAGATGTCAGCTTGGGTTGTCAGCTGAGAAGGATCGTCAAGCTAAAAGCTGAAAGGTGTCAGCTTGGTTTAGCAGAATTGTCGGCCTGATTTGTCAACTGAGTCGGACGGTAAGTTGGTCTGTCAACTTGGAATCGGTTGAACGGTGAGTTCGACGTGTGTCAATGTCTTAGTTGACGTTTTGATTCTTGATACTTGGTTTGTGAGGGTTGAGTTTTGGAGCTTTGGAAGCTTTCGCTGACGGTTGGTCACGAGTTTGTTGGTCGCAGAGGACTGAGCTGAGTTTCAGCAGTGACCGTTGGATTGTCGTTACCGTCGAGTGAAGTTTGGATATAGACGAGTACTGTGGTTAGTTGTTGGACGTGTACGTTTACATGAGAGCACCTTGAGCTGGAGGCAAGATTGGATGTCCACAGTTTGAATGTGGATTTAGGTCAATTTGCATTTCGAGGAAGAAATTCTTTAAGGGGGAAAGATTTTAACAACACATCCCGAATCTACAGATTAATTATGGATAAATTGAGCATTATATAGACTAATCGGGTATTAGTCGAGGATTTTTCGGAAGATCTGCGTAAAATTACGATTTTACCCCTAGAATGGGTAAAATCTTGATTTTTGACCTGAGAAGTCAAATGCACGAGGACGGAGAACCGTTACGTAGATCGAGATGTTACGAGTCTGTAGACAGACGAAACGTCGAAATCAGACATCAGATGAAAAAGTCATGGTTCACGAAAGGAATTGGGAACTATTCATATTTTACGAGGAAAGTGTACAAATGGCGTATTTGGATAGGGTCAAAATCTGGGTGGACCAATTGTTGAGTGACAAGTGTCACCCATCTGATTAGCCCATTACCCCAAGTACTTTGGGATCCTATTTTGTTCTTCATTTTCCTTTTTGTTTCCTCACACCTGAAACCCACAAAAACACCACAACCCCACCTATTCCCTCATCCTCTACTATTGGTGTGAACGGGAGAGTGGGAGAGTGTACTAAGACGACCAAGACAGAGGCAACGGCGTGGACAACTGTGGTCAATGGTCGGAAATCGTGAAGATAAGTTTTGACGTTCGAATTATCGAAGTTGAGATTTATGGGTTGTTGGACTGTTTGGTTGATCAAACCTTGTTCCTTGGGACTGTGCGAGGCTGTAGGATCTAAAACTAGAGGCAAGGACCCCGGGACGGCCCTAAGTGGAGGTTCAAAATTAGCTTGGACATGTAACATTTAGCCTCCTTCTTCTTATTTTGTGGTCATAGAACTCCTCTAGGGATCAAGACGAGTCGATAGGAACAAAATGGTCGAATTTGGATGAGTTTTGAGCGAGTTAGTACCAAGTCGAGTCGCGGGTTGAGTCAAACCTGCAGAGAACTGGGTCGACCCAGCGAGCTGTAGACGATGATGACGTCATCTGGTGGCGTCATCATCTGTCGGAGGTGTCAGGCCACGTGACCAATGCGGTGCTACCATGTGGTAGTTATCAGGAACTGTCAGCACTAAACTGTCAGACCCTATGTGGATTAATTGGAGGGTTCCACATGGCAGGCTGTCAAAGGTTTCAATGGACACATGGACCAATCGGTGGTGCCATGTAGCAGGCTGTTAGAGGTGTTAGTGGACACGTGGCAGACACGTGGACCCATCAGGGGCTAACACGTGGCACTATCAGACCTGATAGGTGTCAGAGACTTTGACTATTGATTGTGATGTCATTGTTGACTTTTGATGGCGTCATCATTAACTTTTGAGGTTTCGACGATCTGAATCCAATGGTGGTGGTTTCAAGTTGATCGGAGATCATTTGGTAAGTCAAGTTGAGGTTTTTAGCCTAGGGGTGCGTGTCTGGGACACGTTGACTTTTCCGGGAGTTTTGAGTGTTTTTTATTAGGACTTGTATAGGTTGTTAGTGACATTTGAGCGTGTTTTGGACAGGTCCGGAAGACCCAGAGAGTTCAATTTAGCCCAGAAATGGCTTATGGCGTAGCTTGCAAGCGCGCAGCTTGGATGGTCTATGAGTGGACATTTGATTTCTAAATATGATGCATGCATGACTATTTTATATGTTTTATATATGTGATTTGAGATTCCTTGAGTTCATATGATTATGGTGTTTTGGCATTTTCGTACAAATGTGGTGTTGCACGTATTTCAAGATTTATGCTTTATGTTTTACCTTGGGCTTAGGCTAGGTTTTTATACGTGCTTGTGTTTTCAAAGGATTTGAACAATGAAATGAATTCATATTTGGAAATATGATCTTGGGGTTGAGGCCCAGTTGGTTTATGATATCAGGCTTGAGGCCTAGTTGGTTTTGGTATCGGGCTTGAGTCCCAATTGTGGTTTATGAAAGGAGATTTCGGGTTTGAGACTCTATTGAGATTATTTTGGGTGGAGTCCCTATGAGATTTAGATTGGATTGGATTCGAGGAATCCTGATTTTGTGGAAACGGCTTGTGAAAGCTCTACCTCGGGCAGAGACCCTGTTGAAATGTTTAAAACATGATTTGAGTTATAAATGGTTTTGCAATGGTTTTCTATTGTTTTTGATTACGATTTTACCTATACCATCCTTATGAGTGGATTGTCTCCTCCAGATGTCTTGTAGTATCCTAGAGTAGTCACATGAGCTTGGAAAAGGCAAGATCGATGAACGATCCCACATCGCTCGGGGAGGGAAAGGTGAAGTGTCTTATATGTGTGGGCTTGTATCTATCTAACACAAGGCCTTTTAGGAGCTCACTAGCTTTGGATTTCTTGTGAAATTCAAAGTTAAACGAGTTAAGGCTGGTGCAATTCCATGATGGGTGACCCCTTGGGAAGTTGCAACATGAGCTCCCAAAAACAAAACGTGAGGGTGAGGAGGCCCAAAGCAGACAATATCGTGCTAGAGTCGGGTTGTGACCGAGGAGGGTCGGGTCCTGACAGAATGGTATCAGAGCTAGACACCGATCAGGAAGTGTGCTAGTGAGGACGCTGGGGCCTAATGGGGGTGGATTGTAAGACCCGGTCTTAGAAGCAAGAACGGTGAACAAGACCTGTGAGCTTCAGAAGCAAGAATGGTGTGCAAGACCCGTGAGCTTGGAAAGGCATGATCAGTGAACAATCCCACATTGCTCAGCGAGGGAAAAGGGAAGTACCTTATATGTGTGGGCTCGTATCTATCTAACACAAGGCCTTTTGGGAGTTCATTGGCTTTGGATTCCTTGGGAATTCCAAAGTTAAACAAGTTAAGGCTGGTGTAATTCCATGATGGGTGACCCCTTGGGAAGTTACACCGTGAGCTCCGAAAAACAAAACCGTGAGGGATAGGAGGCCCAACGCGGATAATATCGTGCTAGAGTATGGTCCTGACCGAGGAGGGTTGAGTACTGACAATCTCTGTAATCTCCCACAGATCTGGTTACTAGAGATCAGATTGTTAACATCTAGAATGACAAATATGTGCATACACTCGGTCACCTACCTGCATGTCTCATTATCCTCTGAGGTCCTTATCACCTCGAGAGCATCCGAGGAATTGGCATAAAAGTTCTTTAGCCCATGAATAATGCTGGGACTCTTTAGGCTTTTCCTTACCTGTGGTATAGGCATCTCTCGATCACAGTTGTTGAACATCCACTGCATATTCCCCAGGGCCTCTAGCTCGGCCTCCCTCTTCCTCACCTTCTCCTCCTTAATAACATCGTGTGCATCCTGTATCAGATTAGCACCCCCGGATGCAGTGTGTGTGCATCTTTCTTCTTAGGCATATCTCATTTACTGACTTCTGTACTACCGACCCACCACCCTTCACCCTTGCTCAAGGCCTCTAGTTTCTTTGAAAACATTCATTGGGATCTATTGGAGCCTTCAGCTTGACAGGCTTTGACACACTACCACCGGTGATAGGAACTAACTCAAGCCCACGCTATCATTGTTCTTATTTTTCCTATTGATTAGACTCGGCCTACCTTGGCTTCTTCCGAGTAGATGTCTCATTGGGCTTGTGTGCCACATGTGTCACCCTCTTCCTTCGTTGCTTGGGAAGTATCATTTTATATTTACCTTTCAAGCCTCGCGCTTAGCTTATGTTCTTTCTAAAACAAAGTGTGCTTCCCTCTCAGTGCCCCTAGGTTCTCGCTCAGTTTGCCTGGTCTCTCACTCTTGTCTCTCACGTCTTTCAATGTGTCGAAGAAAAATCCATTCACAGCGATCTGCCCATCCCCTACAAGGTTGTCTCTGGCTACTTCTTCTTCCTTCCCTAATGACCAGCTCTATTTGGTGATAGGTAATCTTTCTCGCTCTCTTTTCCTTAATGACTAGCTGCCTCTCATTTATGATAGATGAAATGGGTATTCAATTTTAGTTTACGGTTCTATGCAATTGAATATATATTAATCTGCTTTCCTTATTTTCCTCTTTATTTCTTGGATATGACATTGATATATTTCATCTTAGAATATTAGGGTTTTGGGTTCACTCAATTGAATTGGGTATTTATTTAGCTGCGAATTTAATTACTAATTTCATCAAGAAATTTTTAGGTATGTTGATTATAATTCTAATCTTAGGTGGTTCTTTTGTGTATTTCTAGAGTTAATGTATTGTGTACATAAAGGAGGGAAGCTACGCTCGAAACTTGTAGCAGAACTAAGTGGTGCTTCGTGATGACACCATCCGCTCAACGCTCACCCAACAAAAATCTACGTAATTGGACCATCTGATCTTTGAGAGCAAGATCTATAGATTGTATGAGTGTACGGGGATCCATACTTTTCGATCAGCAACCCGCTCAGGTGTTTACGTGTAGGACACGCCCACCAAGTTCACCTACGATCTTATCTGGCCCTTTAGAAACTCTTACAAGGAGACTTCAGATCTCACCTCGAATGGCTGCTTCTTTCACCGTCTCGTTGAACATGTTTTGATTTAATTTTACTGTTTAACACTAAATTCTGTATGAAGAAAGGATTGTGTATGCACGATTGAAGAATATCCACATGTAGAGGCATATGCATAGATATTTTTTAGTATTTCCTGCAATTTCAGGTTTCATTGTTTTTGTAAGTTTTTTAGTTAATTTGTAACGATAATTTTATATGAATTTTTCAACCCAATTATGATTAAGAGTATGAAGTTTATAATGATTTCGCCTTTGTTAGCTATTTTTTATATTGTACTTTTACTCCATACTTAATTAGGCCTTTTTTTTCCTTGAACCAACCTAACTATGTAGTGTGAGTTAATTAGGCCTTCTATTCTTAATCATTGTATAGCTTATTTACTACACGCGAGGTTGCGGCATGATTAGTAGCATGGCTTGGCCGAAGTCTTTCATGTGTGTGCACAGAGAAGAGAGAGTGATGCTTGTCCTTCCTTTGATTTAACCCCCAGTGTAGGTAGTATGTTTGTAATTGGATAAATTGTGTCTATCCATTATATGTACTATTGTTGGTATGATTTTTAGATATCAGACCTCAATTTGAAGTTAATTAGTTGTATTCATTAAGGGAATTTGTGTATGTGCTTCAGTATAAATTCAATTTGAATGCGTTTTAGTTTTCTGGTAGTTGATGCTTATATGACTACATTTTATTGAGGGAGGACAAAGATGTGGTATGTCAAATCTCTTAAAATATCTAGACTTCTTAGCTTGGTACCAACATATATATAATGGTTTTGATTAACCAAGCACTTGTATTGATTCGTGATTTATCCAGAAAATGTCAAAGGGATGCTTTATCTCTTCACTTTTCATGAGTTGTTATTGTAGTCTTTTGGAATGCCACGTATTATGAAGAATAAGTTCATGCATTGTAGTCAAATACTATGTTGCATTGATTTATGCATAGTGCTTACTATACTGAGTGACAGAACCCGTTCCAACTGGACTTTGATAACCGTGCCCGGTTCTGCTCCCGTCTGACAAGTCAGCTAAAGTTCCGAAACTACCACTCAGCACCTATCAGACCAGGGATGACTGTATTGATTTCTGCTCATGCCTCCGCCTCTCGATCAGTCCCGATTCTCGTGCCATGGCCTGGAGGATCATAAAAAACATAAAACGTGTCAGTGGATAAAAATATTATCATTTGAAAACACATTTCAAAAACGAATTACTTTCCCCTCCAGTTATAAAACCATGCATGCATAGAACAACCAGCTCTCAAGCCAAATCATACGAAAACCATCAAGACACAACGATTAAACAAAGTGCAATTAATCAATCATATCATCACAACAGCACTACTCACAAGTGCCTAATCAATCACACAATCACGTCGGCACTACACGTAGGCCAGCTCGGGAACTGCACTTGCACCATCTAGACGTACCATATACTCGGGGACTCCACTCACGCAACATCCGAGTCACATTCAGGGACTGCACTCGTAACATCCGAGCATGTTCGGGAACTGTACACGCACCATCTAGATGTACACACACTCGGGGAATGCACCACTGCAACATCAGAGGCATGTCTAGGAACTGTAATCACATCATCTGGACACGTATCAATATCCACAATCACAAACACCATCCATACCACAAACACATATCATTACATCAAGTACCACACATGTTCGACTCCAATCCCAAGGCATATATTATCATTAAACCGGGCCTATGCCCAAATCATTATCAACACATACCCGAACCAAAATTTCAACCAAATCACGCAACATCTGAGTTCAATAACCATGAGACTATCATGATGTTTTATGCTTGAAGGAAGCTTCTTCACTTGGAATCGTTCCATGTGTATCCTTCAAAGCAAGTCATGTTGTTGTTGATGCAAGGAAATTGGAAATTCATACTACTGAGGTGAGTTCTCTCAATATAGTTAAGTTTCAACTTAACTCTCTCTCAACTCAAATGGTAATAGTTTATGTTGTAAAATACATTGAAGCCTCCCATAGATAAAAATATGTTAATCAATGCGTTTTTTAGAAAATTACAAACATGCACAAATGATTACATAAATTTGCGCTAAAATCTCTAAACCTGTTGGAATTTACACTTTTAACTGGTTGAAACTTTTGTAGTTATACGTTGAGGTTTCTAGTTTTCAGTAATGACTATTGAGGACATTCTTGAAAGCTTTTCAGGATCCTCCTTTTATGCTGTTTTGTGCAGTTTCATCTTATGCATTTTCTGAAGTTGATATTGTTAAATTGTTATGCAGCTTCGGTAATGTAATCATGGATTTTGGATGATGGAAATGGAAGGACACTAGCAAAAAATTAAGCTATATATGATAGTCTATGCATATAAGGTTGATGACATACTTTTATGGTTATGAGGTTTTTGATTTTTGGATATAAAACCTTATGTTGAGTAGAATGGATATGGAACTTTAGGGTTGAATACAATGAATATGAAGTTCATGTTTCTGAATATGAAGTTTACGATTTTGGATTTGAAGCTCTATAATACAATGGATATGAAGTTATTATATTTGATTTATGTATTGAATGTGTTGTTTTCTTTAATATTATGCAATAAATTTATGAATGTATTTTGTGTTTGATGGTAAGAAAATATGGTAGGAAGATCTAGAAGTCACAGCATTTTCAAAGTGATGTAAAAACATTAACAACAACACTTTAGAAATGTTATGGAATCATATAGCAATTGTATGGGCTGGAAGTCATAGCATTTTCAAAGTGCTGTAAAAATACTAACAACAACACTTTAGAAAAGCTATAAAAGATGAATATACTACAACACTTTGGAAACGCTGCAATAGGTGCCACCCCTACTATAAGATGGACAATGGCGGCGTTTTCTTTAACACTGTAATACGCTGCTACAATGTTTTTGGCCTGTAATAGGCCATTTTTGGCATAGTGGTGTAAAAGCAGACACTGACTTTGCTATAAGATCGACAACCGATAACGGATCTCTTCACACTCCCTAACAGGACCCGCCCTGTTCATGTTTCTGAATATGAAGTTTACGATTTTGGATTTGAAGCTCTATAATACAATGGATATGAAGTTATTTATATTTGATTTATGTATTGAATGTGTTGTTTTCTTTAATATTATGCAATAAATTTATGAATGTATTTTGTGTTTGATGGTAAGAAATTATGCTAGGAAGATCTAGAAGTCACAGCATTTTCGAAGTGCTGTAAAAACATTAACAACAATACTTTAGAAATGTTATGGAATCATATAGCAATTGTATGGGCTGGAAGTCATAGCATTTTCAAAGTGTTGTACAAATACTAACAACAACACTTTAGAAAAGCTATAAAAGATGAATATACTACAACACTTTGAAAACGCTGCAATAGGTTCCACCCCTACTACAAGATGGACAATGGCGGCGTTTTCTTTAACGCTGTAATACGCTACTACAATGTTTTTGGCCTGTAATAGGCCATTTTTGGCATAGTGGTGCAAAAGCAGACACTGACTTTGCTATAATATCGACAACCGATAACGGATCTCTTCACACTCCCTAACAGGACCCACCCTGATTATCACCTCGATAACCGGGGAGAATTCTGCTCCTGTCTGACAATTGCACACAACTAACCGAAATAACCACACAACAATACACTACAAGTACTATTAGACCAGGGAGGTTAAATGATACAACCAACTGAACAACAAGTCCACAGTTTCACAGAGCATAATTACAAACAAGATAAGGATAAAATCCTACTCTGCGAACTAACTACACCGCAACGGGAAAACGTTATGCCTCTGCCTCGACGTTAGCCCCCAAAACTTGTACCACTAACTGGAGGGTATTAAAACAGAAAAGTGTGAGCGGACTAAAATAAACGGTTATGGGAAATAGTTTAATGAAACCAGGGTTCACCCTCCAGTTTCAAAACACCCATGCATAACTAAGTATTCGAAATCACTTATATAAACCGTATGAAAACCGTTACAGTAGATAACTATAAAAACATGTAAAACCGAATGTAACATCAACAAATCAAACTGCTGGATCCATCCGAGTCTTTAAACTCATATATCAGGCCTTCCCGGGACATCAACGAGTCTTTAAACTCAAAACACAATCAAGGCCTCGGGGGACATCACATTAACCGACTCTTTAAACTCACGAGTCTTTAAACTCAATCCGGGTCTTTAAACCCAATTTGGGCCCGCCCCCGTCATATCTCATCCAGGTCTTTAAACCCAAAACCAGATCCAGCATCATACCGAGTCTTTAAACAAAAAATCAAATGTAAATCATAACAAATTCAGGATCCATCATGATCCAATTTCCAAAACCAATTTGAAATCACATTTTATCAAAATAGGACTTATGTCCGAATTTCACGTTCAAATTCCGAATCTTACTCACAAATCATAATCAAATCATCATTATAATGTCATATGCACAAATCGTATAAAATCACTCATCAAACCATCATCAAAGTATAGAAGAACCCATAGTCTCGAAATACGTAAAAATACGATAAATCACATCAAAAAGTGTGCATTCACGTAAAATAGAAATATCATAAATATAATCATAAAATCAGATATAGATCCATAAATCAAGGGAGTAAAAACAGCTATGCATGATCAGTTAGAAATCAAAAGTCCACTCACGAATTCGAACGCGTCAATCGCGTCCCGTACGCTTCTCGGTTGCCTCGGGAATGTTCTGGCCTGCCAAAGATCACAATTTGGGTCACAAACACTTCCATTAAGCTTACATTAATTCCCCTAATTTTCCGGGATTTTTTCAATGTAATTTAATTAAAACCCTAAAATTTCGAACTCTCCAAACTATCCCATACGACGTCCGATCGACTCGAAATTTAACTCAAAATGTCTGTTACACTGAAAGGATAAAATCACATGTTGACCGTGACCGGAGATCTGGCCTCACGCGCCCTCATGCGCCGCCCAAAGTGGATGCGCGTGAAAGCCACGCGCCCTGCACAGTGAGCTACAGTGTCGTCTTCTTCACCCGAAACCCTGCTAAACGGGTTATAGACCCGCGACTCGACCCGGTTAAATCTCTAACAATTCCAGCTTAATTCCTTCCCTTTTTCCACTGAAATCCTTCCATTAAGTGTTAATTTAGGTTCTCCCTTATTAATTTCCTACATCAAGCCCTAAATCGATCATTTCACACATGATCAAACAAATGTGTCAACTTTTGAAACTCACTCAAATCAACTTGGTTTTCTAATTAATTGACACAAAAGCTTCGTAAGACCTAAACAAACATTAAACCGTAACCAATTTCATAAATCCTTACCTGGAAGTAGTTGTCCTCAACCTTGAAATTTTCCAGAAACTGGGACTTCGGTTCTAGGCCAAACCGTGTTCGATTTCCTTCAATTTTTGTATGGTTGCAGTCGAAATGAACCCGGAATACTGTTTCTAACCTCTGTTTAGCTCCTCTAGACTCACAAATTAATTTTTGAAATTTCCCTCCATTTTCCAGTTTTGTTCCCGACTCTGTTTTCTCTCAAGCTCTCAGTCCTCTCCTCTCCAGAATGACCCTCTCGACTCACTCTAACTCACTGTATTCACACCGTCCAACCCAACAGCTCGTGGGAATCTCTCAGGCTCTCCGTGGCTGTGTTTCCCGCAACCAGCCCAAACTCAAAGAAAAATGGTGCCCCTGCTCTGTCTTCACCACAGTCCGTAGCATGCCTGTTTCCACTCAGCCTCCCTCAATGTTAAACAACTCCCCCCAATGTCACTAACATGGTTAAACAATTCACTGAACAGATAACAGATTTAAACAATTACACAGCACTCACCACGACTGTTTCAGACTGCAGCCTTGAAATGACCATTTTGCCCTTCCTCCACAAAATTACCAAAATGCCTTTCTCGTTCTAGAATCGTAACTCAACCGTCCGAGGTCCGTTTTCAGCGTTCCGCCTATCTACAGACTCAGGGCATCGAGAACTTCCTAACGGTCTTCGAATCACGTGAAAATCCCATGTCGTTTGAAAAGTCAACAAATTTCCCCTTCTCGACTTAATTACGAAAATTCCCTTGAACTTCCGAACGTCATAACTTCTTCCCTAATCGTCGAAATTGGACGTGCCACCTGTCTATGTACTCGTGCCGTCCAAAACTACATCACATTCATCGGTCAATGTCTGTTCGACCTGCTACGCAAAAAGTCAACAATTTGACCATACTATTCACAAGGGTAAAAACGTCATTTCATTTATTGTTTTACTAATTTACATCCTTAGAATTTCCAGGGCGTACACTCCCTCCATTCCTTCTCTATAAATCTCCCTTGGACGTAGCTAACAAACACATAAATCAGGTCAGATTAAATACAACGACTGAGCACCAAAAGAATGCAACAAAACAAAAAACATGGTATTTTCCTACGAATGGCCAACTACAACGTGCCGACTAGAAAAAGTGTTGAATTCTCATCCTCGACCTAGTCTCCCTCTCTTATGGGCCCGATATCCACATATATCAATGCTTCCAGTTCTTTTGGGCATGGGGATATCAGTGATAAATGTCCCATTCTTCCCCTTCTCTCTGCACTCTACATGGAACTAGCCCAACCGATACATCTACTTACAAAACTTGTGGAGGTAGCTAAAGTGGCCCCAAGTCAGCTCCCCCATCCCGCATATGTCAACGGTGGTGTATAGACTGACTAAGGTGAGCTAGTGGTTCACATTCAACTAGTTTAGCGCTATCGGTGACCTAGCAACAATGCTCTGTAGCCAAGAATGAAGTGGTAGTCGAACACCATGCTCAAATGCATCTATGTAGAACAAGCTTGAGCCATTGGGTGGATGACTCGGTAGCTTAGTTATCACTAATATCTTCACTACAATCTTATTCGGAATGTTGTACAACTCCCATAACTTGTTAATATGCTTCTGCTTCAATAGTTTGAACATTATCCACAATATGTGGAGAACGGTTTAGGGGAATGTCCATCGGAACAAGGTTGATAACGAGTTCCTCCTCGTCTTCTTATTCTTCAGCTTCTTCTTCGGCTTCAACTTGTTCGGGGGGTTTGTTCGGTAATCTGCTCATCGGCCACCTCCTTTACTGATTCCTCATTAGACACTATATCAACCATGTCTTGCCCAATCTCTTGGTTAGCACCCTGCCTCTGATTGACCTCATCGGCCTCATTAACTGGAATATTAGGGAATTCTATATTGAATCAGCACCCAACATAGAACCACCATTGACCGATGAAGATCCACTGGTGGACATTGAGCCACTTGACTTTCTATTGGTTTCATCTGCCGAATAGGACAGGGACTACCCATTTATAAGTGTCTGAGGGGATCTTTTATCGGAACCTGACTCTAACTCAGAAATCTACAAATTGAAAGTATAGACTATCTACGAACTTACCAACCATGAAAAGGAATAATAGGAAACCAAGAAACAAAGTAATTTTTCCCATCGGTAGAAACTTTATCAGACAATTTTTTCCTTTCCAAGTTGGCTCGGATGGAAGACCGCTCTTCCCAAATTGATCGGCCTACAAACAGCTCTTCTTGAATGCTCGCTAGTTGCGTGCTCGGTAGTTTCGATAATCTTGGTGATGTGGGCATAATTTAGGCCACATCGCCTTTTATAAAAGGTCCACGTGCCATAAATGCAACCCTCGAGCATTGCACGCATTCACCTGATAGCCAACATCTACTCAAAGCGACACGTGACCAACCTTCCTTTTATAAAATCAAACCAAAGTTTTCACGGATTGGCCCACCTTCACGGGGTTGATCTCACCTGTTGAATTCCATGTTTCTCAGGGACTTTGGTGGATCTGTACTGTAACGACCCATCCCAAATTTCGTAATTAACGAGTTTTAATTAAGGATTAATCGGGGATTATCGGGATGATTGATGTGAAATGACGATTTTACCCCTAGAAGGGTGAAATGTCAACTTTTGACATGGGAATTTAATTGCACGTGGATCGAGGTTTATTATGTAGATCGAGGGATTACGAGTACGTAGATAAGTGGCACGTCAAATTTGGACGTTGTAAGAGAAAGTTACAGGTCAAGGAAGGTTTTTTGAACTATTACGGTTGCGCGAATATTGAGACGGTTGATTTTTGGTTTGCTTTTAGTGGGCCAAAAATATCAGTTATGGGCCAATAGATGAGTGACAAGTGTCACTCATCCATTGATCATTTCCCTCACATTCATACACCATCCTCACTTTTCTTTTGTTCATTATACCCGAAACCCACCCTAAACTATTATCATCATCCTCATCGATTTGCTTCTACTTGAGAGAGAGAGAGAGATATATATAGTGAGAGGGTGAGTCGAGAGGGAGAGACAGAGACGGCGGAGGGACAGAGGAGCCATGGCGATGGCTGGAAAACTTGAAAAATAGGTAAACCCAACAACCTATTGACAGGACCCGTCCCAAATCCCTCGGGATTAGCGTCGGATGTGCCTGCTCCCGTCTGACACGAAGTGTCAGACCAGGGATATTTCCGTCCCTTACCCAACTGAGGCTATCAAAGTGCGCCAGGATCTGGAGGAGGAATGTAATGTCTTGCCTCTATTACAGCCGCATCCGCGATCAACCTGAAGGGCATTCAAAACACAAAAGCTATGAGTGGACAAAGAAAATATTTTACAAAACATTTTCATAAAAGACCTTTATACCCTTCATTAAAAACATATGCATGCATTCGAAAACCATTTCTAGGGTTTATGCCCGGTCCCCATAAACTGTCATGAACCATCAAACCATTTGGGCCTTGGCCTGAAATCTTTAAATCCATACATGGGACCTCCGCCCAAACCAAAACATGTGGGAACTCATCCCAAAACCATCTCAAAAGGGTCTCAGCCCAAAATCAATACGCGTGGGTCTCAGCCCAACGCTATCTCAGTGAAATCTCGTACACATATACATATATACATATATAACCCATCCTAGGCACTTCCGGAGAAGATGCCAACTCGGGGCACACAGCCCCTAGGGAACACATCCCCGATATAGTCACGATGTCTCTATATATATATATAAGTATGCATACTACTCGATGTCTCACTCTGAGTCTTCTCCCAGGAATTCTCCATCTGGGAGTGTAACGCCCCGAAAATTCACAAAATGTAAAATATTAAAATAATATGAAAAATGATGTTTTTACCCTTGGTGGGATATGGCTAAAAGTTGAATTTTTGTTTGGAATAATTTTTGTATATTTGCCGAGGACCATTGTGTAGGTCTCGAGACGCTGAATCCGTAGACAAGTGGCACGTCGAAAACGGAGCTCAGATGAAAAAGTTACGGGTCTAGGAAGTTCAGGGGCAAAATGGTCATTTATGGCTTAAAGGGAAAAAGGGTAATTTTAGGCAATGGACTTAATTAAATGGTGCAATTAACTGATATTAAAGGGTTTAATTGGCTGAATCAACCGTATGGATGACTCAGGAGTTGCTTTTAGTGACATGTGTCACTTGTTAAGGTCAATTAGTGGCACGTAGTTGCCTTTTGTATAATTAACTGATTAATTCAAACGGTTGCATTATCATATGATGGTAATTATCATATGGTGTTAGTATACGACCAAAAACAGAGAACACCCAAACCCATCCCTTTGATCGATTCTCAGCAGAACAAGGAAACAAGTGCTAATTGATTGAGCAATTAAGTGTAAATTGGAGAGAAAAACGGAAAGGGAAACAAAGAAAACCCCGATAGAACTGGATTGAGCAAACCCGAAAAACCATCCAAGAAAAAAAATATCGAATTCGATTGTTTCGACGGTTTGGAATGAAATTGACTTGATATTTAGCTTTTTGGGAGCTAGACGACTCGAACCAAATCGATTGGGAAGGAAGTTGGTGGTGAATTGGTGAAGAACAGACCCTGCGATCTCTTTGAAATTTGGAGCTTGAGTTCGATTACTTGGAGGTAAGGAACCTTGAAATTTATTTCAAATTTATGTTTAGAACGGACATAGGATGATTCTCGTATGATTAATTGCTTGAAACAGGGAAACGGCAGGATTATGCAGTTAGCGAGGATGGTGCTTTAACAAAGGAAGGAAGATTATGTGTACATACAGATATAGTATTGAAGAAGGAGATTCTCGACGAAGCCCATAGTTCTGCGTACGTTATGCATCCAGGTGGGACCAAAATGTACCGTACACTTCGAGAACACTATTGGTGGCCGGGTATGAAAAGAGAAATTGCTGAGTATGTGAGCAAGTGTTTGATATGTCAACAGGTAAAAGCTGAAAAACAAAGACCTTATGGAGCACTGCAACCACTTCCTATCCCAGAATGGAAATGGGACCACATAACCATGGACTTTGTGTTTAAACTTCCGAGGACGCCCAGAGGCCACGACGGAGTTTGGGTAATTGTGGACAGACTTACCAAATCAGCGCACTTCTTACTTGTGAAGGAAGACTTTCAGATGACCCAGTACGCTAACTTATTCATTAATGAGATCATCCGGTTACATGGCACACCTGCCTCCATTGTCTCGGATCGAGATCCACGATTTACATCTAGATTTTGGCAAAGTTTACAGGAAGCTTTTGGGACGAGATTACATTTTAGTACGGCATTCCACCCTCAGACAGATGGACAGTCGGAACGGACCATCCAGACCTTAGAAGATATGATGAGAGCATGTGTTCTGCAATTCCAGGGTACTTGGGAGTCACATTTACCACTGATGGAATTCGCCTACAACAATAGTTACCAAGCAAGTATTGGGATGGCACCGTATGATGCATTATATGGACGACAGTACAGAACCCCATTGTGTTGGACGGAAGTGGGCAAAAGAAAATTGTCTAAGTCTGAATTGATAGACCTGACGACCGAGAAAGTTAAACTCATCCGGGATAGACTTAAGGCAGCCCAGGACAGGCAAAAGAGCTACGCGGACCGGCGGATCAGGGATCTTGAATTTTCAGTAGGAGATTGGGTCTTCCTGAAGTTATCCCCTTGGAAAGGCATAGTACGATTTGGCAGAAGCGGCAAATTGAGCCCCCATTTCATTGGTCCTTATGAGATTGTTGAGCGGATTGGCTGAGTTTCTTATAGACTCGTATTACCTTCAGAGCTTTCCAGAGTTCATAATGTATTTCATGTGTCAATGCTGCGGAAATATGTGTACGATGAGTCCCATGTATTAGAAGAGCAGCCTATTGAGCTCAAAGAAGACCTAAGCTTCGAGGAACAACCTGTACAGATCTTGGATCGAAAGGATAAGGTGCTTCGCCAAAAGACAATTCCTCTAGTGAAGGTTCTTTGGAGAAATCAGAACGTAGAAGAGGCTACTTGGGAACCCGAACTTCAGATGAGAGAACAGTATCCGTATTTGTTTCCTTGAAATTTAAGGGGACGAAATTTCCTAAGGGGGGAAGGTTGTAACGCCCCGAAAATTCACAGAATGTAAAATATTAAAATAATATGAAAAATGACGTTTTTACCCTTGGTGGGATATGGCTAAAAGTTGTCTTTTTTTTGGAATACATTTTGTATATTTACCGAGGACCATTGTGTAGGTCTCGGAACGCTGAATCCGTAGACAAGTGGCACGTCGAAAACGGAGCTCAGATGAAAAAGTTACGGGTCTGGGAAGTTCAGGGGCAAAATGGTCATTTATGGCTTAAAGGGTAAAAGGGTAATTTTAGGCAATGGACTTAATTAAACGGTGCAATTAACTGATATTAAAGGGTTTAATTGGCTGAATCAGCCGTATGGATGACTCAGGCTTTTAGTAACATGTGTCACTTGT
This sequence comes from Prinsepia uniflora, assembly GCA_032719365.1. Classification (NCBI taxonomy): domain Eukaryota; kingdom Viridiplantae; phylum Streptophyta; class Magnoliopsida; order Rosales; family Rosaceae; genus Prinsepia; species Prinsepia uniflora. The sequence continues at coordinate 51,326,178 of CM064863.1, read as the reverse complement.
TAAGGTCAATTAGTGGCACTTAGTTGCCTTTTGTATAATTAACTGATTAATTAAAACGGTTGCATTATCATATGATGGTAATTATCATATGGTGTTAGTATTCGACCAAAAACAGAGAACACCCAAACCCATCCCTTTGATCTATTCTCAGCAGAACAAGGAAACAAGTGCTACTTGATTGAGCAATTAAGTGTAAATTGTAGAGAAAAACCGAAAGGGAAACAAAGAAAACCCCGATAGAACTGGATTGAGCAAACCCGAAAAACCATCCAAGAAAACAAATATCGAATTCGATTGTTTCGACGGTTTGGAATGAAATTGACTTAATATTTAGCTTTCTGGGAGCTAGACGACTCGAACCAAATCGATTGGGAAGGAAATTGGTGGTGAATTGGTGAAGAACAGACCCTACGATCTCTTTGAAATTTGGAGCTTGAGTTCGATTACTTGGAGGTAAGGAACCTTGAAATTGATTTCAAATTTATGTTTAGAATGGACATAGGATGATTCCCGTATGATTAATTGCTTGAAACAGGTCGACGACTGGAGGAGACCAATCAATAATCTCGGAAGGAGGGTATATACATACCAGTATACAAAACCATAAAACGGGACTCATGCCCGATAACACAAACCAAATGGGCCTCTAGCCCGAACATCAAACTCAACAGGGCATCGAGCCCGATATCTCAGGGTCAGTCATGATTCCGATCATAGCGATGTATGCAACCATCAATCCAGGACCGCTCTCAATCCCAGTATGTTGCCTTGAACACATCACTATCGCGAGCATCTCGAGACCATGGTGTACAAGTCGTCGATCGATCCTCTAAACCCTCAGCACTCCGAAGTCGAGCCTCCAGTGGCTGCTCAACAACGGGGCGTGCATCGTGACCTCGCAGGAAGGAAAGTATCCCAATCGGGAGGCGAGCGTTACATCGTCCGTAGCCATGCACATAGCACCCGTCACGACCATGACTCAGACCTATGGGTCATCAATAAGGTCTCATGCCCAAGTCAAAACGAAATCCAAAATGGGTCGCATGCCCAGTTTTACCTTTTCAAAATCATTTCATTAAAACTGAAAGCGTAAACGAGTATAAGCACGTATAAACCCTGAAACCCTCGAAGTACATGCCCATACGTAAACACACCAAAATGCACTCAAGGCATCCCAAAACACATATTAAAACATATATATAACATTTAAGCATGCATCAATTTCAGAAAGAAAGTCCACTCGCAGACCGTCTGCGTTGTCGCCTCGACACGCATGCAATACGGCTCTCTCGGGACAGTCGTGGTCACCAGGACTTCAAAACCTGTCCAAATCACATTAGAGGGTTACTAACTACTTAATTAACCCCTCACTAAAGCCCCCTAATTTTCCGGGATTTTTAACTATTTTTAAAATGCACTCCGAAACCTTCGGACAGCCCGAACTATATCGAGACGATGTCCAATCGACACGAAACCAGTCCCAAAATGTTCGTTACATCGAATAGATGATTTCACATGTTGGAAACACCCTCAAATTCTTCCTCACGTGCTCGCACGCGCCCTGGGATTAGCCTGCGCATGGGTCCCACGTGCCGGCTACAATACTTCATCTTCAACCTCTAGCCGGTCCAGACAGGCCGGTTCGGTTCAAGACTGCAACTTGGACCGGCGTGACCGGTCCAGCTTCATACCCAATCCAATCTTCGTCCATTTTTACCTAATCAATTCCAATCCTTGTAATTTAATCCTAGAAACCTAACTATACAATTGAAACCACCTAAAACCCTCAAAACCCGACCGGTCTAACTTTTATTCACGGTCCAATTTTTCCAAAACCTTCCCCAGGGTTCCTCAATGTCTGACCTCCCTCAAAATCATTTTAACACACTCCTACTAACCCATTTAACTCAAAACAATCAATTAAAAACTTCCATAATGATTAGAATTGAAAAATGGGAAAATCGGTTAAAACTGATACCTTGGTTAGGTTCCTCCTCCGCTGTCCACGGCGGCGCTGTTCCTGGACGGCCACCACCTTGCTTAGTCCTCAGTTCACTCTCTGGCCTCTCAATCATGGTCATAGGTTTGAGGGGTTTGGATTTGGGGTGAAGGTTAATCGGGTTTTGGGTTTGGTAATGAAGAAAATGATCGATGAAAGGGGAATGGGATATGCATGAGTTGGTTTGGATGGGCAATGGATGGGTGACACTTGTCACTCATCCATTGGGCATGTCCAATAATATCTGGGCCCCACTTGCTGCTAAATAGTCTCCGTCTCGTAAAACGTGCAATAGTACGATCGAACTTCCGTGAATCGTAACTTCTTCGTCGAACGTCCGAATTCAACGTGCCTCATTTTTATAGATTCGTATCGTCCCGATCTACGTAATGCTCCTTGGTCCTCAGCCATCTGACCTTCCGGGTCAAAAGTCAACTATTGGCCCCAATTCACCCAAATTACCAAAATGCCCACGAACTTCTGATCGTCATAACTTCTTCCACGAATGTCGGAATTGAACGTACTACCTGTCTATTAACTCTTGACGTCCCGAACTATGTCACAGTCATCGGTCAAAGTCCATTTGATTGTTTGAATGAAAAGTTAACGTTTTGCCCATTCTAGGGGCAAAACTGTCATTTCACCCTGAACGTCCGTTAATCGTCGTCTAATCCCCGATTAGTCTCGCTAATCCATCATTAATCCTTAATTAATCCAGCTAATTCAGGACGAGTCGTTACAACCATTATGTTTGAAATTTCAAACTTTGGTTTTTGGATGTTTTGGATCGAAACTAAGGCCAGGGCTTTCTTCTGTGGGTTTTTGCGACTGTACTTGGCCATGAAACAGAAAGGAAAGACACAAGAACATCCCTGGGATAATGTTCAAAATTGACCCGCGAAGCATCGAGCTTGGTTAGGGGTTTTGAGGTCAGTTTGTATGGTTTTAACTTCAATTTCTAGTTTCTAGGTTCGATTAGGAAGTTCTGGTGGAAAAATGGTGAGATTTGGTGCAGGTGTCAGGACCGACCCCTAATACCAGGGATTAAGGGCTAAATCCTGCTCCCGTCTAACCTACGCATGACAAGAAGGCTAAACTGACGTCCAACCTCCGTGTGACACGTAAGTCGGACAAGGGATTCTCGATCCAACCATCCAAAAAGTAACCGAACTTCCCAGAGTGCACCGAACTACTGTGGAGTCGCGGGTGTGATGTCTCCGTCTCTCTCGACCAACAGCCCGTACCGCAACAACCTGGAGGGCATACAAAACACAAAAAACTGTGAGTGGACAAAAATAAAGTATAAGTTCAAAACAGGTTTCAAACATAATTACATTTATACCCTTCATTTAAAAACCAATGCATGCATATCAATCTCAAGTTATGAAACCATTCATATCAAAACCATCAATGAAAACTATTATCGAAAACCCAAATCAAATTCGTCATTCAAATTCAGGCCTCAGCCTCAAATCACAAATCAATCTCAAATACGGGAACTCAGTCCCAAAACTCATCAAATCCAATTCATCCGGGCCACTGGCCAAAACATCGGAAAACCAGTGAAAACCATTAATCATGCGAGTTGCTGGATCTCAAGTGCGCCCGAGTCTTTAAATTCAAAACCATGCGCAATAACTAGGCCTTCCCGGGATATCAACGAGTCTTTAAACTCAAAACACAATCACATGCCTCGGGGGTATCACAATCACCGAGTCTTTAAACTCAAAACATATACCGAGTCTTTAAACTCAAAAAATCTCAATCCAGGGCCCTTCCCCCCCCCCCCCCCCCCCCCCCCGGTCAATCATCCGAGTATTTAAACTCAAAACCAGATCCAGCGGGTTTTTCTCTTTTTTCGGGTCTTTAAACCCAAAACCATTTTTCATTCAATCAGTGAAAACCATAGAAATCCTTCTCTGAATTCGCAACAATGATTCTGTAAGCTAGCATCTGAATTCATCATCCTGAACCCAAATCCAGACTTCTTTTCCAAGTCTCAAAACCATATCCAACATCTCATTTCCGAAATCCAATTTCAAAACCAAGAGCTCATGAACAGAGCTCCAAGCCCGAAACCAATTTTCCAAAAACCATTTCAAATCATTGAAATCAAATCATTTCCCCGAAATCAAATCATCAAAATCATGCTCAACTCACAATAGAAATCGAACCTCGTAAAACGCGCAAATACATGAATATCTCAACAATCGTGCAAAACCGTAAACCATCAAGATCATAAATCAATTAATAGAATCACGTATAGAAAACATATAAAAACATATATGCATGCATCAAGAGTTAGAAAGCAAAGTCCACTCATACGTCACGGTCATCGGTCAAAGTCCATTTGACCACCCGATTGAAAAGTCAACGTTTTGCCATCACCAGGGGCAAAACGGTCATTTCGCATCGTTCGTCCGATTTCGCTCTACTAATCACGGATTAGCCTCACTAATCGTGATTAGTCACTAATCTAATCATGGAATTTGGGACGGGTTGTTACAACAACCGTCCATACAACCGTAGCCCGATCCAACATAAGGCATAGGTCCACCGCGTTTCCGCTGTGTTACTCTGATCAGACTCACGGTATCCTGGCCGTTCGTCCGGATCATGACCTACCAATGATCCTCACAACCGGCCACGATCTCAACTCAATGTGCCCATCTGTTCAATTACAGGCATTCTAACTCGTGGCACATCATCTCTCCTCCAGGGTTCACAATACTGTAAACCCGAACCTCTGCTTACACGGAGCCAAAACCCTCAATCTAAGCTCGGGTCGGGGAAACTAACATCCCTCGTCAACCACAACTCTGTGCGACCAAATGCTCAACCAACACCGCAATCTTACTGGACTCATCCAGAGTCATCCACCAACCATCTACTACCTCGGCTGCACCTAGCAACACAGTCTCCAGTCTGGCCGTAAGTCGGCCCAAGCCACAACGACTATCTAACCACAAATCCCAACTCACAGTTTCCAGGGTAAGCATTTACTCTGGGGTTTCTCACAAAGATACGTACAGTCCCAACGAGTCATCCCAAACCAGTCCTCTCAACAGAGTTCCTTAAATCCTTATTCTTACTCGGGTTAGCCAAATCCTAGGCCTTCAATAGCTCCCAACAACCTCACCACTCTGGTTGTCACAACCATCAACCAGTAACTTTCGCTAGGGGGAAATCTCTCAGGTCTCAAAGTAGTTTCTAAACCCTGCCACTCAAGGCATCCGGCTACTCGTAGCCGTACAAGTCCAATTTCAACCAAACTGACCAAAAAGGTCACCAATCCATACTGTCAACATCTAAACACCAACCGGCCCAACCGGCCACCATCAATCGGCCTCCTCGACCCACATATCTTACTAACTCAACGGGCTACTCTCGGGCCCCACAGGCCGACCAACCTACTCACCGGTATCTCACCGGCTACCATTCAGGTTACTCCTGCTAGCGTATCTCGAACCCTATGGTCCATCCATCAAGAAAAACCAGTGCCAACCCACTAATCATTCCAACCCTAAGCCGACGTATGTCATACCTCGTACCGCGTATCGAGCGACTAACATTCTGACACTAACCATTGCTGCTAACCAACCACAACAAATGTACTATCACTTATTGCATCCAGGTTGCTGACGGGCTATTCCGCGTCGAGACATCACATCCACAGTAGCATCACACCACCCAAGTCGACGAACCTACGACTCTTGGAACCAAATCTCGCGCAGAACACACGAAACCTCGCTCTGATACCAATTGTTAGGACCCACCCCTAATCCCCTGGGATTAAGGCTAAATCCTGCTCCCGTCTAACTTACGCATGACGCGAAGGCTAAACTGACGACCAACCTCCATATGACACGTAAGTCGACAAAGCATTCTCGATCCAACCATCGTAAAAGTAACCGAACTTCCCAGAGTGCACCGAACTACTGTGGAGTCGTGGGTGTGATGTCACCGTCTCTCTCGACCAACAGCCTGTACCGCAACAACCTAGAGGGTATCAAAAACACAAAAGACTCTGAGTGGACAAAAATAAAGTATAAGTTCAAAACAGGTTTCAAACATAATTACATTTATACCCTCCATTTAAAAACCAATTAATGCATATCAATCTCAAGTTATGAAACCATTCATATCAAAACCTTCAATGAAAACTATTATCGAAAACCCAAATAAATTTGTCATTCAAATCCAGGCCTCAGCCTCAAATCACAAATCAATCTCAAATACGGGAACTCAATCCCAAAACTCATCAAATCCAATTCATCCGATCCATTGCCCAAAACATCGGAAAAACAGTGAAAAACATCAATCATGCGAGTTGCTGGATCTCAAATGCGCCCGAGTCTTTAAACTCAAAACCATGCGCAATAACCAAGCCTTCCCAGGATATCAATGAGTCTTTAAACTCAAAACAAAATCACAAGCATCGGGGGTATCACAATCACCGAGTTTTTATACTCAAAACATATACCGAGTCTTTAAACTCAAATCATCTCAATATAGGGGCCCCTCCCCCCCCCCCCCCCCCCCCCCCCCCCCCCCCGTCAATCATCGGAGTCTTTAAACTCAAAACCAGATCCAGCGGGTTTTTCTCTTTTTTCGGGTCTTTAAACCCAAAACCATTTTTCATTCAATCAATGAAAACCATAGAAATCCTTCTTCGAATTCGCAACAATGATTCTGTAAGCTAGCATCCGGAACCATCATCCTGAACCCAAATCCAGGCTTCCTTTCCAAGTCTCAAAACCAAATCCGACATCTCATTTCTGAAATCCAATTTCAAAACCAAAAGCTCATGAACGGGGCTCCAAGCCCGAAATCACTTTTCCAAAATCCATTTCAAAACATTGAAATCAAATCATTTTTCAATCCCCGAAATCAAATCATCAAAATCATGCTCAACTCACAATAGAAATCAAAACCTCGTAAAACGTGCAAATATATAAATATCTCCAAAATCGTACAAAACCGTAAACCATCAAGATCATAAATCAATTCATAGAATCACATATAAGAAACATATAAAAATATATATGCATGCATAAAGAGTTAGAAAGTAAAGTCCACTCACAGACCATTTCGTCGTCGCCTCGATACTCGTGCACCTATGTCTTTCCCGGCCAATCCACTATCACTGTCTATCCCAAATCTGTCCAAATCCCATACTAAGGTCACTAACTACTTCCCGATAGTCATACTAAAGCCCCATAGTTTTTCCGTATTTTTAACTATTTTTAACTAAGGCATAAAATCTTCGGACATCCCGAAACATATCGATATGATGTCCGATTGAGTCGCAACAAGCGTCAAAATGTTCGTTACATCGAATACTTTAAAAGTCGAGTTGAAACCATCCTCAAAATACGTGCCATGCGCCCACACCTGCCACCCAACGGAGTTGCATGTAGGTCTCACGTGGAGCTACTGTTCATCTTCAACCTTGGAACAGACCCGGTCTCGACCGGTCTGAACCTGCCCGGTTCGACCGAACAGGAGCAGACGGTTCTCGTCCATTTTTCCAGGTTTTTAACTCGTTATAATCCCAATAGCTTCGTCCTACAATCTACAAGTGATCTAGATAATAAAATCGTGAATTTAGGTCTTGAACCGTACCTTCCCGATTGAGTTTCCTTCCTTTAAAAATACTCCTCTCTGTTTCCATGGTTCCAGCCAGTATTGTCCTTCATTCCTCATCCAAATGTTTCCTTTAGGCGTCCAAATCCTCATCAAAATAACCAATTCGATAAGTGAGCCTTAGAGACCAAGTTGTCATTTTCGATCTTAACAAAACCAATTAATCGAAGAATACTTACAAGGCTCCTCAGACCTCGAAAATAAACTTATTCATTTCCCCAGTCCTCCAACAACCACTCTCGTCCACGAAAATCGATCCTTAGGCCTCAATGCACTTCCTAAGTTCAAATGAAAACTGAGTGCTTCGCCGGCTTTTTCTCAATTTCCACCACCGTACTTCGCAGTCGTGCCTCACCGTGGCCACTAGTCAACGCAGCACAACTTCTCCTCCAACTTTCCTTCATACTCCATCCTCAACCGATCAATTTTTGAGAGGATTAAGGTTCAACAATCACCCAAGTCTCTATTTTTCTATGTTAAAATCGTGCAAAACCCAATTATGTGTTTACAACGGGTGGGAGAGACGGTGAGGACTTCTACCACCATCGAGAAGGGGCCAGGTGTCCTAAATCCTGTGGCCAGACTTCCTGATGCAGCCAAGTGTCCTCTGACCACTGGGCACATATCCCTAGGCACAGAAATGACCAAAGTGCCCTTTATTTCGCAATTTACCATTTTGCCCCTCCGATTCCTAAACCCATAACTTCATCGTCAGAACTCCAATCGATAGGTGTCGCCTGTCATTGTACTCAGGGCATCGATACCTACTTAACGGTCCTTGAAATGCATGAAAATTCCATGTCAGTGGAAAAGTCAGCAAAGTGCCCCCTTTTCAACCAAATTACCAAAGTACCATCAACCTTCTGAACGTCATAACTTCCTCCTCGGATGTCGGAATCGGACGTGCCACCTGTCTATGAACTCATGACGTCCCAAACTACGTCACGGTCATTGGTCAATGTCCATTTCATAGTCCGAAAGAAAAGTCAACAATTTTGCCCATTCTAGGGGCAAAATCGTCATTTCGCACTGTCCGTCCGAACACATCCAACTAATCACCAATTAACTTCACTAATCCGTCATTAACAACTAATCTCATCCTGATTTCCAGGATGGGTCGTTACAAGTTACCCCCCTTAAAGAATTTCATCCCCGAAATTCCGAATCTCGTACTTCCGTAATAACTAGGGGAAATCCAACTAATAGCACACCGGGGTCTCCTACCCGGTGTCCAGCACCTGCCACATCAACTTATCCTTTCAGTTCCCAACTATCACCACATCTTTGTCAAAGATACCCACGTAACTAATTTCCAATCCATCTCGAACTCTATTGATTACCACCTGACCACGTGTCAAACACGCTTCACCTTTGAAGCCCATCGGTCGATCCTACCTCTAGATTGAACTACTCATCTTCCGGGATAGTCCAAATCAAATCCCTTCCAAATCTATCGGTCTATTGGGTCTCCCGATCAATAAGAGCTCCATGTACATCTCAACTACGTTCACAGGGCAGACCCAGCACTAATTCCAAAACCAAAACCAAATGTAGGCGAGACGGATCACACACGTCTTACACGACTCCAAGACGGTCAAGATATCCATCGTATGTCTCACATACGATCCTTGTACTCCATAACAACTCAAACCTGAGTCAAAACGATCAAATCCTGATCCACTCACTCCTCAGTGGATCCCAATACTCGTCCATACAACTCTTATCATCAACACAACACATCGATCCAACAAGACCACACGTCTAGATTGTGGGTTCTTTTCAATAATCCCATATCGATCAGTTATCGTCACTCATTCTCCGCTTCCCTTCGTCATCCTTCGACGGAAAACACAATGGTCCTCTCCCTAGTCCTGGAGTTCCTTTAATGAGTCATCGAATCGACTCCAGAATATACTTTACTCATCAGGTAGCTCCAATCTCGAAATCAACCCAACAGCTCAAAGTCTACACCACCATATCTCCTGATTCCGAGATTCCAATTACGGTACTACATCCTCAAGTATACCACCTCCGGCCTACTTGTCCACACGTCAACTTTACTTTACTATACTGAGGCAGTCCACAACTCCCACGTATCACACCCATGTGTCTGTAACTAACCAACTCACCGACCAACTCGCCTGTCAATTGACACCGTTATACAAATCCAACAGAACGTCAATCATCACTCTTTCTGATGATCGCATTCCATCTCCCCAAAGGTTAATTCCAAGTACCACTAACACTCACGTACCCGACTCTCGGACTCACAATCAATGCTTATGAACCTCAGACTCCTCAATCACTACCCTCGAAGTCATCGATCACCAACCTCAGACAATTTCTAAGCACGGGCCTCGGCCTTCCTCGGCATTTCTAACACATCAGGATGTGTCCACGAAATCAATCCCATAGTGGTCCTCACAACCGGCCACGATCTCAACTCAATGTGCCCATCTGTTCAATTACAAACATTCTAACTCGTGACACATCATCTCTACTCCAGGGTTCACAATACTCTAAACCCGAACCTCTGCTTACACCGAGCCAAAACCATCAATCTACGCTCGGGTCGGGGAAACTAACATCCCTCGTCAACCACAACTAAGAGCGACCAAATGCTCAACCAACACCGCAATCTTACTAGACTCGTCTAGAGTCATCCACCAACCATCTACTACCTCGACTGCACCTAACTGCACAGTCTTCAGTCTGGCCGTAAGTCGGCCCAAGCCACAACGACTATCTAACCACAAATCCCAACTCACAGTTTCCAGTCCCAACCCATTTACTCCGGGGTTTCTCACAAAGATACGTACAGTCCCAACGAGTCATCCCAAACCAGTCATCTCAATAGAATTCCTTAAATCCTTATTCTTACTCGGGTTATCCAAACCCCCGGCCTCCAATAGCTCCCAACAACCTCACCACTCAGGTTGTTGCAAACGTCAACCAGTAACCCTCGCTAGGGGGGAAATCTCTCAGGTCTCAAAGTAGTTTCTAAACCCTGCCACTCGAGACATCCGGCTACTCGTAGCCGTACAAGTCCAATTTCAACCAAACTGACCAAAAAGTTCACCAATCCATACTGTCAACATCCAAACACCATCCAGCCCAACCGGCCACCATCAATCGGCCTCCTCGGCCCACGTATCTTACTAACTCAATGGGCTACTCTCGGGCCCCATATGCCGACCAACCTACTCACCCGTATCTCACCGGCTACCAATCAGTTTACTCCTACTGGCGTATCTCCGACCCTATGGTCCATCCATCAAGCAAAACTAGTGCCAACGTACTAATCGTTCTGGCCCTAAGCCGACGTACGTCATACCTCGCACTGCGTATCGAGTGACTAACATTCTGGCACTAGAAATCGCTGCTAACTAACCACAACAAACGTACTATCACTTATGGCATCCAGGTTGCTGACGGGCTATTCTACGTCGAGACATCACATCCACAGTGCATCACACCACCCAAGTCGACGAACCTACGTCTCTGGGAACCAAATCTCGCGGAGAACACTCGAAACCTCGCTCAGATACCAACTCTCAGGACGCACCCCTAATCCCCCGGGATTAAGGGCTAAATCCTGCTCCCGTCTAACTTACGCATGACACGAAGGCTAAACTGACGTCCAATCTCCATGTGACACGTAAGTCGGACAAGAGATTCTCGATCCAACCATCCTAAAAGTAACTGGACTTCCCAGAGTTCACCGAACTACTGTGGAGTTGCGGGTGTGATGTCTCCGTCTCTCTCGACCAACAGCTAGTACCGCAACAACCTGGAGGGTATCAAAAACACAAAAGATTGTGAGTGGACAAAAATAAAGTATAAGTTCAAAACAGGTTTCAAACATAATTACATTTATACCCTCCATTTAAAAACCAATGCATGCATATCAATCTCAAGTTATGAAACCATTCATATCCAAACCATCAATGAAAACTATTATCAAAAACCTAAATCAAATTCGTCATTCAAATCCAGGCCTCAGCCTCAAATCACAAATCAATCTCAAATACGGGAACTCAATCCCAAAATTCATCAAATCCAATTCATCTGGGCCACTGCCCAAAACATCGGAAAACCAGTGAAAAACATCAATCATGCGAGTTGCTGGATCTCAAGTCCCCCGAGTCTTTAAACTCAAAACCATGCACAATAACCAGACCTTCCCAGGATATCAACGAGTCTTTAAACTCAAAACACAATCACAGGCCTCGGGGGGTATCAAAATCACCTAGTCTTTAAACTGAAAACATATACCGAGTCTTTCCCCCGTCAATCATCCGAGTCTTTAAACTCAAAACCAGGTCCAGCGGGTTTTTCTCTTTTTCCGGGTCTTTAAATCCAAAACTATTTTTCATTCAATCAGTGAAAACCATAGAAATCCTTCTCCGAATTCACAACAATGATTCCGTAAGCTAGCATCCGTAACCACCATCTCGAACCCAAATCCAGACTTCCTTTACAAGTTTCAAAACCAAATCCGACATCACATTTCCGAAATCCAATTTCAAAACCGAAAGCTCATGAACAGGGCTCTAAGCCCGAAATCACTTTTTCGAAATCCATTACAAATCATTGAAATCAAATCATCAAAATCATACTCAACTCACAATAGAAATTGAAACCTCGTAAAACGTGCAAATACATAAATATCTCGAAAATCATGGAAAACCGTAAACCATCAAGACCATAAATCAATTCATAGAATCACGTATAGAAAACATATAAAAACGTAGCATGCATCAAGATCTAGAAAGCAAAGTCCACTCACAGACCATTTCGCCGTCGCCTCGATACGCGTGCACCTATACCGTTCCTGGACAATCCACTATCACTGGCTTTCCCAAACCTGTCCAAATCCCATACTAAAGTCACTAACTACTTCAGGATAGTCATACTAAAGCCCCATAATTTTCCAGTATTTTTAACTATTTTTAACCGTGGCCTAAAACCTTCGGACATCCCGAAACATATCGAGATGATGTCTGATTGACTCACAACCAGCGCCAAAATGTTCGTTACATCGAATAATTTAAAAGTCGTGTTGGAACCATCCTCAAAAGACGTACCACGTGCCCACATGTGCTGGCCAAAGGGGATGCGTGTGAGCCTCACGCGCGGTTACTGTTCATCTTCAACCTTGGAACAGACCCGGTCTGGACCGGTCTGAACCGACCCGGTTCGACCGAACCGGCGCAGGCTATTCTCGTCCATTTTTCCAGGTTTTTAACTCGTTTTAATCCCAACAGCTTCGTCCTACAATCTACAAATGATCTAGATATTAAAATCGTGAATTTAGGTCCTGAACCGTACCTTCCCGATTGAGTTTCCTTCTTTAAAAAATACTCCTCTCTGTTTCCATGGTTCCAGCCAGTATTGTCCTTCATTCCTCATCCAAACGTTTTCTTTAGGCATCCAAATCCTCATCAAAATAACCAATTCGATTAGTGAGGCTTAGAGACCAAGTTACCATTTTCGATCTTAACAAAACCAATTAATCGAAGGATACTTACAAGGCCCCTCAGACCTCGAAAATTAACTTATTCACTTCCCCAGTCCTCCAGTAACCCCTCTCGACCACGACAATCGATCCTAAGGCCTCAATCCACTTCCCAAGTTCAAATGAAAACAGAGGGCTTCATAAGCTTTTTCTCAGTTTCCACCACCGTACTCCGCCGTCGTGCCTCACCGTGGCCACCAGTCAACGCAGCACAACTTCTCCTCTAACTTTCCTTCATACTCCATCCTCAACCGATCAAGTTTTGAGAGGGTTAACGTTCAACAATCACCCAAGTCTCTGTTTTTCTATGTTAAAATAGTGCAAAACTCAATTCTGTGTTTAAAACGGGTGTGAGAGACGGTGAGGACTTCTACCACCATCTAGAAGGGGCCAGGTGTCCTAAATCTTGTGGCCACACTTCCTGATGCAACCAAGTGTCCTCTGACCACTGGGCACAAATCCCTAGGCACAGAAATGACCAAAGTGCCATTTATTTCGCAATTTACCATTTTGCCCCTCCGATTCCTAGACCCAAAACTTCATCGTCTGAACTCCAATCGACATGTGCCCCCTGTCATTGTACTCAGGGCATCGAGACCTACTTAATGGTCCTCGGAATGCGTGAAAATTCCATGTTATTGGAAAAGTCAACAAAGTGCCCTATTTTCAACGAAATTACCAAAGTACCCTCAACCTTCTGAACGTCAGAACTTCCTCCTTGGATGTCAGAATCGGATGTGCCACCTGTCTATAAACTCGTGACCTCTCAAACTACTTCACGGTCATCGGTCAATGTCCATTTGACCATCCGAAAGAAAAGTCAACAATTTTGCCCATTCTAGGGGCAAAATCGTCATTTCGTACCGTCCATCCGAACACATCCCACTAATCACCAATTAACTTCACTAATCTGTCATTAACAACTAATCTCATCCCGATTTCTGGGATGGGTCGTTACAGCAGGAATGGCAAAGAACAAACCGAGTCAAGGTCGCGAGTTGAACAACCTTTTACAGAGGTCCGGGTCGACCCAGCTATAGACACATGGACTAGTGAAGTGGTGCCACGTGGCATTGTGTTAGGAATTGTCAAGTTATGTGTTAGATGATGTGGCAGTCCACGTTAGACATGTCAGACCACGTGGACCAGTGAGTTGGTGCCACATGGCAGTGTGTCAATGGGTTTTCAGGATTGTCAGTGACATGGGACAGTGATGACGTCAGCAGGTGAAGTCAAGATGTGACGTGGTACCAATCAGGGATTCTTGGAAAGGTCAATGTGTCCCGAACACGCTTTCCAAGGCTAAAAACTGACATGGCTTATTGTCAGAGCTATCAGATGTCAAGCACACGTCAGCAGCGACGTCAGCTAAGGATGATGTTTATAGATGACATCATCAGATGATGTCAGCGTTGACTTTCATTGACCGAACTTCGACCTGCGCGTATGGGCACAAGGGCATGAATTTTGGGGTCAAACTAGTCTTGTTCGAAATGTTTCGACGTTCTGAATCCAATGGAAGCGTGTTCGGGACACGTTCCCGGTTCTCAGATTTTTGGGGATTTTTCTTATGGACTTATATAGGTTAATAGTGATTTTTGGGTATGATTTGGATGGGCCCGGACGTCCTTCAAACTTTGGATTAGCTTCAGATTAGGTTACGACGCGGGTTTTGAGAGCGCAGCATGGACAGTCAGTGAGTGGACTTTTATTTTATAACTAAGATGCATGCATAAATTTTTAATAAGTTTTACGAACATGGTTTGAGATGCACTGATTGCAAATGATTTGAATATGATTTGTGTTTGATGTTGATCATTTTCGTGGAAAATGTTATATTGCACGTATTTTGAGATTTTTATTTTATGTGATACTTTTCGCTTAGGTCGAGTTGATTGTGAGGACCTGTGCCTTGGATGACAGGACCCATCCCAATCCCCCCGGGATTACCATGGAATGTGCCCTGCTCCCGTCCAACAAGGGGTGTCAGACAAAGGATGACCAAGAGCCACTGCCCAAACAGGGCATCCAGAGTGCGCAAGGATCGATGGAGGAGGTGTGCAATGTCCCAGTCTCTGCTGCAAGCGCATCCGTGATCAACCTGAAGGGCATTAAAACCAAAAGCTGTGAGTGGACAAAAACCAGTAAGTTCATCAAATACATTTATAAGACATTTATGCCCTCCAATAAAAACGTATGCATGCCACAAAAACCAGTAACCAAAACGTTTGCTCAACCGAGCCCTTAGGGCCTTAGCCCAAAAACCGTTAACCAAAAACCAAGTGTGGGAACTCAGCCCAAAACCGTGGAATACCACCACCATACATATACGACCATGTGGGTCACCACCCACTACCATAAATGAACATTAATTCATTAAAATCACACAATCATAAATCCACCCGGAAAGCCATTTCATTAAATCGTATTTTACCATTACCATCACCAGCATCCCTGATGCTAGACGTCCCTGACGTCATGTCTCACGGTTTCATAAGCTACGCGTGCTGCCCGGGGTCTCTCCGGGTCCATATATCTGACATCCCTGATGTCTGACGTCCCAGACGTCAATCATAGCAATCCTGCTCCTGAGTCATCATACGGTCCGGCTGCTCCGTATAATGACCCCTCGCAGGCAATGCACCGTGACTTCCCCAGTGTCCCGGACATCTGGAGGAGACCATCATATATCCTTGTATCCAGATGGTATATGGAAAACAGTTTTATTAAATCCTTTTATCACATCATTACAATGGGCCCTGCCCGAAATTTCCATAAAACCACGTAATCCCATTTAGGGTCCCTGACCCAAAATCACATTTATAATCCAACTGGGCCTCATGCCCGATTTTATGAACCACTGGGCCCACGGCCCGATTTGTAAACCAACTGGGCCCGCAGCCCGACTTTATAAACCCACTGGGCCCACGGCCCGAATTCACAAATCAACTGGGCCCCTGGCCCGATAATATAACTCAAATAGGTCTCAGCCCGATTTCATACCAACTGGGCCCCTGGCCCGATTTCATTAACCAACTGGGCCCCCCGGCCCGATTCTCAAATGGACTCCAAGTCCGAAATTTCCAAAACAAGTGGGCCTCAAGCCCGAGTTCATATTTCCAATTTCAAAACCATTTCATCATAATATTTATTTAACCACAAGCATGCAAAACCACAAATAAACCGTTAATCCCGATACACGTGAAATACGGAAAACACCTCGAAATACGTGCAACATACCCAAAATCAATACTCACAAATACCATCATAGAAATCATATATATAAACTATATAACACATTTAAGCATGCATAGGATTTATAAAACCAAAGTCCACTCACAGACCGTTTTAACCGTGTGCCTCGATACGCGTGCCACCGGCCCTCCCGGGCCACACCACTATCACCGGGACTCCCAATCCTGTCCAAATTACATTAGAGGGTTACTAACCTCAACATTAACATCCTATCAAAGTCCCGTAATTTTCCCGAATTGTTACTTATTTTTAAACTTAATTTAAAACCTTCGGACATCCCGAACACTATCGAGACGGTGTCCGATCGACCCGAAACCAATTCCAAAATGTCCGTTACATTAAATGGGATAGAAGTCATGTTGACCTCACCTCGAGATTCGCGCCCACGCGCCGTCACGCGCCGCCGTGAGTGGCTGCGCGTGAAACTCACGCGCCTGCTACAGTGTCACCAGCCCAACCCGTTTGTCTGGTAAACGGGTCCAATTCACCCGCGACACAACCCGGTTCCAATCCTATCAATTCAGCCTTAATTACAACAATTGATCATTCCATTAGCTTCGTTTTAAGTTTAATTTAAGTTCTGTAACATTGATTACACAAGACCGTACCTACAACTCCACGATTCGATGATGAACACCAAGAACACCCGTCCGTTGTTCATCCTTCGAACCCCATCCATTTCAATCGATATCCTGAAATTGATTCAACCAGAAGCTTCCATGGACTCCGTAGATCATTTCCCCCAACCCAATTGCTTCAATCCAGTGTTCAATCGTCACGACACAAACTCGAGCACCGTCACTGTTCATCAATGGAGGTCCATCGATCTCGATCAGTTTCCTTCAATTGATGAACCCAGAAGCATCGTGGGATCATGAGAAGTAGTTTCCCCACCTCAATTGCATCCAACGAAGCCTCCAATTCCACGACTCAGCTTCGATTTCTTCCTCTGTCACCAAGCTCGATCAGAGCCAAAACGGCACCATTCCTTCTCGTTTTTGATGTGGATCGACTCGTCTCAACCTCAGGAAGATGTTTGTAACCTCCAATTCGATCATCACAGCCCAATTCCTTCAATTTGATTTTCCCTCCCAAAACTCAATTTTTCGAATTCTCAGTTCTTCCTCACTGCCACTCTCTCGTGTTTACCCAGTTGAAATCACACTCAACTCACTCACAATTCGCACTCTCAGGTTCAGCAATGGAAGAGGAATCAAGGGTGGGAGAAAACTGGATTTGGTTGTACACGGTTAAGAAAACACAAATGGAATTAATGGAAATTAAAATGATTAATTAATTAATTAATAAATATTAAAACATCATAATGATGTTTCCCCTAAGACAAGGATTCTGGTTTCAAGGGATGAGTGACACTTGTCACTCATCCAGGTGTGTAGGGTCAACGGTCACTATTCATTATTATATTATTATTTTAATCCCGGCCTCGGTTCGTTAGTTCGTTTCCTTGACCATAACGTCGTCGTCGGATCTCCGATTTCGGCATGCCGCCTGTCGTTGGATTCGTATCGACGATACCTACGTAACGGTCCTTGGCCCTCGTCCATCGGACCTCCCGATCAAAAAGTCAACATTTGGCCCCTAATAAGCCAAATTACCAAAATACCCCTCAACTTCCGAACACCATAACTTTCTCTACGAATGTCGGAATCGAACGTGCCACCTGTCTATGAACTCGTGACGTCCCGAACTACGTCACGGTCATCGGTCAAAGTCCATTTGACCGCCCGAACAAAAAGTCAACACTTTGCCCACGACCAGGGGCAAAACGGTCATTTTGCACAATTTATCCGATTCCGCCCGACTAACCACCGTTCAACCTCACTAATCAAGATTAATCACTAAACTAATCCCGGAATTCGGGACGGGTCGTTACAACCTTCCCTCCTTAATAAATTTCGTCCTCGAAATTCCAACCGCTCTAAACTCAACGTACTTCCCTCCTTAATAAGTTTCGCTCTCGAAACTTGATTACCCTGATTCCACAAACACCCCGTGGATAGTGGAATCGACCACGCAACACGTGTACACCCGTACACCAACTAACCAGGCAAAACTTGTCTGCACTCTACGTACCACTAATACTCAAAACGCAATGACTACATTCGACCCCGTCGAATGACTGAAACTACTTGTTTCGAATTTGACCCCACTTGTCAAATCAACCCTCTCGTTGACGCAACAACTCGACGGTTCCTTTCCCACTCCCACTAGGAGTCAGCTGACCCCACTCAACAATCTATGTTGACACATCCTGACAATCTGTCACCACACAGTTGTTGTCAGTCGAAAACTGACACTAGACTCACTCGTGGCTACACATGCCACCAACGTACTCGACTCACCAATACCCTTACCGACATTTCACACGACCTGTGTGTAATTAAACACATCGGAATTACCATGACCCATTGCATAATAATGTCCGATCCACAACCAATCCCATGGTATCGGAACCAATCCGACTACCAACACGTTCACCAACACACCTCGGGTATATCCCGTATACCGTAACTAGACATCACAAGTCTACAAGGTATTGTACCTCGAACCATGTACGAAGTACACACATCTACCTAATAACCAGACTACAACCACCTAGGTCATAGCCGAACACGTTCCAATAATGGAGTACGTTTGCCCAATCCAGCATGAGACAAATCGAAACTCCACCCAACATCTAGTTCCAATTCCGAATCTGAATCCGCAATTTCGTAAGAAATCCCGGATCCAAACCCAGACATCACAGTTTAACTCATTTCCAAATCCGAATCCGAAATCATTATTCCGTAAGCTAGCATTTGGAATAACCATTCCGTACCCAAATCCGGAAATATACTTTCAAGTTCCAAAATCGAATCCTGAATCGTCACCCAGAAATTCGATTCCAAATCCCGAAATCTCATTCACATTTACCAAGACACCCCAAAACCAAACCTATCGGTTACCCGTTCAATACACTTGATTGACTTCATAGGGAAGCCAATCCAACCTCCACACGCCTAAGGTTGACAAAATTCAACTACCTTGAAAACCTACTCACCCGAGTAGAATACCATACGGGCCCCACTTCGAAAAGAAGTTCAATTCCGTCATTACGACTCACATACCAAAGTAAGAGTGATATACTCTCCCCCTATCTGAATCATCAAGATCACGACCCAGATAGACACTGTCCCTGACAATAACGTCAAAATCCTAGATCGCCACAACGATCGACAACCGACGCCCACAACTTAGACAGATCAGTCAACGACGAGACACGTCGAGACTGCGGATTCTCACAGATTACCTTGTATCAATCCTTGTCATTCCACCTAGGAAAAACCAAGGATGATCCAAAATGATGACGTCCAAACTCATCCTACGTGGATGCAACCAAACTCACTGCACTCACCACGCCATGTACCGCAACATTGTCTGCCACCAAGCAGAAAATGAAAAATCTCGTTTACCTAATTTCGAACACGTAGCTCCTCCTAATGACCTCGCAACACACAAGAGCTCACCAACCAATACACGCTCAACGTACTGGTAACTACAGTCAATGTCTGCCAGGGCAGAAAGCAAGAAGTCAACCCCAATGACTTCGGAATACCAATCACCAAAAACGAGCTCCACTCTCGTTCCCCAATCACAACTCTCCTCGAATTTAAGGTTCCAACCATGTTGGAAACAGACATGCTCCCAACAAGACGTCAAGTCTAACCACTAGACTTCCTACCTCCTCAACTCACTAAGACAACCACGTGTCCACAATCAATCCGTTATTGTCCCGTTCGCACATCCCGACCTTTACAGGTTCAACACTCGGTTTTCCACGTTCTCAATTACAAATTCCTACCTTTATACCACTAATGGTTTTCCTCGTCTTTTCCAGTTTTAATCATTTCCATGTACATTTTAGGGATATTTAAAAACATAAAAACGCACAAATTTTGGAGTTGCCAACAACTCCCCCAAATCCACTAATCATCCCAAAATTCCTTAAGTCTTAATTATACCATTTTAATCCACTCATCACTGGTTATCTCACCACTATTGGGACTTATCCCAACACAGCACAATCTTAACTGGATCCCATCCAGTCCATCCCTCAACCACTACCGAATCTCAAAGACCGAACATATGTTCATCATGACGGAGTCACACCCCAATTTGTGGCTCATCGTCAACACCATTACTGACACTAGCACCAGCGCTAGTACCAGCACCAACACTCTATCAACATCACTAGTATCAGCACACATGCATCCATACTAGCATCAGCACAAAAGTACCAACCCCGCAAACATCCATACTGCACATCGTGTGCAAATACGACAATCCTGGATCTCCGTTCATACGGAACGACGATCCCGTACCTCACGACTATAGGTACCACTATTCTGACAATCCTTATCAGGAAAATGAACGTTCCCCGAACGTCCCCTGATCTCCAAGTATTATGACCACACTGATTACCCTTGATAGCCAGTCATCTCCATATGACTACCGACTAACTGTCATTGCTATCGAGATCCACATCCACACATCACACCAATACCCGATCCAACACGGGATTCCATAATTTATCTCAGAACCGTATCCGTAAATCGAATCTCATAGTTCTGCCTAGACTCACCAGAGCCATCCACATGGTCATCCATGACCTCAGCCACTCCTCGCAGCACAAGTTCTCACCAGCTAATCACAATTAAGGTTTACCTTTTTAATACTAGGGTTCCACAATCACACCCTATGGTTCAACCGAACCAAACAGCTCTCCGTAATATAAAATTCACAACCTGACCGACCCCGCGGTCTAGACATCGAATAGACATCAAATCTAATCCTACCATCCCATCAACGTGGGTTCCACCACTAGGTCATCGGCCAACTCCGATGAACCAACATCCCTCACACTAGAAACCACCACAAGGGTTCACATTTTAGACCATTACTCACATGAGGTTCCCCGAACCTAGCTGCACCTAGCAGCACAACAATTTAATATTACATGACCGAACCGTCGGTCCCACAGTACCAGTTCACCACAATCAACCCCACTTGGGTCGAATCACATTAACGCACGGCGTATCGGGCCAATCGCACTCCATCCACTATCCAAACCCAAAAACTATCTATCAGGTTGATAACGAATTGCAGCCCAAAGAGACATCACACCCTCGACCTGCGCACACAAAAGAGCAACCGTGCTCTGATACCAAGTTGACAGGACCCATCCCAATCCCCCCGGGATTACCATGGAATGTGCCCTGCTCCCGTCCAACAAGGGGTGTCAGACAAAGGATGACCAAGAGCCACTGCCCAAACAGGGCATCCAGAGTGCGCAAGGATCGATGGAGGAGGTGTGCAATGTCCCAGTCTCTGCTGCAAGCGCATCCGTGATCAACCTGAAGGGCATTAAAACCAAAAGCTGTGAGTGGACAAAAACCAGTAAGTTCATCAAATACATTTATAAGACATTTATGCCCTCCAATAAAAACGTATGCATGCCACAAAAACCAGTAACCAAAACGTTTGCTCAACCGAGCCCTTAGGGCCTTAGCCCAAAAACCGTTAACCAAAAACCAAGTGTGGGAACTCAGCCCAAAACCGTGGAATACCACCACCATACATATACGACCATGTGGGTCACCACCCACTACCATAAATGAACATTAATTCATTAAAATCACACAATCATAAATCCACCCGGAAAGCCATTTCATTAAATCGTATTTTACCATTACCATCACCAGCATCCCTGATGCTAGACGTCCCTGACGTCATGTCTCACGGTTTCATAAGCTACGCGTGCTGCCCGGGGTCTCTCCGGGTCCATATATCTGACATCCCTGATGTCTGACGTCCCAGACGTCAATCATAGCAATCCTGCTCCTGAGTCATCATACGGTCCGGCTGCTCCGTATAATGACCCCTCGCAGGCAATGCACCGTGACTTCCCCAGTGTCCCGGACATCTGGAGGAGACCATCATATATCCTTGTATCCAGATGGTATATGGAAAACAGTTTTATTAAATCCTTTTATCACATCATTACAATGGGCCCTGCCCGAAATTTCCATAAAACCACGTAATCCCATTTAGGGTCCCTGACCCAAAATCACATTTATAATCCAACTGGGCCTCATGCCCGATTTTATGAACCACTGGGCCCACGGCCCGATTTGTAAACCAACTGGGCCCGCAGCCCGACTTTATAAACCCACTGGGCCCACGGCCCGAATTCACAAATCAACTGGGCCCCTGGCCCGATAATATAACTCAAATGGGTCTCAGCCCGATTTCATACCAACTGGGCCCCTGGCCCGATTTCATTAACCAACTGGGCCCCCCGGCCCGATTCTCAAATGGACTCCAAGTCCGAAATTTCCAAAACAAGTGGGCCTCAAGCCCGAGTTCATATTTCCAATTTCAAAACCATTTCATCATAATATTTATTTAACCACAAGCATGCAAAACCACAAATAAACCGTTAATCCCGATACACGTGAAATACGGAAAACACCTCGAAATACGTGCAACATACCCAAAATCAATACTCACAAATACCATCATAGAAATCATATATATAAACTATATAACACATTTAAGCATGCATAGGATTTATAAAACCAAAGTCCACTCACAGACCGTTTTAACCGTGTGCCTCGATACGCGTGCCACCGGCCCTCCCGGGCCACACCACTATCACCGGGACTCCCAATCCTGTCCAAATTACATTAGAGGGTTACTAACCTCAACATTAACATCCTATCAAAGTCCCGTAATTTTCCCGAATTGTTACTTATTTTTAAACTTAATTTAAAACCTTCGGACATCCCGAACACTATCGAGACGGTGTCCGATCGACCCGAAACCAATTCCAAAATGTCCGTTACATTAAATGGGATAGAAGTCATGTTGACCTCACCTCGAGATTCGCGCCCACGCGCCGTCACGCGCCGCCGTGAGTGGCTGCGCGTGAAACTCACGCGCCTGCTACAGTGTCACCAGCCCAGCCCGTTTGTCTGGTAAACGGGTCCAATTCACCCGCGACACAACCCGGTTCCAATCCTATCAATTCAGCCTTAATTACAACAATTGATCATTCCATTAGCTTCGTTTTAAGTTTAATTTAAGTTCTGTAACATTGATTACACAAGACCGTACCTACAACTCCACGATTCGATGATGAACACCAAGAACACCCGTCCGTTGTTCATCCTTCGAACCCCATCCATTTCAATCGATATCCTGAAATTGATTCAACCAGAAGCTTCCATGGACTCCGTAGATCATTTCCCCCAACCCAATTGCTTCAATCCAGTGTTCAATCGTCACGACACAAACTCGAGCACCGTCACTGTTCATCAATGGAGGTCCATCGATCTCGATCAGTTTCCTTCAATTGATGAACCCAGAAGCATCGTGGGATCATGAGAAGTAGTTTCCCCACCTCAATTGCATCCAACGAAGCCTCCAATTCCACGACTCAGCTTCGATTTCTTCCTCTGTCACCAAGCTCGATCAGAGCCAAAACGGCACCATTCCTTCTCGTTTTTGATGTGGATCGACTCGTCTCAACCTCAGGAAGATGTTTGTAACCTCCAATTCGATCATCACAGCCCAATTCCTTCAATTTGATTTTCCCTCCCAAAACTCAATTTTTCGAATTCTCAGTTCTTCCTCACTGCCACTCTCTCGTGTTTACCCAGTTGAAATCACACTCAACTCACTCACAATTCGCACTCTCAGGTTCAGCAATGGAAGAGGAATCAAGGGTGGGAGAAAACTGGATTTGGTTGTACACGGTTAAGAAAACACAAATGGAATTAATGGAAATTAAAATGATTAATTAATTAATTAATAAATATTAAAACATCATAATGATGTTTCCCCTAAGACAAGGATTCTGGTTTCAAGGGATGAGTGACACTTGTCACTCATCCAGGTGTGTAGGGTCAACGGTCACTATTCATTATTATATTATTATTTTAATCCCGGCCTCGGTTCGTTAGTTCGTTTCCTTGACCATAACGTCGTCGTCGGATCTCCGATTTCGGCATGCCGCCTGTCGTTGGATTCGTATCGACGATACCTACGTAACGGTCCTTGGCCCTCGTCCATCGGACCTCCCGATCAAAAAGTCAACATTTGGCCCCTAATAAGCCAAATTACCAAAATACCCCTCAACTTCCGAACACCATAACTTTCTCTACGAATGTCGGAATCGAACGTGCCACCTGTCTATGAACTCGTGACGTCCCGAACTACGTCACGGTCATCGGTCAAAGTCCATTTGACCGCCCGAACAAAAAGTCAACACTTTGCCCACGACCAGGGGCAAAACGGTCATTTTGCACAATTTATCCGATTCCGCCCGACTAACCACCGTTCAACCTCACTAATCAAGATTAATCACTAAACTAATCCCGGAATTCGGGACGGGTCGTTACATTGGAGGCATGGTTAGCAATCCGACATCACCCGGGGGATCTGGGGGTTGCGCCTTATATGTATGGGCGTGCATCTATCCAGCATGAGGCTTTTTGGGAGCTCATTGACTTTGGATTCCTAAGGAACTCCAAAGTTAACCGAGTAGGGGATGGTGCAATCCCAGGATGGGTAACCCACTGGGAAGTTGCACGTGAGCTCCCGAGAACCAAAACCGTGAGGGTTGGGCCCAAAGCGAACAATATCATGTTGGAGAAGGTCGGGTCGTGACAATTTGGTATCAAGCCCAACCTCGGTCGGAATTGAGTGTGCTAACGAGGATGCTGGGCCCCAAGGGGGTGGATTGCGAGGACCCATTCCTTGGCGGCATGGTTAGCAATCCCACATCTCTACGGAAATCTAGGAGATGCACCTTATATGTGTGGGAGCGCATCTATCTAACAAAAGGCCTTTTGGGAGCTCACTAGCTTTGGATTCCTAGGAAACTCCAAAGTTAAGCGAGTAGGGGCTAGTGAAATCCCAAGATAGGTGAACATTGGGATGTTGCACGTTAGCTCCCGAGAACAAAACTGTGAGAGCTAGGCCCAAAGCGGATAATATCCTGTTGGAGAAGGTCGAGTCGTGACAATTATGGTTTGGTTTATTTTCATGACTCCGAGTGTGAGTCCATGTCTACTTAAAATCTATATTTCGGGCAAAGGCCCTATTGAGATTATTTAGATTATTTGGATTTGGACAGAGACCCTACGTGATTTGGTTTTGCGCTGAGACCCTACGTGTGATACTTGATTTGATTTGATGAATGTTTTCACTTTTTATTGATTTGAAAAAGCAATATGATTTGGTTTTAAGAAAGTATTTGAGCTATGATTCGATTTCTGATGCATGCATGCTTTTAATTAAAGGTTATAAATGTTATTTCGGAATTTTTTTTTCAACTGTTTCTTTTTTCCACTCACAGCTTTAATGTTTTTGATACCCTTTAGGTTGATCGCGACTGTGGGCTATAGTAGGAATCGACACATCACATGAAGCTGCGTACTCTAGAAACAACTGTGTACTATGGAAACCTCGAGTGAGTTATTGTCTTATCCCTGGTCTGACATGTGGTGTTAGACGGGAGCAGTGCATCCCACGATAATCTAGGGGGATTAGGGATAGGTCCTATCAGTTTGGTAACAGAGCACTGGGTTGCTCTTGTGGTGTCGTGCATTAAGGGTACACAATAGTTTTGCTTCAGATGTGATGTCTCTACAACAACAGCCCCGTCATCAATTTGAGAGTGAGGATAAGAATAGGAAACTCATTTGTTTGATTAGACATTAGATGCCGAGTTGTAGGGGTTTGGACCCCGAAGAAAGGCCGATTTTCTTGTGGGCCCAACGGTTACTGGTGGATTAGATCCCAGTATGGTGACTTTTCGGAGTTGTCACTGATGATTGGTCAGGTTGGATGTGCTACTTCTAGTAACCAAGTTCGTTGATGACCTTTATTTGAGGACAGTTGAACAAGTTACCCGAAGAGTGGTACTTATGGATCGGATCGCGAGGTGGACTGATCAGTGTATCTCACGCTTTGAGCGGATTGTATGGACGATTTGTTGTCCGCATGTGTGCTTGATCTTGATAGCAATGAGCTTTTTGGATTAGTTTGCACGAGGTTCATGGCAGACATTGCTATCGACGAACGTGGATGAAACTATCGAGAGTTAGGCGACGTTCAAAGAACGTTCTTACGCTATTTTCGCCCCAGCTTCATTGGGATACGAGGAAGGTGGGGTTCCACCGACATGAGCAAGAGATTTGACGGTTACTCGATACGAGCAGAGATTTCTGGTTTTGGTTCGGTTTGTACTGAGTGCAGTGAAGAATTAGAAAGTGGGGCTTCGTCGGTTCGTGCCGGGTCTTGGGAATAAGACTCGAGTGATTGTGTGGCATCTCAGGTGGAGATGAGCCTGTCGGAAACCTCACAATAAGTCAAACGGTTCCAGTTGACATCAAGTGTGTCTAGAGGTTGTATTTCTCAGGAGCTTAGAAGAGGAACGCTTCAAGCTCCGATTCGTGCTAGTTACAGTGATCGATGAGCGGGACAGAGAGGATCCCGAGGGAGCCGATTGAGATTACGATTACCTTTCGAGTCCGGTTGGACTATTGGAGACACGTCCTACACCTGGAGCAGAGATAGGTGTTTGGTCTTACCTTGGTGAGTATGCACGGGTGTTGGTGGAATACGGACCCACACACCTTATCTCCTGAATTTTGTACTAAAGTTGATCCCACCGAGTTCGGACAGTGGTATCAATACTCTGACTAGTTCTATGATTGTATAACCTACTCAGTTCGAGTAGAAGGTTTTGACAAGGAGACAGATTAGAGTTCCCTAGATATTTGTGATTTGGATGTGATCCTAGGGATGGATTGGTGGGCTACCCGTTACTCCACTGTTGAGCACTGACGAAACAATGGTATTTGGTAGTCCTAAGTTGTCATGATTATTCGTTTGATGGGACCATAGGAGATCACTAAGGAAGAGTATTCAGCTTTTACAAGAGTCTTACTAATGACTAGCCAGAGGATACTCATTTCGGGAGTTACGGCTTGGAGGCCAGAGAAGTACTGTAGAATGATTATTCGGGATATGGGACACGTGTTGTGAAGTCCCCATATGGCTTTGTAAGCTTAAGGTTGATGTCGGTTGTGTCGACCTTTCTGGTGGTGTTCCTAGTAGGATTTACCGGGGTTGCTACCTCGGAGGACCGTTGAGTTACGATTGAGTTTCTTCCAGGTACTCAAACTATTTTGTAGCCATCAATAGACTTGAGGATGTCACACGGATACCCTATTGGAATTGGTTTTGAGTTGAGTCGAAGTCAAGAATTTTGTTGAAAGACATGTTTTGGATGCATGTATTGTACGCTTAGATACGTGATTCCCGAATTGACTTCAGAAGTGAAATTCACCAGGATGGCTTACGATTAATGTTGTGGTGACAGTTGGCAATTGTGAGTTGGAAATGGAGTTTTAATGGTGATTTTGTTATGGTACACTAAGGATTCATACTGGTTGAGATGAAAATGGATTTCAGGAAATATGGACCAGTGTTGGTTTCTTGGTCATGATTTTATTATTGCTAGATTAGTGTGGATCCTACTATTGTGTGATGTGATCCGAATTGTGTAACCTGGCCTACGATGAGTGCTATCGACTTGCGGGTGGAGGTTTTCCGCTGAGATTGTAACTTGTTGACGGGATTGACTCGGGAAGGGAGTCAACCCGGTGTAAGATGATGTTTGAGTGAGCAGAATGTTGACTACTGCTCTAGCTTAACACTTCTGGATCTTAGTGGGAGTTTGTCGCCGTGACACATGTACATAAGAGTTGGATTGATCATAGACACCTGAACGAGGAAATCGTACAGAACTAGTACTCCTTATCATCGAAGTTCTTAGTTAACTATCTACAACACCTTTAGAATTCATGGATGTATAAGATTGTAAAAGTTTAGCTGATTTGAGAAGTTATACGATTGTGGGAGGATTGTTACAGTAGCTATCAACAGTTGGTGAAGGAGGCTTCTCATTTTCTGCTTCTATAATAAAGACTTCTAGGTATACTTGCAACATGGTTGCAATTTCTCTTTTTCAAAGGTTGTTTAAGAACTTGACACCTAGGCGGTGGGACAAATTTGAATGAGTTGAGGAGCGGAAGGTGCTTGGTGTCACCTGACGTTGATGAGTGTAGTTTGGATTTGTATTCACTCTTGCTCCGGATGAACTTTGATGTCATCCTTTTTTACTTTCTTCATACGGAACATTATCATGGGCTATGCAGAGGAAATTCGTAATTCGTATGTTAAGTGGTGACAAGTTCTATAGCTTACAATTTAATTTTCTTCTGCTATTTCTTGGCGTTCAAGAGAAGTGTGAAGGCACATGAGGGATGTCGAAGCCTAGTTTTGATTACCCTTAAAGAGTGCATCGATATACCAAGGAGAGTGAGTATCAGGTTGGTGGACCCGTGTTGGTGTTATGGGTCACATTCTTACTATTGAGAGGATTTTTGGAAGTACATGATTGTGAAGCGTTGTTGGGAAGTGTTCCCATGAGACCCATATTGCTAGATTAGAGATTTAAAGCACAGCCGACCCTTCGCATCATCAAGATGGGGGTTCGAGGTTTGGATTGCTACGTCTTGGTAGGCTTAAGTCGGTTAACTTTTGGAGTTAACCAAGAAATGGGATTGGTTAGTGAATTGGACGATTTCTCTTGAGAGTTCTCAAAGAGTACGTGTTGGACATGTCTCAAGTATGGTAGCGTGACCAGGAGAACTCTGAGAAAATTTGAGTTAGTATGCGATTTTTCCAGGTCTGGGATCCGACAGACATGGTCTAGTGTCAAGCCACGACTGGCATGGCAGCAAGATGATGATCAGATTGGATCCACGATTGACGTGGTCCGATAGATTTTTTAGATCCGAGATTACGGTGGATTTGACTGTGAATACTGGTGTGTGTCTGGATGGTGCATGTCCAGTCCCCGGAAGTAGCTCCAATGTTGTATGAGTGCAGTCCTTGAGCAGGCCTATGAGTAGTGCCGATGTGAATGTGCGATATGTGTGCACGGGCAAGTATTGCACGTTTGGCAGCGTGATTGTTGAGTGTTGATCACTCTGATTGATGTGGTACGATCATTAAGTCTGAGATGGACATGATATGGTAATCGAATTAGACCCGATGTTGACATTTCTTCGAGATACTTGGACTAGAAGCCGAGTACTGTGCTTTAGAGGCGAGGGACTTTTATAGGGTTCAGTTATTGTACAAGCTTGGAGCTTATGGCCAGGGTTGTGGGCTAGAGGAACCCTAATGTTTTTTATTGTGATTATCTCGGCTAGAGCAAGTATTCGATGGGGTCAAGATAAACTCAAGATGAGTGAGATACCAGTTTGAGACTCGAGAGAAGTCGGGATCACAGCGTTAATCGCTAAGTGAGACGAGCTTCTGTATGAGGACTCTGGTGCAAGTCGGATTGGATAAAGAACATGAAGGGAAATAGTGGAGTCGTGAGTTACCAGCTGGTCACGACGGTGCGTCGTGATTGTGATTGAAGTTGGGAAACCATCTAGTGCGGTAGAGGACTTGGCATTGCTTGGTAGGGGCAGGATTGTCATATTAGATTCTGAGTACACCCGCGTAGGTGACAGGTGAGATTGAAAAATGTCGATGTCTCGAGCAACTTGAGAGTTAAGTTTTAAAATTTCAGTGGCAGTGTGTCACCGCCCCCGTTGGATACGGTTGTGGAGGATGAGCCGAAATTCAGCATTTACCGTGGGATTGTGGTTGGCATCAAGTGACGTTGTTTCTGATCAACGTTGTGGATAGATGCCCGACATCTACGTACATACGTGGGAGCCTCGAGTTGGAAGCAGGATTGGATTTACCCAGTTTTGATGTGGATTTGAGTCGATGTTAATTTTGAGGACGAAATTCCTTAAGAAAGGTGAATTGTAATGACCTATCCCGAATTTTGCAATTAACGAGTTTTAATTAAGGATTAATTGTGAATTAATCGAGGATTACAGGGATGATCAAGGTGAAATGACGATTTTGCCCCTAGAAAGGTAAAATGTTAACTTTTGACTCGAAAAGTTAATTACACGTGAAACGAGGTCCATTACGTAGATCGAGGGATTACGATTACGTAGACAGGCGGCACGTCAAATTTGGACATCGTACGAGAAAGTTATGGGTCAAGGAAGGTTTTTTGAACTATTAAAATTCCACACAATATCAAGACGGTTGAACTTTGGTTTGTTTTTAGTGGGCCCAAAATATTAGTTCTGGACCAATGGATGAGTGGTAGATGAGTGACAAATGCCACTCATCCATTGAACCTTTTCCCCCACATTCATACACCATTCTCGCTTCTTTTTTGTCCATTATACCCAAAACCCACCCCAAACCATTAGCATCATCCTCATCGATTTGTTGCTTCTTTAGAGAGAGAGAGACAGAGTGACAGGGTGAGTCGAGAGGGAGAGACAGAGATGGGGGAGGGATGGAGGAGCCAGGGCGGTGGATGGAAAACTTGAAAAATAGATAAACCCGAGAGCCCATTATGTTTGAAATTTCAAACTTTGGTTTTTGGATGTTTTGGATCAAATATAAGGCCAGGGTTGTCTTCTGTGGGTTTTTGCAAGTGTACTTGGCCTAGAAACAGAAAGGAAAGACGCTGGAACAGCCCTGGGATGACGTTCAAAGTTAACCCGTGAAGCATCGAGCTTGGCTAGGGGTTTTGAGGTGAGCTTGTACGATTTTAGCTTCATTTTCTAGTTTCTGGGTTCGATTAGGAAGTTCTAGTGGAAAAGTGGTGAGATTTGGTGGAGGAATAGTGAAGAATGGACCAGATCAAGGTCGCGGGTCAAACGACCCGTTACAAAGGTAATGGTCGACCCAATTGGAGATTCAAGGTAATGATGTGGCAATCCACATCATCATTTTCAAGCTAGGTGTCA
The DNA here is from genome assembly GCA_032719365.1 of Prinsepia uniflora. Taxonomy (NCBI): domain Eukaryota; kingdom Viridiplantae; phylum Streptophyta; class Magnoliopsida; order Rosales; family Rosaceae; genus Prinsepia; species Prinsepia uniflora. The sequence continues at coordinate 51,294,788 of CM064863.1, read as the reverse complement.
GTCTAGTCAGCATCTGATGTGGTAGTGCCATGTTATCCTTGTCATACCACGAGGACCAGTGAGGTGGTGCCACGTCGCATTGTGTCAGGAATTGTCAGGTGACATGTGAGCTGACGTGGCAGTCCACGTCAGACATGTCAAACCACGTGGACTAATGAGGTGGTTCCACGTGGGACTGTTTTAGAGGGTTGTTAGGATTGTCAGTGACACGTGGTAGTACATGTGGCAGTGATGACGTCAGTAGGTCACGTCATCATGTGTTGTTGCATGTGTCAGAGGTTGACACGTGGAACCAATCAGGGAGTGCCACGTGGCATGTTATCAGAGCTGTCAAATCTCAAACTGACATCAGCACGATGTCATCATTGAGTTTCATTGACTGAACTTTGACTAATTTTGTACGAAAGGTTTCAACATTCTGAATCCAATGGTGGTTGTTTCAAGTCAATCTGAGATCGTTTGATAGGTCATTTGGACGTTTTTCCCCTCGGGAAGCATGTTCGGAATGTGTTCTCGGTTCCAGGATTTTTTGGGGTTTTACTTATGGACTTATATAGGTTGATAGTGATCTTTGGATATGATTTGGACAAGCGCAGACGTCCTGGAGACTTTGGATTAGCTGTGGCTTACGTCGCGGGTTTTGAGCGTGTAGTAAGGACAGTTAGTGGGTGGACTTTTGTTTTATAACTGTGATGCATGCATAAATGTTTTAAATGCTTTATCGTATGATTTAAGTTGACATGAGTTGAATGATGATTTGATTGTCAATTTTGGAATGATTTTACGGATTTGTGTGAAATGGCATTTTGGGCTTAAGTTCGAGTTGGATATGGATTTTGACTTAGATTACAGTCAAATGTGTTTTCGAATGATGATTTGAGTTACGAAATAATATTTTGGACTTGTGACCCCATTGGAAATGATTTAACTCAAATTGTGAGTCCTTGTGAACTTAAAAGAAAGATTATGATTTTGAAAAGGTTTGTCTATCGATTTGATATGTTTTGGAGGAAAGTCTTGACACTGTTTTTACGATGGGTTTGTGGAATGTAATTTGATGAACTCCTTATTGAGATACTTCGAGATGATTTGAGATACAAATGTTTGTGAACTGTTTTCCACACTACCATCTTCTATGGTGATTGTTCCCTTCGGACGTCGGAGATTCCAGAGTGGTATCTTGACACGACCCATCCCAATCCTCCCTAGATTAACGTGGGATGTGCCATGCTACCGTCTGACACCCCGTGCCAGACTAGGGATACAACTAAATCCTCACAGGACTTCTAGAGTATGCTAGGATCTGTGGCGGCATGTGATGCCTCAGCCTTTGCTACAGCTCACATCCGCAATCAACCTGAAGGGTAGTAAAATAGTAAAAAATGTGAGTGGATGAAAATAAACAGTCTTATATTTCATGAAAGAAATTTATACCCTTCATTAAAAAGCAAGCATGCATCAGAAAACAAGTTATCACAACCATTTTCTTTAAATCCATCATATGGCTTTCAAATCATTACGCAGTGAAAACATTTTCCATAGCCCCAAAACCAAAACACGTGGGGTATCTGCCCAAATCCGTAAAATACAGTATAACCAATCCCTGACATCCCAGATGTCTAACATCCCTGATGTCTTATCAATAATTTCACGATTCTAAGGCTACGCGTGCCGCTCGGGGTCTCAAGTACGAGCCCTCCCCTCGGACCCTGTCCGGGGTGATATCAACATCTAGCAATCCTTATCATGAGTCTCTCCTCGACGGAGCGGCTCCTCTCAGGCAATGCTCACACTCCTGGTCCTGAGCCTCTCCTCGAAGCAGCCCCTCCCAAGCAATGTTGTAAGACTCGATCTTGGATGTAAGAATGGTGGGCAAGACCTGTGAGCTTGAGAAGCAAGAATGATGAGCAAGACCCGTGAGCTTGGAAAGGCAAGATCAATGAACAATCCCACATCGCTCGGAGAGGGAAAGGTGAAGTGCCTTATATGTGTGGGCACGTATCTATCCAACACAAGGCCTTTGGGAGATCACTGGCTTTGGATTTCTTGGGAACTCCAAAGTTAAGCGAGTTGAGGTTGGTGCAATCCCAGGATGGGTGACCTACTGGGAAGTTACACGTGAGTTCTCGAGAACAAAATCGTGAGGGCTAGGCCCAAAGCGGACAATATTGTGCTAGATGAGCCGGGTTATGGCAGAATGGTATCAGAGTTGGACCCCGACCGGAAGTGTGCCAACGAGGACGATGGGCTCCAATGGGGATGGATTGTAAGACCTGATCTCATAAACATGAACGGTGAGCAAGAACCATGAGCTTGGAAAGGCAAGATTGGTGAACAATCTCACATCGCTCGGGGAGGGAAAGGTGAAGTGCCTTATATGTGTGGGCTCGTATCTATCTAACACAAGGCCTTTTGAGGCTCACTGTCTTTGGATTCCTTGGGAACTCCAAAGTTAAGCGAGTTTTGGCTAGTGCAATCCCAAGATGGGTGACCTACTGGGAAGTTGCACGTGAGCTCCCGAGAACAAAACCGTGAGGGCTGGGCCCAAAGCAGACAATATTGTGTTAGATGGGTCGGGTCGTGGCAGAGATGGGTTATTCATCTGTCTGCAATGCAGTGCACTAAGCTAACTGCACAATTAGCACATGTAACTTAATCAGTACCTTTTTTTTTTATTCGTTATATTTTGTGTATTCTGACCAAGTGTGATTTTGATCAGTAGTGCTTTTGGGAGTTTATGGTTACCCTGAAGAAGGTGTCGAAGTAATCTGAGCAGTTTGAGTCCGACTAGGAAAAGTTGAAGGAGAAGAATGAAAAGATGAAAAATGAGCAATCGACTGAATATGCTCTGAAGAAACGTGTCGAGCTACTTCAGAAGAATAAGAGTCTAGGTGGGTAAGTGAAGATTCTTCAGGTCCAATTGAAGTTGTCCGAGTAAGCTTATATTTGGGAGGTCGATTGGGTGGTTGAGTTGGACTTTACGCTGAAGGATACAACACTCAATGCCAAGCAGGCTCGGGAGTAGGTAATTGACAACTATAAGCAGTCGAAAGAATTTCAGCAGGCCCTTACAAATGCTTTTCAGGAGTATCAGCAGTCGAAAGAGTTTGAGGATGAAGAAGAAATCCAGCTCGACACTATGGAGAAAGAGTTTATGCAGAATGTGTCTTCTTTGACCATGGCCTACCGATATAGTTGCCTTGGCTGAAAGTTGAGTCGATGTTGACCAAAACTTCACTCTCTTGGAAGAAGAGGATGAGTTTGAGCAAGAGGGTGAACAGAATGCTATCCTAGAGACGTCGTCAACTAACCAAATTCCTATACCGAATCACCCAATGTTGAATGATGGGTAAGTGGTCAAAGAGGTTCTTATAGACTAATCGGCTCCTTGTGGACGGCATCAGTCAATCTAAGCTTGGTTAACTATTAGTTCTGCTTACTACTTTTCTGTTGTTGTTCTTTTCGTGAAGCCCCAGAAATTCGAGGAATGTAAAGTTAAAAGTTGGAATGTAAAATGACGTTCTTACCCTTGGTTTCTGGTGGTCAAAAGTTGACTTTTCATTTCAAATACGTTTTGCACATCTTACGAGGACCGTTGTGTTGGTCTCAAGACACTGAGTCCGTAGACAGGTGCCATGTCGAAATCGGAGTCCGGATGTGGAAGTTACGGGTCTGAGAAGGCTAGGGGCATTTTGGTAATTATGCCAACAAGGGAAAAATTATCTTTTACTGGATTTTGGTGAGTTGTGATTTTCATAAATTGGTGACAGGTGTCCCCGTGAGATGTGGATTTCTAGCACCACGTGGAAGACTTTGTAAGCTATATGTGTGCTAATTCGTAGAGGGAAAACAAAGAAAATTGAATAAAAACTCAAAAACCCATAATTCTGCTTGATCACTTTATCATTGTAAGAGAATTGAGGAAACGGAAACCATGAGAATTGCGATCAGCGAAGAAAGAAAAGCGAGAAGGAAAAAGGGAAGGAAACAAGATAAAGAGCCCCAAAAAAACCCGAATTCAAAACTTGGAGCAATTGAGAAATCGTGTTTTGATTTTTGGACATTGAATTCGTAAAATTGTGCATATAACTACGATCTTGGGTCTCTGACAAGTAGGATTGAGTGATCATTGGAGGGAATTGTTGAGGTTTTAGCCCAGAACAGAGATGGTGATATCTTCAGATTTTTGAATTCCAATTCAAGTAATTGAAGGTGAGAAAACATGTAATTGAGTTCGAATTCAAGTTTAGAAGCATCCTCAGATGGTTTTTGGTTAATTAGAATGCATACAACAGTTGAATTCGAAGGGAATTAAACCCAGAACCAAGTCGTGACTCATTTTGAAGTTGGATTGGAATTGAATACTTCAAGAATTAGACGAAATCTAACCAGGTCAGGTCGCGAGTCAACGGACCCATTTTGTAGGAAAACAGGCGAGAACGATGAGCAGTACTCGGGGGTACTGTAGCAGGCTCGTGGTTCTCACGCGCAACTGCTTGTGGAGGTTCATGGAGGCGCGTGAGCCCCATTTCAGAGGATTTGTGATTCCTGACATTTACGAAAAAAGGCGCAGCTCGGAATCGAGCAGCTTGGATGGTCATGGTACGAAGTTCGGGGCTGACCGAGAGGAGGAGGCATAAGTGGAAATCAGTATAGTCATCCCTAATCTGACAGGTACTGGGGGTGTTTTTGGAACTTCAGTTGACTTGTCAGACGGAAGCAGGACCAAGCACAGCTATCAAAGTCTAGTTAGGACGGGTCCTGTTATATTGGTAGCATAGCCCAACCCCCGCCGGAATTGAGTGAGCTAGGGAGGACGCTGGACCCCAAGGGGGGTGGATTGTGAGGACCCGTGCCTTGGTGGCTTGGTTAACAATCCCACATCGCCCGGGGAGATCTGGGGGATGCGCCTTATATGTGTGGGTGCGTATCTATCCAACAAGAGACCTTTTTGGGAGCTCACTGGCTTTGAGTTTGGTTGGAACTCCAACGTCAAGCGAGTAGGGGCTAGTGCAATCCCAGGATGGGTGACCCACTGGAATGATGCACGTGAGCTCCAGAGAAAAAAATCGTGAGGGCTAGGCCCAAAGCGGATAATATCCTGTTGGAGAAGGTTGGGTCGTGACTGATTCGTGCTGCCACGTCATGCCTCCAAAACACAAGCCTCGTGCACGACCCAGTAGTGAGATGAGTATACAAGGCTATTTGAGATGTCAGGATGGAATTAACCCTAGATTGGGGGTCGGATGTGGAATAATGGGTCCAGTTGATGAACGAGCCCAGGGGCTAGAGATATAGCATAGATGGGCTAGTTGGACCCGGATGAGATGATTGAATGAATAACTCGGTTGGAAAGAGTATTTGAGGTTTTAATGAGTAAGGTGAGACCCTTGATAGGATCTGGTACATTAGAAGTATTGGGCTAAGTAGTTAGGCATGCAGATAATGGCATGGATGATGAAATTGAAATAGGACTCAGAAAGAGTCGAGATATTAGATTTGGACTCGAGAGGAGTCACGACATCAAAATGGGACGCAGAAGGAGTCAGGTTATTGGTTAGGACTCAGGATGAGTCAACGTATGGTATTTGGGCTAAGGACAAGTCAGGAAATTGAAAATAATGGTTACGCATAGAGAATGAGGGTTCACGTGGGAACCCGAGGTACCGATGCGTATTTAGTCTCCATGGTTGTTAGAGAGGCATGTTTGAATTTCGGGGACGAAATTCCTTAAGGGGGTAGGTTGTGATGCCCCAGAAATTTGAGGGATGTAAAACTGAAAGTTAGAATGTAAAATGACGTTTTTACCCTTGATTTCTGGTGTTCAAAAGGTGACTTTTCATTTAGAATACTTTTTGCACATCTTACAAGGACTGCTGTGTAGGTCTCGAGACATTGAGTTCATAGACAGGTGGCATGTCAGAATCAGAGTCCAGATGTGGAAGTTATGGGTCTGAGAAGGCTAGGGGCATTTTGGTAATTATGTCAAGAAAGGAAAAATGGTCTTTTGCTAGATTTTGGTGAGTCATAATTTTCATAAATTGGTGACACGACCCACCCCCAATCCCCCGGGATTAAGGGCTAAGCCATGCTCCCGTCTAACTTACGCGTGACACGAAGACTAAACCAACGTCCAACCTCCATGTAACACGTAAGCCGGACAAGGAATTTCCAAACGAACCGTCCACAAGTTCCGGACTTCCCAGAGCGAGAAGAATCTGCCGTGGATCGTATGTGTGATGTCTCTGTCTCTCTCTACCAACAGCCCGCACCGCAACAACCTGGAGGGTATCAAAAACATAAAAGACTATCAGTGGACAAAAATAAATAATATGTTCTAAAAACAAGTTATAGAAAAGTACATTTATACCCTCTATTTAAAAACCAATGCATGCATATCAAAACCTATGTCATAAACCATTCATATTCAAGATAAGAAAACCATTATTGAAAACCAGAATAATTTCCTTTTCTCAAATCCGTAATTCAAATCCAAGCCCTCAGCCCAAAATAATAAATCCTTATCAAAATATGAGGACTCAGCCCAAAATCCAAATCATCCGGGCCACTGCCCAAAACATCTGAAAATCAGTGAAAAACATCAATCAATCAAGTTGATGGATCTCAAGTGCACCCGAGTCTTTAAACTCAAAACACATGTGCATAATCAGGCTTTCTCGGAATATCAACGAGTCTTTAAACTCAAAACACAATCAGCATGCCTCGGGGGATATCACAATAACCGAGTCTTTAAACTCAAAACATATCAATCCAGGGCCCTCCCCTGTCAATCACCTGAGTCTTTAAACTCAAAACCAGATCCAGCCGTTTTCCGGGTCTTTAAACCTAAAACCAGTTTCCAACGGGTCTTTAAACCCAAAACCAAGAGAAAACCATAGAAAATCCACATTCGAATTCGCAATCATGATTCTGTAAGCTAGCATCCGGAACCATCATCCCGAACCTAAATCCAGACATTCTCTTTCCAGTTTCAAAATCAAATCAGGAATCATCTTTCCGAAATTCGATTCCAAAACCGAAATCACGTTTACCGAATTCACATGAACAGGGCTTCAAGCCCGAAATCACTTTTCCAAAATCCATCGTAAATAATTGGAATCAAATCACATTTCAAATCCCAAACTCAAATCATCAAAACCATGATCAAATCACAATATAAATCGGAAACTCGTAAAACGTGTAAATACGTAATAATCTCGAAATACGTGCAAAACCGTAAATCATCAACAGCATAATCATAAACATAGAAATCACGTATAGAAAACATATAAAAACATTTATGCATGCATCATAAGTTAGAAATCAAAGTCCACTCATAGACCATTAGCATCGCCGCCTCTATACGCGTACAATTTCTCTTTCCCGAATAATCCACTATCACCGGTTTTCCCGAACCTGTCCAAATCCCAAAATAAAGTCACTAACTACTTTATAATGCTTCTACTAAAGCCCCGTAATTTTCCCGAATTTTTAACTATTTTTAAACGAGCCCTAAAACCTTCGGACATCCCGAAACATATCGAGACGATGTCCGATTGACTCGAAACCAAGCCCAAAATGTTCGTTACATCGAATACTTTAAAGGTCGTGTTGGAACTTTCCTCAAAAGACACGCCACGCGCCTCCACGTGCCTCCCAAAGGGGCTGCGCGTGCGCCTCACGCGCTAGTAGAGGTTGTCTTCAACCTTGGTCAAACCGGGTTCGAACCGGTCCAGATTGACCCGGTTCAGACCCGAACCGGCGTGGGCGGTTTTCAGTCTAATTTTGATCCATTTCTAGTCCTAATTTATCCATTAATTTTGTCCTTTCAGTCCCACTTAATTCATCTAATGAAAACAATAACTTAAGTCTTATCATTTACCTTCCAAGACGAAAACAGATCGAGCAACCTTCCACTGCTGGGTTCTGGTGATTCCGGCCACCACAAGCCCTGGTTCTCATCCCAATCACCTCCTGGACACCTTCAGGAGCTTAACCAATTAATCAAACCAATCATCAAGCATCAAAACAAAATTCACCATTTTTAAAATTCGACTTACTCATTCTTGGGTTCCTCGGCTACCGTACACGGCGAGCCTAGAAAATGGTTCCAATGAGCTTGTACAAACCTCCAGAACATCATCCAATTGAGTAGAAAGGTTAATAGGAGCCTATACTTGAAATCCCATTTTCAATTCAAAACAGGACAGTCGCGGGAAGCCTACCTTACCCCGCCGCCGTGAGCTCCGTTCTGGCCTCCTCATCATCAGGTCAATTCCTTTTCTTCCTTTCCTTCACCAGCCATAAGCAATTACTGAGGGTCGAGGGCAGGGGGTGGGTGGTTTCTTCACGGTTTCATGACTACTTTGTTTTCCAGGGCGTCGTGGCCACCGTCCACGACGGCTCATCGTGACGGCACCACCATAATCCTCACATTCCTCTCTCCTTCTTTTTTGTTCCCAGGGTGTGCCAAATGATGAAGATTGAAGGGCGTAGTAGGGTGGGTGTCTCACGGCATTCTCAGTACTCTGTTTCCCTCTCAAGAACTGCAACTAGTTTAAAACGTGTGAGATAAGTGTGAGAGACGGTGAGGAGTTTCCACAACCATCTAGAGGGGGCCAGGTGTCCAAATCTTATTGGGCACTAATCCCAAGGTAATCCATATGTCCACAGATAACAGGCACAGATCTCTAGGTAGCACAATGACCATTTTATCCATGCTGCCACACAATTACCATTTTGCCCCTAGCGTTTTTAGATCCATACTCGATTCATCTGAAGTCCAAATGACGCATGCCACTTGTCATTGTATTCAAGGGCTCGAGACCTACCTAACGGTCCTAGAAATACGTGACAAATCCATGTCGTGTGAAACGTCAACAAATCGACTTTTTTTAACCAAATTACCAAAGTACCCTCAAACTTCCGAACATCATAACTTCTTCCTCAAAAGTCGGAATCAGACGTGCCACCTATCTATGAACTCGTGACGTCCCAAACTACGTCACAGTTATCGGTCCAAGTCCATTTGACCGTCCAAATCAAAAGTCAACCTTTTTGCCCATTCCAAGGGCAAAATTGTCATTTCACACCGTCCGTCCGAGATCACCCAACTAATCACCGATTAACTTCACTAATCTGCCATGAACCACTAATCTAATCCCAATTTCCGAGACAGGTCGTTACATTGGTGACAGGTGTCCCAATGGGATGTGGATTTCTGGGACCTCATGGAAGACTTTGTAAGCTATGTGTGTGCTAATTCGTAGAGGGAAAAAAAAGATTGAATAAAAACTTCAAAACCCATAATTCTACTTGATCACTTTATCATTGTAAGATAATTGAGGAAATTGAAACCATGAGAATTGAGATAAACAATGAAAGAAAAGCGAGAAGGAAAAAGGGAAGGAAACAAGAGAAAGAGCCCAGAAAAACTTGGAGTAATTGAGAAATCGAGTTTTGATTTTTGGACATTGAATTCGTAAAATTGAGCATATAACTATGATCTTGGGTCCCTGATGAGTAGGATTGAGTGATCATTGGAAGGAATTGTTGAGGTGATATCTTCGAATTTTTGAATTCCAAATGGAGTAATTGAAGGTGAGAAAACATGTAATTGAGTTTGAATTCAAGTTTAAAAGAATCCTCAGATGGATTTTGGTTAACTAGAATGCATACAACAGTTGAATTCAAAGGGAATTGAACCCAAAACCATGTCGCCACTCATTTCGAAGTTGGATTGGAATCGAACACTTCAAGAATTGGATGAAATCTAACTGGGTCGAGTCACATGTCAACGAACCGTTTTTCAGGAAAATGAACAAGAACGATGAACAGTACCCGGGGGTACTGTAGCAGGCCGCTTGTGGCGGCGCGTGAGCCCAATTTTCGAGGATTCGTGATTCTTGGAATTTACAAAAAAGCGCGCAGCTCAGAATCGAGCAGCTTGAACGGTCGTGGCACAAAGTTCGGGGCTGACCGAGAGGTGGAGGCATGAGCGGAAATTAGTATAGTCATCCTTTGTCTGATAGGCGCTGAGGGTGTTTTCAGAACTTCAGTTGACTTATCAGAGAGGAGCAGGATCAGGCACCGTTATCAGAGGGGGCGAGTCCTGTCACTTTTCCCTCGGATATGCCCTATATCATGCATGTACCGAACACATATTTTTTTGTTGTAGTGTATATTAATTTTCCACTATTCTTGCCAACTCTATTGTTGTTGATATTTTTTTTTCATAATATTATGTTTGATGGACCTATTGCAGCTCAACATGTCTGATTTAGTGTAGGCTAGCAGAATAGGTGTAGATGGTTATTCGTCATTAATAGATGAATCCCATTCGCACGATTAGCAGATCATTGCACTCTTGTCCGACTAGGGTAGCCTCAAAAAGTTGAAGCTTAAGTTAGGATGCATAGGCACGTATAAGCTAAGGCGGGCCGAGTGGCGCTCGATATCAAATGAGTGTTCGATACCGGTCTGACTAGGATGTCCTTAGGTATTGTGATTGCATCAGCTTAAATTGATGAAATGAGAGGCCGATCATGGTTGAATATTACTGTTGAGAGGCGCTAGTGCCGATGAGGTCTTGCGGCATTAAATGCAATGGCGCCAATGGTGCTGATGGTAATGTTGTCAGTTATTGATGTAACCAGTTGGTGCCAATTCATTACTAACACCGATGAAAGTAGGCCTTAGTACTTTGAGGTAAGCAGTCGGTGTTAATCCAGCACTGTTTCCAATGGCAGTGCCTGAACACATAGAGTTAATTAGTCATTGTAGATCCAGTATTGGTGTCGATGTTAGTGCTTGAGCACGTTGAGTTAATCAGTGAAAGCCTATCTAATACTGGTGTCGATGGTGGTGCTTGAATTCATTAACTTTACCAACAGATTTCGATGGAAGTATCTGAGCACATTGACTTTACGAATCAGTGTCGATACGATACTAGTGTCGATGGTAGTGCTTGAGCACATTGACTTAATCAGTCAGTGCCAATACAACATTGGTGCCGATAGTGGTGCCTGAGCACATTGAATTAAGAAATTGTGCAAGTGAAATAGAACTTAAAATGAATTGATTATAAAAAATGCATTCTCATTAATGAAAGAGGTTTTGGGCCTAAGCTGGTACAAAGGAAATTGGCATTACTCGTAATAGTACTTTAGATGGTCGGGATTCCACGGATGGGTAGTGATTTTTCATTGGCAGATTGAAGCTCACAGGTGCCTGGTCGGTAGATTTGGATGACCATATATGGACCCTCCACTCCGAGTCGAGTGTGTCGTCGACTCATTCTTTGGTAGCAAGGGTGACCTTGCAAAAAACTCAACCCTAGCCTTGAAACCTATTGGCAGCCTCTAGAGTCATAGTATCTCGCCATCTTTTATTGGTATGCAGTATTACGAATGCTACCATTCTCGTAATGCCCATCTTGGTGGTCAAGGTGAGGAGCTCATTGTTTTCATCAGAGTCATAGGATATTACTCGATAGGAAGTTTCCCCAATCTCTATTGGTACCACATCTTAGATGTCGAAGGCTATGGAAAATGGTGCATCGTTCAATGAAGTTTTGTGAGAGGTACAGTAGGACCAATGAATATCAAGTAGGGTAGTTTGACCATGCCCATTTGGCCCCCTTGTCCAAACAAGTTTTAAGGTTGTATTTGATGATCTTGTTGATGGTCTCCACTTGACTATTAGCTTGGGGGATCAACCATGGAAGCAAAGCAGAGGATCAGAATTGAGAACATTTGAACTATTTTCCAATGTTGGTGACGATGGTGTGTAGAATGCCGAATTCGCAGATGATGTTATGGTAGACAAATGTCGTAATCTGGGTAGCCATGATGGTAGCCAGAGCCTTTGCTTCAGCCCATGTTTTCATGTAATCCACTGCAACCACTGAATGTTATACTTCGCATTTGCCTTTGGACGTGGGTCCGATCAAATCTAGCCCTCATTAGTCGAATGGCCACATATTGAGCATTGGGGTGAGCTTCTCAACTGAGAGATTTGGTATGCGAGCATGCATTTGGTATCGGTCACACTATTGGTTGAGGATGATTGAGATTTTATGACTGATCTTATTAACAACAGAGGAGGCCAGTCTTGGCTTGAGCATTAGCATGGTTGTTTTCTAATCTGGGCACCTTGACTAATTCGTATGTCTGGAAGTAGCAGAGCAATGATCTGGCCTTGTCGAGGTAGAGGGTCATACTAACATCCTTGGCATAAATGTTCTTATTAACCCGACTTACCAGTAATTAGGAGTCGCTGAATATTTGAATCTAGTTAGCTCCTAAGTTTTTTGCGAGGCGAAGTCCATTAAGAGGGGCTTCATATTCGGCCTCATTGTTGGATTCTTTGAATGCGAAGTGGAGAGCATGTTTGGGCTTGATATGGTCTAGAATGGTGAGTACAATGCCTACACTAGAGCCAGAGTGGCATTCCAGACCAATTGATAAGGTTAAAGGTGATTTCAGCTTCAAATTTGGCAGCTAACTGCAGAGTGGGTAGGGTTTGACATTCCAGAATATACTAAGTGGTTTTACAAGTGAATTCGAAGATTAGATCAGCAATGGCTTGGCCTTTATTAGATGGTCGAGGGGCAAAAGAGATGTCAAACTTGCTGAGTTCGATGGCTTGTATGGTGAGTCTTCCCGAAATGTCGGGCTTTTGTAGCATTTGCTGGAGAGGCTTGTTGGTTAAGACCACAATTAGATGGGCCTGGAAATATGGGAGAAGCCGTCCTTCTGTGATAGTAAGAAAAATGACGAGGTTTTCCACATCAGCGTACCACATTTCTGCATCTTGGAATTCCTTGTTGACATATTAGATCGGATGTTCGGCTCCGTTGGTCCTCTTGAATAGGATGGAAGTGACCACCAAAATGGAGACCGAAAGGTAGATAACGAGTTGCTCTCCCTTATCAACTGGGCAAGCAGAGGTGCCTTGGACATATACTCTTTAAGATCAATGAAAGCCTACTCGTATTCGGTAATTCACTTGATTGTTCTTCCCTTCTTCTTGAGGGACTTAATGAATGGTAAGCATTTTTTTGTGGCTCTAGAGATGAATCGGGTGAGCGTGGCTATGCTTCCCATAAGGCATTGGACCTCCTTGATGGTTCATGGGATATCAAGGATAGCCTTGATCTTCTCCAAGTTGGCTTTCATTCCCAATGACTGATCATGTAGCCGAGGAATTTTTTGAAGATGACGTCAAAAAATGCACTTGGCTGGATTGAGCTGCATCTTGTGCTATTTGAGAACTTTGAACATTTTGGAGAGTTTGTGCATAAGGTCAATTGCAATCTTGCTTTTAACCAACATGCCGTTAATGTAAACTTCCTTGGTCTTCCTAATTTGGTCTGCAAGCATGAAGTTTACCAAGCACTAGTAGGTCGTCCATGCGTTCTTTAGGCTGAACGACATAACATTATAGCAGTAGATACCAAAGTTGGTGTGAAAGCTTGTCTGGATTTGATAATCTCAATGCATGAGGACCAAATTATACCTAAAGTAGGCATCCACTTACTTGAACAGTTTGTGGTGATTGTGGTGCCAACCATAAGATCAATTTTGGGAAAAGGAAAACTATCCTTCAGGTATGTACAATTAAGATTGGTGAAACCCTTGCACATTAACTAAGCTTCTAGTGTTAACGAGAATTCATTAGACATCAAAATTGGAAATATGGACCTGTATGATCAAAAGGTCATTATGAGGGAAGACGATGCCTTGCTCTTCCTCTTTAAAGAAGGTGTTACTTCCCAGCTTGCCCTGTTGATCTTTTGTGCTCTTCCAGATTCAATGTTGAAGAGCTGGTGATTAGAGTAGGCAATTTGAAGGAAGTCTTTCTTTTTCTGATTGGAAATGTAAGAGAAAGAAATTGTAGGTCCACCATTGATGGTGTTGATATGCGAGTCTGATTTGGTCGCGGGGTGCTTTGTCAAGATTGGTTGATCTTCCCGTCATAGATGAGTTCTTCCACAATGTCTCGGAAGACCACACATTCGTAAATGGAGTGGCCATTGAACTTATGGCATTGGAAGTAGAGGTTAGGATGAAGAGGTGGTTAGGAGTTGGTGGGTCATCCCTTGGGCTTTTTTATCATGCTCTCCACATTTAACAATACATTCTCTAGAAAGGTATTAATAATGCTTTAAGTTTCGTACTTGGGCACTAGGCCTCGTTGGTGGTCTCTCTAGAGAGTCGTGTTATGTGTCTTCTAACCATGATTGTCGTTGTACCGTCTGTCCATCTTGGCCTTGTGATTTTTGTCATAAGAACTTTCATTTTGCCTGAATGGGAGTTGTTCACATGGACCTGCTTGTGCTTATCAGCCTTACAATGGGACTTTCTCGGTTGAGCTAATAGAGAAGCAAGGCAGGTAGAACAAGCATGTTGCTTCTTCTCTACTAGCGGAGCATTGAAAAATTTGGCTTTAATGTGGACAGCAGCCTGCTTCATCAGCAAGTTTTTATCTTTCTAGCCCATGGTGAAGGCTTGGTCCTTGAATGGTGACTCCTTGAGGTCATTACGAAATGCACAAAAACCCACCATATCGTCAGTCTCTTGACATTTGGAGAACACGTGGTTGAAGCGGGTAGCATACTTCTGAAGGGTTTCAGTCTCCGCTTGTCAAAATGACCCGATGTTTTCCCAAGTCAATAGCTAATCAGTATGGATCAAGAACTAGTTCAAGAAGACCATATGTAACTCATCGAATGAAACGATCGTGCATGATCAAAGTCGATAGAACCAGATAAGGGTGGCCTCTATTAGGGTAGAGTTGAAGATCAAGCATTATACCTCGTCGGAGAGGTTGCGGATGGAGACGACCAACTGGTAGTTATTCATATGTGTAGTCCGGTCATCCTTGCCTGAGTAACCATCAATCTTGAGTGGTTTAATTTCCGAGTCATCGTAGTACTGGAGAATGCAAGGGGTGAAGGGTCTAGAGTTTGTTTTTACCTTCATATGTGGCTGGTTTCTATCTTTCTCGCTCTCTAACTCATAGAAGCACTACAGGAGACTTTGAATGGAGATCTTGAATTACGTCGTCCATTTTTTGGATTGTAGACTGTGGCCCTAGTTAGTCGATGATGGGTCGTTGGTCCATGTTACTATTTCTCGACTGGGTTCAAGTCATGATTTCGACTTTATAGCAGTTGACTTTGCTACCCCCTTCCACGTGCTGAGAGTTGGTATTTTGGGCGTGCTCCTTTTCTCAACCATGGATCCTTTCTATTAGTCGTTCCTCATTAAAACTTTTGGGATAAGGTAGGGAGAAAGGGCTACTCCATAAAGGGGCTCCAAACCTTGTGAAGATTTTGGTTTGCAAGAAGCTCGAGACAACCTTAGTATCATTAGTCTTGGTGGCCACGACCTCAACCCACTTGGAAACCTAGTCAACAACTACTAACACGAAGAAATGTCCAAAGGCGTTTGGGAAGGGTCCCATGAAATCAATGCCCCCACACATCAAAGATCTCAACAATTAGAATAGGGTTGATGGGCATTTGGTTTCTAGGTCCCAAGTGTCCTTGACGTTGGCACCTCTCACAAGTGAGCACAAACTCATAAGAGTCTTCAAAGAAAGTTGGCCAGAAAAACCCACATTGTAAGACCTTTAAGGCTATCTTCTTACCCTAAAGTGTCGACCACAAGCTTGGTTTTGACATACATCATGAATAGGATGTACCTCATGCTCAGGGATGCACCTACGGATGATTTGATCAAAACAATGCTTCCACGGGTAGGGATCATCCCATACATAGTTTTTTGCTTGTTTTGCAAGCTTGTCCCTTCGATACCTACTCAAGTGGGAGGGGAACTACCTAGCCATTAGATAGTTGATCAGATCAGTATACTAAGGATCATAGTCCTGGACCAAGAAGAGTTACTCATTAGGTAAACTCTTAGAAAGAGGAAGTTGGTCTACTTCTTCATTGGAGCCATCAATGAGACGACTCATATGATCAACCACTACATTATCACTGCCCTTCTTATCTCATCTCCAAGTCAAACTCTTGTAAGAGTAGTATCCACCATAGTAACCTAGGTTTGGCATCTTTCTTGCTAAGCAAGTATTTCAAGGCAGCATGATCTATGTACACAATGACCTTGGTTTGAATCAAGTAGGACCTAAACTTCTCTAAGGCGAATATCACAGCAAGCAGCTCATTTATAGCAGTAGAGTAGTTTAATTGTGCATCATTCAAGGTGCGGCTTGCATAGTAGATCACATGAAGCTTATTTACTCTTTGTGCCAACACTACCCCAACTGCAAAGTCAGATGCAACACACGTAAGCTCAAAAGGCATGTCCCATCTAGGAAGCATGATTATTAGGGAGGTCGTGAGCTTGGCCTTAAGGCTATCAAATTCCTCACGGCATTCCTTAGTGAAGTTGAAGCTTGCCTCTTTGGTAAGTAGATCACACATAGGTTGTGCAATCTTGGAGCAGTCCTTGATGAACCTCCTATAGAAACCAGCATGCCCTAGGAAAGAACAGAACGCTTGGATTGTGGTAGGGTAAGGGAGCCTTTCCAAAATGTTAAGTTTAGCCTTGTATACTTTAATACCTTCTTTGGATATGACATGGCCTAGGAAAATCCCTTGCTGGACCATGAAGTGGAACTTCTCCCAATTCAATACCAAGTTACTCTCTTGGCATCTAGTGAGAACACGGGCCAAGTTGGCCAGGGAAAATTCAAATGAGTGCCCAAGGATAAAGAAGTCATCCATGAAGACTCCAATGATGTTCTCCACCATATCTGAGAAGATACTCATCATACACCTTTGGAAGGTGGCAGATGCATTGCAAAGACCAAAGGGCATCTTCTTATAGGTAAAAGTTTCGCAGAGGCAAGTGAATGCTATCTTCTCTTGGTCCTCAAGTGAAATGGAAATCTGATTATATCTTGAGTATCCATCCAAAAAGTAGTAGTAAGAGTGGCCTACCAAACGTTCCAACATCCGGTCAATGAAGGGAAGGGGAGAGTGGACTTTCTTGGTTGTGGTATTGAGTCTCCTATAATCAATGCACACTCTCCACCCAGTTTGAGTCCTTCGAGGGACCAACTCATCATGCTTATTCTAAACCACAGTGATGCCATTCCTCCTAGGCACCACTTCTCTACCTCCTTCATAGAAGGATGCAGCCTTCTTTGGCTCTCCCTTGATGGTTTGGCATTAGGTTTTAAGAGGATCCTATGCATACACTTGGCCGGGCTAATTCCCTTGATGTCAGCTATGGACCATCCAATGGCTGTGTGGTGAGAGTGGAGGACTTGAACCAATTGCTCCTCCTCTTTGTCACTTAAGTGGGAAGAGATGATGATAGGAAATGCTTGGTTGGAACCTAAAAATGCATAATTAAGGTGCTCAGGGAGAGGCTTAACCTCCACGACGGGAAGATCTACTGTGGAGGGATGGATCTTGGTGGTAGGAAGCGCCAAGGGCTCAAAGGGGGCTCTTAGCTAAAGTATAGGAATAAAAGTGTTGAAGTAGTTGAACCCTTTTAAGTGCCCAAGTCCTAAAAGGCCTTCAAGAATAGTAGTTGTGGTTAGTGCACTCTCCATCTCATCCTTAATGCATGACTCAACTTGGGTCTCTTGAAGCAAAATGTCCAATGTGTTGAGAGGAAAGTCAACAATGGGCTTAGAGGGATATTGGACATCATCGTGAATTGAGTCGGTAAACACTTGGTCCATCGCCCTAATGGAAATTTTCCCATGCTTGACATCAATCAAGCATTCAGCTATGGCAAGAAAAGGCCTGCCAAAAATGAGAGGAGGTTCCCTATTCTTGTCTACATTATCCATCCTCAAAATGTAGAAGTTAGTAGGGATACATGTGTCTCTTATTTTTACTAGGACATCCTCTAGTACCTCAACAAGATTGGTGATAGAAGCATAGGCCAACCTAACACACAAGTGTGTGGGCTTCAACTCTCCTACGTCCAAGGACTTATAGATGTGGAAAGGCATGATGTTTATGGAGGCTTCCGTGTCACACAAGCGATGTTCAAACCTCTTGGTTTGCATGACACAAGGCAAGGAAGGAGGGCCAAGATCTTTGACCTTTAATGGCCTCTTGAGTAGGGCAGCAGCACATGCCTTGGGGAGGTCCACTACATGAGTAGAACCAAAGCCACACCTCCCTGCAAAAGGTCCTTGATGAGCTTGGCAAAGATAGGCATATGCTGGAGGATTTGAGAGAAGGGTAGAGTGATTTGCAGCTTCTTCAACATGATGAGGATTTCTTCTTCAAATTCTTCCTTATGCTTGTCCTTGGTCTGAAACTGATGAGGGAAAGGAAGGGGTACCTTGTTAGGTAAGTCAAAGGAGACTTGCTTAGGTTGCTTACTGGAATTGGCCATGGACTTTAGGGTTGAATGGCTTGGGACTTGCGGGAACACATTGCTTGGAAATTATGGTGAACTTGGGACAGCTTGAGCTTGTCCATGAGAAGGGACTTGAACTTGCTCTTGTGGAACAGATTTGGCCAAACTAGGGTTAAGCACTTGAGGGCTAACTTGGGGCCTCAAGGGGGCTGGAATTTCCTGAGTGCTTGGCCCTTGTCCATAGGGTAATTCCATGAAACTTGGCACGGATGGAGGCTCTAAGTGATCAGCAGGTAGCACTTCATCATGAGGGACATGGGAAGGTCCTCGAAGTTGTGTCTCACTCTTCAATGTAATGGCATTGGTCGTAGGACCAAGTGATCCATGAGGGGCCTTGGGATTAATCAAAGATTGGCTAGGGAACTTCCCTTACTCACGGTGGCTTAGCTAGTTGGCAATTTATCCTGCCTACCTTTCCAAATTGGCTATGGCATTGTCATGCTTAGCATGGTTCCCTCTTAGCTCCTGGGTTAGTATATTGACATTTTGGGTGAGTTGGGCACTTTGGTGGGCTAAGTTATCTATGGCATCCTTCCATGACTCTCATGAGGTTCCTTGACTCGAGGAAGGGCCTTGAGTTTGAAGTGGATAGGCTTGCAAGAGAGGGTAAATGCTGAATGTTTTCAAATTATATTTTTATGCGTATTTCCAAATTTTGGTTTATTATCTGTTTTTACTCAAGGTTTGTTAGTTTTTCTTATGCATGCATAGTTTTAGAAAATGGAGGGTAAATGTTGAATGTTTTCAAATTATGTTTTTGAAATATTTATTTTTGTCCACTAAAACAATTTTTGAAGTTTTTGTAACCCTTCAAGCTCGTTGCATGAAGTTCGGGGCTAAACAAGATGCGGAATCATGAATAATAAGGATGTTTGAATATTCATTGTCTAACAAGTTGAGGGTAATTTCAGAATTTGGCTTACTTGTCAAACGGGAGTAGGGCCTGGGTGTGGTTTACGAGGTGAGTTTAGGGTTGTTCATGTCATGTCAGCCTTATACTGGGAGATGTCAACCAAAAGCCACTCTTCAGATACCGATCGACAACACCTCTGCCATATAGGACCCACCATAATAGCCACTCGCATAGATGAGCACATACATTGCACACACCATATCCCAAATTTCCAGCTTCGCACATGACTTGGATATTTAAGCTAAGCTGACGTTAGCATTGTAATAAGAGATGTCAGCCGATAGCTATTTTTCTAATAAGGACAAGAACAAGACCCACCTCACAGTTCTTGCCAACATTCAACCATTCATCTTCATGTTATCTATCTGCCTCTTGAAATTGGTGACTCTATGCATGCTAAAAAATGAAGAAATGCATTCCCCATGATGGAGCAATATATGCCTTAAGATGGAGCAATGCACGCCCCATGTTGAAAAAATGCACGCCACAAGAGGGACTTTCAAGCTTATACACTCTAACAAAGTGATTTCTTTAAAACTTCTCTACAAGTGTGTCTTTATGCATCTCAAAATGATCGCTTAGAAAAGAAAAAAAGATTCTTCACCACTTAAATCGTTGTCAATGGAAAATTTGAACTCCCAGAATCTTCAGAAAAGAAAGTTGAAACAAAGAAACAATTTTATCAGTTTCTTATATATATAGGGCATATTATATAGTATATGACAAACAACAAAAGCTACTCCAACCAATCGTAGCAACCAAACCGAAAGACCAAGCCAAGTAGCGAACTACATAGAGAGTGGAGCCGCAAGCTACTTGGAAGGGACAACTTCTAACAAATGCTACCCCAAGAGGCCTTCCTATAGACGCCGCAGAGCTCTGCTTTTAAATGTTGGAAAGTGGAGTGCATGCGCTAGATGCCTTGTTAGGACCCGTCCCATCTAGCACCCTATTGTTCGCTTTGGGCCTCGCCCTCACGATTTTGTTCTTGGGAGCTCACGTGCAACTTCCCAGTGGGTCACCCATCATGGGATTGCACCAGCCTCAACTCGCTTAACTTTGGAGTTCTAACTGAACTCAAAGCCAGTGAGCTCCCAAAAAGCCTAGTGCTAGATAGGTCCGTGCCTACACATATAAGGCACATCACCCACCCCTTGCAGGAATATAGGATTGTTCACCGATCTTACTCCACAAACCTCACGGGTTTTACAATCCACCCCCTTGGGGCCCAACATCCTCATTGGCACACTTCTCGGTTGGGGTCCGACTTTAATATCATTCTGTCAGGACGTGTCCTATCTAGCACTATATTGTCTGCTTTGGGTCTCGCCCTCACGGTTTTGTTCTTGGGAGCTCACATGCAACTTTCCAGTAGGTCGCCGATCTTACTCCACAAAGCTCACAGGTCTTACATGCCCACCTTTCTTAGTGCACACGTAGCAGTAGGTTAAAGGAGAAGATGGCGTCAGATGATGTCAGCAAACAACTTTGACACAAGTTCTTGCCATTTTTGCCAAATGGGACTAGCCGAAATTGCCCCACTTTCATGAGATGTGCATTTGCAACCCACACATCATCATCTTAGTCATTGATTCTCCAATGTGATCCTATATATGGTTATCTTAGTCATTTAATTCTTTTACTCATTCTCTCAATCAAAGACATGTTCAAGAAAAAAAAAAATCAAAGCTAAAATAAAAACAAAGAGATTTCTTGCCATATTACCAAGACAAATGCAAATGGATTTTCTTTTCAAACAGAATAAAATGAATTCGCTCTTGAATTTTTAAAAGATGAAGATGAAACTTTGAAAGATGAAGATGAATTTTTGAAAGGTGAAGGCAAGAGGTTTACGACTTCAAAAAAATTGTGACTGGTGCATTTCCTTTAAATAATTGTTTTCACAAAAAGAATAATAATAAAAGGTAAATTGATTATGAAATTTGCACAGTCACTTATATTCCACTTCATTGATTAAGAAAGTGAAGAGTTTTATTCTTTTTAATCAAGGTAACAAATTTCTATTAAATAAAATGAAAAGCCAAGAGTTCTTTGGAAAATTTATTTTTGTTGGGCCATAAGTTAAGGTCAACTCATGGAGCAAAACCCAAGGCTCAAAAACATTGTTTACCCTTACTTGATTTCAGGCCAAGAGGATTTTTTTTTTCGACATAAGAACAATACAAGATAAAATGGAGTCCTACTCTAAAATGATTTATTGGGACTGCAAAAAACCTACATCCCATATAATTCCCTGAATTCCAAAGCAATGTGGGGGCCTTTGTGGAACCGAAAATCACCGGAAAATTGGGGAACTGCTACATGGCCCATAATTCATACAATGTCCAAATTGCCCTTGGTAATTATATTAACAGCTCACAAACACTCGCACACTAAATAATGTATTTACCAACTATCATTTAGTCGGGTTAAAACCTCAATAATATATTCTCCTTGAGAATGAATTGTTATTAATAAACAATTATTAAATAATATCTTTTATTATTTTTTAATTACAAATTTCATCGACCAATCAGAATGCTCCAAGGCTTACAAGATTTTTCTATAAATAGTGAAACTCATTTCACTTTCAAGGTAATTTGATCTTCGCCTCTAAAGTTCTTTGCAATCTCTCTTTCAAAGATAACTTAAATATCGAAAGTGTTCTTAGTCGAATAACCCCTAGGGGCTTCGATCTTATTCACAATAATTTTTTTGTTTACTGTTTGCAGGGATCAAGGAGGCTATTGTAAGCGAGTTCGATTTTTGCTTCAACAGCTACAACAAAACATATTAGAAAAAATGTATTGAATGACAAGTGGATATATTATTTGTCAGAGTTGTTATATCAAACTTAAGTATTACCCGATTTATTATGTAGTATTTATTTCGCATATGATATTTACAAAGGTAACAATAATAAATGATTTCGAAATAGCCCTACCCCCCAAAACTTATGTTAATGATATTTTTTTTTCATATTTACTAAAGCTAATGAGTATTCATTTTAGTTATTAATATTAATGATTTATTAGGAATCTTATTACTACTTACTTATTTAGTAGGATTTCTCTAATTTGGCTTATATAAAAGCAATGAGAATACTTTTTTTAATTGAAAGCTAAATTTCACTGATAACGATAAGAGTACAAAAACTCAAGGGTAACAACTGTAGGGAGCTTCATTAAAACCTTACTTTGAAACCTAGCTAGTCGAGAATAAATCGAATGAGGGAAAAGAGTGCTCCACCCCAACAAAACATTAAACAACAACATCAAAATCAATAAGAACTTCTAACCGTGGTGGAGCAGGGGCAATCCACTGAACAAAACATCGGACTAAAGACCGTTCAAGGCTAGGGCATGTGCCACTTGATTGGGCATCCACCCTGTTGACACCATATCTGATCAAACGCACTGTGCCGTGTACTTAAAGCCCAGACTTCGTTCAAGGCCTAAAACCACAGTACTTACACAGCCCCAACACCGGGCCCAGTGAGGGATGCCACGTGGAAGTCTATCCACCCTCGATCTACGTAACACGTGTCAGCATGCAAATCGATGAGTATTTGACCCACATTGAAACTATGCGAATTAAACATCCTACCTACCCATACATAAGGGGTACACATTTCCCAATAAAGGTAACTAATAACTACTATTACTACAACTCTGCCCAATTTACCATTTACTATTTCCTTTTACGATTAAAGTTACTGACTAGACCGTCGGAGAACCTTAGGCTGGCACCACACCGGTGCCCGTACTAACGGGAAACCGCTATTCGCTTAAGTTGACAAGTTACCAGAAAGGTCACGCGTCATTTGGTGATTGGATGACGAGTAATCGACAGTTGGAACATTTAACGTTTCAACAGTTTGGCGTCGTCTGTGGGAAACTGACTAAGTTTACCCACGCTTAACCAGACCTAGTTAACACTCGTCCACCTATTACGCCGAGAACGAACTCGCCAATACTGAACCTGCAGGACGAACACGATCTCGATGAGATCAAACCTGGGCAAGGCCCCAGAACAATGAGAGACCCATCTCCAAACTTTTTACAGATAAATGAGAGACTACAGAGCGACATGGCAAAGGTCAAAACTAAGGGTACCCAAGCCGAGTCGAGAAGTCAGGCACTCGACGATCGGTACACTAAGGTGGCCGAGTAGCTAAGGGTCGCGCAGGCATAACTCGCTGCCCACCGAGCCCGCGTCTGTAAAGAGGAGGCCAATAAGGTAATGGTCGAGTACGCCGAGCGTGCTGAAAGAAATCGCCGAGTAGTGGGGAAACAGAAGGTACACACAGTCGCCGAGCCAAATAAAAAGCGGCAAGTAGATGCCGAACCGAGCAAAAAACACGCTCGGATGCTGATCATCCCTAGCAACCAACCCGGCGACACCAGGATCTACCAAGACTCCCTCGACGCCCTCAGCGAGGGAGCATGAAGAAATTAGTCGGTCAATGAACACCAATCTTGCCGACCCGGCCCTCGTCCTGAGGAGGGAAAAAGCCATCACCATCGAGCAAACATCACTGATCGGTGGTCCCGCCCAGGTAACAGTCACGGAACCTTTTCATCGGAAGATCCCATCCCTGTCACCGACTCATCTCAGGAGACTGAGAATACCGCCAAGTCAGCTCGGCAGGTACAACGCTCAGCCAACCACTCGCAACGAGGCAGGCAGCCATCAAGGTCCTCCCGCGGAGACACCGAGCGGTCAACCCATCTAGGTTTCGGGCATAAATTCCCCCAAGAACCATCCCACCGGCTGGAAACCGAGCGGTCTAGCTAAGTCGGCCACCGGGGAAATGGCTCCCAGAACCTACTCTATAGAAGGAGCACCAAGCGGTCAGGACAGGTCGGCCAACGGAGCGGTGAATCTCAAGAACCACCCCGCCAGAGGGACACCGAGCGATCAGGGAAGGTCGGTCACAAGGGCAATGGCTCCAGGATCTACCCAACAGGAGGGACACTGAGCTGCCATGAAGGATCAAGCGCAAGCACCCAAGGATACCGAGAGGGTCGCACGCAAAGACCAAGGGGCCCTAGAGCCATCCAGAATCGACTCGCTCGTCGTATGCACTTTGGTAATATCGGACTTCCTACAGGACATCGTCAAATGAAACCCCATTTTCACTGACCTTCGGAACAGAAGCGGTCATCCCTGCTGAACTGAATGAAACTTCTTACTGAGTTTCGACCTATGAGCCCGAACAAAATCACCATCAGCTTGCACTCAGTTTGAACCTCATTGAAGAATACAAGGAACGTGCTAACCTCAAAAACATTGCCTGCAAGCAGCGGCTCTGCAATTATCACAACGCTAGAGTCAAACACCGGGGTTTTCAAGAGGGAGACTGGGTCCTTCGGAAGGTCAGCCTCGCCACTAAGGATAGCTCAGCTAGAACTCTTGGCCTAAACTGGGAAGGCCCCTACCGGGTGACAAGGATCTGCTGTCCCAGCACCTACGAATTGGAAGACTCAAGTGGGCGACACCTCAGCCACCCATGGAATGCCGACCACTTAAAGAAATACTTCATTTAAACTTTGTATTTTTCTTCATCTTATAACTTGCTGTAATTTGCCGACCTTGGCGCCACTTATTTATTAACTCTTCCATTTATACCATACTTGTCACCTAACGCTAACATTGACTCAAACATACGAGTCGGGATTCGGGCTTACTCAGCCTACACCCTAACACTTGTTATTTTAGACTCAAACATTGGAGTCAGTGTACAGCCTTACTTGGCGTACACCAACACTTAGACTCAACCAAACGAGTCAGGGTTTGGTCTTGCTCGGCCTACACCCCAACACTTACTATTTTGACTCAAACCTTCAAGTCGGCGTACAGCCTTACTCGGTTTACACCAACACTGACTCAAACATACGAGTCGGGGTTCGGTCTTACTCAACCTACACCCCAACACTTGCTATTTGACTCAAACCTTCGAGTCGGTGTACAGCCGTACTCGGTTTACACCAATATTGACTCAAACATATGAGTCGGGGTTCGGTCTTACTCGGCCTACACCCCAACACTTGCTATTTGACTCAAACCTTCTAGTCGATGTACAGCCTTACTCGGCTTACACCAACACTATCTCAAACATACGAGTCGGGGTCCGGTCTTACTCGGCCAACACCCCAACACTTGCTATTTGACTCAAACCTTCGAGTTAGTGTACAGGCTTACTCGGCTTACACCAACACTAACTCAAACATACGAGTCGGGGTTCGGTCTTACTCGGCCTACACCCCAACACTTGCTATTTTGACTCAAACCTTCGAGTCGGTGTATAGCCTTACTCGGCTTACACCAACACTGACTCAAAAATACGAGTCGGAGTTCGGGCATACTCGGCCTACACCCCGACACTTGTTATTTTAGACTCAAACATTGGAGTCGGTGTACAGCCTTACTCGGCTTACACCAACCTTTAGACTCAAACAAACGAGTCGGGGTTCGGTCTTACTCGGCCTACACCCCAACACTTCTGTTTTAGACTCAAACATTGGAGTCGGTGTACAGCCTTACTCGGCCTACACTGATACTCAGACAAAGAGGAAAATCAAAGTTAGGCTTACTTGGTCTAAAAATTTTGTTCGTTGGGGCAAATCTGATTTCATTTAATGTGCAGACCTATTATGCTTGGTCTACAAAAGCATTACAAAAATACAACATCTCAATTGTCCTACCAACTACTACCAACAAAAAAAATTACAAGGCACGGAGACCTGTCCTAAACTAGCTCTTCCATCTGCTGCTCCTCGCCCTGTGGTGCTACCTCCACTTGTGGTTCCGACTCTTTGGGAGGACTTCTTGGGTCTGCCTCTGGCTGGGAACTAAGCTGCATAACCTTATCTTCCTCCTCCCTCGACTCGTCCCCAAACATGTCGGTCGTGATATCTTGGCCGAGCTAGGGGGTCTTCACGGTTAGCCCCGGGTTATGCAAGAAGAGGTTGTGGAAGAACTCCTGCTCACAGTCAGCGGCGTACTTGTTCTTCAGGGGGTCTTCAATGCTCGGTGTACACCCACCTTGACTATTATCTCAGCGTCCACCAAGAGGTTGCCACCAATCGGCCAGCTCAACCTCTGCACAAGTCTCCGTTTTTCTCCTGGATGACTTGGCCGTACTGTGCACCGAGTGTGCCCTATTTTGTGCTTCAACCGAGTGGGCCTCGTCCTCACTCTCGAAAATGGGAATAAGAACATGCACTCTACTATCTGACGACTCACCGCCATGTGAGTCGTAGCACTTACCCTCGGATATCGAGTCACTATCGACATCCTCCGCAACCAGGGGTGCAAAGGCAACCTCACCCCATGGTGCATCAACTCGGTATAAAACAACGCCATACCGACCAGAGGGTACCTCGGTCTCTCATCTCTTGTTGGCAGCCTCATCGTCATCGAGTCAGGAACGCCGAACTCGATCCTCATCTTTATCAGGCCCTTCTCGGTCTCCTTGTTGACCATTTCATCAACAATGAAGGCAGCTTGTTCAATCGACACTGCATCTAGGACCGACTCATCACTAGTCGGTTTCCTCTTATTCAACCGCATTGCACCTTTGTCACGGCCGTGGGTCAACTTCAATGCTCGGTGTACACCCACCTTAACTATTGTCTCGGCGTCCACCAAGAGGTTGCCACCGCCCGACCGATCGGCTAGCTCAACCTCTGCACAAGTCTCCATTTTTCTCCTGGATGACTCGGCCGTACTGTGCACCGAGTGTGCCCTATTTTATGCTTAGGTCGAGTGGGCCTCATCCTCACTCCCGGAGATGGAAATGAGAACCTGCACACTACTATCTGATGATTCACCGCCATGTGATTCGTAGCACTTACCCTCAGATACCGAGTCACTATCGACAAACATCTACAAAAAAGAAAAAAAATACAACTGAGAAGACCGACTCAGACCTACGACGATCTGACCATAAACTTCACCAAGTTCATGACCAGTTCTTCACCAACTCCTACTTTAATCGAACAATTGTACTTAAGGAATGCTTACCGTGTTTTTTCACGGAGGATTGTTGGTCAGAAATCGCAACCACAGTATGCACCACATCCGAGAGCTGATCGGAAATCACTTTTCTATTTCGACAGAGTTTTCCCACTTTTCTCACAAACGCAAAGTGAGAAAATCAGTAAACTTTTCTCATATTTATAGAGATTGGTACACAGACTACGAGGCATCACCCCTCATAGTGGCCAACACGTGTAACGACCAACCGATCTTATCGACACATGTCAACCATCCAGCCGAGGGAGCCCAACCGTCCTTCCCCACTCCACCATCGACCTCTCTGCGTTCTTCACTGAGCCCCGTACACCACTCGGTGCCCGCAACTCTCCGCAGGCACAGGACCCCGCCACCGACCCAGAATAACTCCACTCCGAGAGAGATACACCGTTCTTACAAAGCCAACAAAGGGCTGGCCCTCATCATCGACCATGGTACGACCACCGACCGCCTATACAGCACTTGACCGACCACATCAGCTCCGCTGAGACACCTTCTCAAGAGACCAACCACTTTGCACTTCTCCGCTATGAGCGAGACTGTCTCGGCGGACTCTCTCGCCGGGGGACTTGGGGGACTACCGGTATACTTCCCACCAGAGTATGAGAGAATGAGATAAGCTCCTGACCGAGAAATTCCACCTCAGTCAAGGACTTGGGGGACTTCTGTTGACACCATATCTGACCAGACCCACTGGGCCGTATACTTAAAGCCTAGACTCCATTCAGGGCCCAAAACCACTGTACTTACACAACCCCAACACCGGGCCCAATACGGGATGCCATGTGGAAGTCTATTCACCCTCGATCTACGTAACACATGTCAGTACGCAAATCGAGGAGTATTTGTCCCACATCGAAACTATGGGAATTGAACATCCTACCTACCCATACATAAGAGGTACACATTTCCCAATAAAGGTAACTAATAACTACTATTACTACTGTCAGGACCCGTCCCAATCCCCCAGGGATTAACGCGGGACGACCCTAATCCCGTCTGACACGGAGTATCAGACAAGAGAAAATTCTGACTTTAGCCCGCTCGGGCCTTCGGAGTATGCCAGGATCCGGAGGAAGTATATGATGTCTCGGTCTCTACTACAACCCGCATCCGCGGTCAACCTGAAGCGCAGTCAAAACATTAAAAGCTGTGAGTGGACAAAACAAATCATTTAATAAAAACATTTTATCGAAAGATAGTTGTACACTTCACTAAAAAGCATGCATGCATTCAAAAAAAATTTACCAAACCATCAGGGCCTTAGCCCAAAATCGTAAATGAAACCAGATACAGGGGCCACTACCCAAATCCATGTGGGACTCAGCCCAAAACCTGTACACATCACATATCATATAGTATATACATATAAATCACATAACCAATCCTGCCACGGTTTCTAAAGCTACGTGCGTGCTACCCGGGGTCTCAAAGCCTAAGTCTCCCAGGGTCCACCCAGGTCAATGTCTGTAGATGACCCTCCCTGAGGTTATAATCCATGCCTTCCTGAGAGTAAGTGTAACGACCCGGATTTTATTATTATTTAATTAAATGGAAATTATATGTAAAATGACCATTTTGCCCCTAGTCAAGGAAAAATGTTGACTTTTGACCCGAAGCGTCGTACGACTTTGAACCTTTGACCATTTCGTAGATCGGGTCACCTTGAATTCGTAAACAGGCGGCATGCCGGATTTGGGGACCCGGAACGAGAGTTACGGGTCACGGATGTTATAAAATACTATTGTGTATTTCGAGAATCGGACGAGTGGATTGAATTGGCTAGTCGAAGCTGGACTCTTGAACCAATCAGATGAGTGACAAATGTCACTCATCTAACTGGTCCAAAAACCCAAATAATTGGGTGCATGAATCAAACCTCAATTTTTTCTCTTTACCGCGAAACCCATTTCCATACAAACTACACCTATCTTCTTTTCCCATCGATTTTTCTCAGTCCAAATCGATCTTTCATCTTCACTAACCATCATTATCGTCCTCACTATCATCACTCTCCGCCGTCTGTCAACCCAGGCGACCACCCAACCATGACGGACCGAGGAACTAAGGGCAGAAAAACCAATCGAACCACTCGACTAAAACCTGACCAGGAAACCCAGCTAGGATCAGTGAAGGATTTGGACGTCTGACTGGACCTCACGACGGGCTGGTTAGAAGACAAAACCGCCTAGTACGACGGAGTAGGAAGCCGGGAAACAGGGTTGACATTCATCGAGCTAGAGGTAACGATTTCGATCTTTCTTTGAGTTTTGAAGTTTACAGACCTCTAGAGTAGGCTCAGACGAGTTGTTAGGACCAAACTAAGTTGAAAATGGTGGTCAGAACTGAGTTTTATGAGCGGGCCAAGGCCGTGGGTCACAGCGGCTCTGCCACTGGTTCTTCGGTAGGATCCAACCGAGCAGCGTCGTAGGACTTCGGTACGAGTCAACCGAACAGTGGCTTGGGTCTTCGGTAGGAGTCTACCGAATGACAGAGACGATGACGTCATCATTCTGACACTATTCTGACAGCATGCTGACATCATCTTGTTAGAGATGTCAGAGCAGGGACCCATCAGGGGGTTGACACATGTCGTCTGACACATGTCAGTGGTGACGTCATGCTGACGTCAGCATTACTATAGCACCATTGACCGCACGTTGACCAGATGCATGGGGCCATATGTGAATAGTACTTTTTGTGGGTCGAGTACCATTTTCAAAGTTTCGACGATACGAATCCAATGGCAGTGGTTTCGTGTCGATCGGAGATCGTAAGGTTGGTCAAATTGAGGAAATTAGCCTCGGGAAGCGTGTTCGAAGCGTGTTCCCGTGCCAGTTTCGTACTAAGTTTGAATGCTAGACCTAGTAGGGTCAATTAGTGACCCTTAAGTATGTTTGGGCAGGTTCGGACGTTGTATTTAGCTTCAGGACAAGTGTAAATGGTTCGTTAGCGCAGCAATGACTAGTTGTGAGTGGACCGTTGATTTCATAACTGAATACATGCATAACTGTTTTACTTGTTTTCTAAATTGTGTTATACTAAATGTTTTATGATGTTGGGATTTGAGAATTGGATCACGGATTTCAAGAAATGCACAGATTTACGTGAAAATAGTCGTATCGGGCCTGAGACCCATTTGACGAACGTTGACTCAGATTTGAGAGAGAGTCAACGATATTTTGAAGTGAATTATGAACTAATGAAAGTATTGATGATTTGAGACTTTTAACCTAAGATTTGGCTTGTAAAAAATTCAGGGTAAAGGTTTGATATGATTTGAAAAGATGGTTTTGCAAAGGTTTTCATACATATATGTATATTCCCTTCCAGCTTGCGGATTGGTCTCCTCCAGACGTCGACCTAGAGGGTCACGATCCACTGACCAGAATGGGTATCCCCATAGGGATCCCGTTCCAGGAGTGGGAGATTGTGATGGTCCCGGACCAGATTCCGGAGAGATACTCGAACTAGATCTGGGAGAGAGCTCGGACTAGGTTCAGAGGTAGAGCCTCCCAGACGGAGAATTCCTGGGAGTGGACTCGGAGTGAGACCCCGAGTGGTGTGCATGCCTTTTAGATATGAATCGTGACCATTTTCGGGGGTTTGTTCCCTAAGGGCTGTGTGCCCCGAGTTGGCGTCGAACTTACTTTCGATGTTGAGGAAGGGATCGTGGATACATGTTACATTTGAATTGATGTTATAAATTCCCTGTTGAATTTTTGTATAGATATAAGTATATATATATATAGAAAGGTTACCTGTTTTTATATTGGATCGCATTTCTATGTTTTCTACTAAATGCATGTATGTTTACAAAAACGAAGGGTCAAATTATGTATATATGTTCCAAATGAATTTATAACTGCTTTATTTTTTGTCCACTCACACTTTGAATGTTTTCTTGACCCTTCAGGAGAGGATACGGAGGAGGGCATCGACTCCGGGGCCGAGGCATAAATACCACCGTTGCGTTTGGACCACCTTGAGGGGTAGGTGTTATCTTTATTTTGTATTAGTACGAACATAATGCTCATGTCGCTTGTCTGACATGTTGTAATTTGATACACACCAGTGTGTATCTAGAACCCTCAGTAGGGGTATTTGTGTAATAAAACCCTCGGAAGGGTATTTGTGGTATTTTGGATTACTTGTCAGATGGGAGCAGGCTTTCCCCAGTGGTCCCCAGGGGGAAAACGGGGTGGGTCCTGTCAGTAAGGTACCCAACGGGGGCGACTCCACTCAGTTAATGCTCCGTGACTACTTCGGGGTCCACCCAGGTCAACGATCCTCCCCGGAGGAGACATTCCAAATAAGAAAGGTATATGAATATATATATATATATATATATATATATATAAAGAAAACATTCATGCCCGGTCCCCATAAACCATCATGAAACTAGAAATCCATTTAGGGTCCTCGACCCGAAATCATAAACGTAAAGTAACTGGGCATCGTGCCCGATATCTCAAGGTCAGTCACGATCCCGATCGTAGTGATGTGTGCAACCATCCGTCCAAGACCGTTCTCAATCTCAGTATGTCACGGTGAACATATTAACTGACGCGACCACATCTAGATCATGGTGCACTCATCACCGATCGATATCTTGAACCGTCAGCACTCCGAAGTCGAGCCTCCAATGGATGCTTGACAACGATTCGTGCATCGTGACCTTTCCGGAAGGAACACATCCCAATCCGAAGGCGAGCATCGTATCGTCCGTCGCCGTTTACAAAGCACTCGTCGCGACCACGACTCAAACCTGTAGGTCACCAATAGGGTCGTATGCCCCAGACAAAACCAAATGGGTCTCATACCCGAGTTTATCCTTTTTAAATCCAAAACTATTTCATTTAAACCATCATAGAAATACAGACCCATATAGGCACCGTATAAGGCCGAAACCTCGAAATACGTGTTAATACGAAAACAAACACAAATGCACTCATGGCATCACAAAACATGTATTAAAACATATAATAAACATTTATGCATGCATCAATTTAGAAACAAGGTCGACTCACAGACCGTCCGAGCTGCCGCCTCGATACGCTTGTCATACGGCTCTCCCGGGCCAATCTTCGTCACCGGGACTCCCAAACTTGTCCAAATTGTAATAAATGGTTACTAACTACCCTATTAACCTCTCACTAAAGCCTCGTAATTTTTCCGAATTTTTAACTATTTTTAAAGTCGATACTAAACCTTCGGACGTCCCGAAACCTAACAATACGATGTCTGATCGACACGAAACTAGTCCCAAAATGTTCGTTACATCGAAAGGATGATTTCATGTGTTGGAAGCATCCCCAAAATGTGGCCGACGCGCCCACACGCCCGGCCTGAAGCCCCTACGCGTGAAGCCCATGCGTCGGGCACTATGCAGTCGTCTTCAACCTCCAGACCAGTCTGAACCAGCCGGTTCACTGCAATCCGGTTCTCCTGGACCGGCGTGACCGGTCCAACCCTATTCTTTCATTGTTTTTCGTCCTTTTTCTTCCTAATCAATCCCAATCTTCCTATTTTGATCCTAGGAATCTAAATATGCAAACAAAACAACCTAAAACCTATAAAAATCCATCAACCCGATTTCCCCCCCACGGCTCGACCTTCCCAGATTTCTCCCCAGGGTTCCTCTGCCCCTAACCACCACCAAAATCACCCTAACACCCTCCTACAAACCTAATACACCTATACAAATCAACCAAAACAGTCCATAATATCGCAAATCGAAAATAAAGGAAAATGAACCCAAACTGATTACCTTGTTGGGTTTTCCTCCACGTCGCCGTCCACGGCGGTTCAGGCCGCCCTGCAGCCACCTCTTAGTCCTTAGCCACTCTCTTCCTTATCCTCAGATTGAACCAAGTGAAGGGGGGAAGGATTGGGGTGTGGTCGTGGTCGATGGGCATTTGGTGAGATCGAGGAAAATGTATGAAATGGGGAAATGGGGAAATGGGGATATGCATGTATGTAACGTACTGGGCAATGGATGGGTGACACTTGTCACGCATCCATTGGGCCAATTTAAAATATATGAGGCCCACCTAATGCCAAAAGGCATTCATCTCGAAAAACGTGCAATAATTCCTCGGAACTTCCGTGATCCATAACTTCTCCGTTCGACGTCTGATTTTGGCGTGCCGCCTATCTATGGATTCGTATTGACTCAATCTACATAACGATTCTTGGCCCTCAGCTGTCGGACATCTCGGGTCAAAAGTTAAAATTTTACCCCCCGGCTAGGGGTAAAACGGTCATTTTGCATCGTTCGTTCGATTTCGCTCAACTAATCACCGATTAACCTCACTAATCCTAATTAGTCACTAATCTAATCCGACTCAAACTCACTCACCTCTGGCACCCACTTGTCACGTCACAAACACCTCAATCCACACCTACCTCGGACACTCACTCGTCACATCCAGTGACGCCAAGTACTTTCTGCTCTTCGAATCACTCAAATTTGACCCACAACCTAGGTGTTCGGTTCTTACACCCTCTTTGAACACTTAGCTATCAAATCACTCCTCGTCATCCCACCTAGGGAAGAATCAAGGATAATTCAAGATGATGACATCAAAGTTCATCCAATGTCATCCTCCAGCACTCTGTACTGTCTGCTAAAGAGCAGAAAACGAGAAGTCTCCTTCACAGGTCTCTAAGTCGAAAGTAATTGCAACCATGTTGGCAGCATACCTAACCTTTCCAATTATTGGAGCTAGAAGTCCTCCTACTCCAACTAAGAGTGTTCTATGATAATTATTGTAATGCTTAGTCCAATTCTTCCGAATTAAACACTTCTATAGATTCTCTTCGGCGTCTTCCAACCTTTTCGACCAACGACGACTGTCGATAACTATTGTAATGACCCATTCTATTTCTCACAATCAATTTCCCCTCAAACAAGTCTACCCGAAACTCAGGAGGTATGGTCAATCGCAGTCAACCAACCATCTCCACACCATTCCCAGACAAATCTATATTATCCGACGAATCCTTCTCGTTGCGTAGTGGTAGAACCTCACCATGAGCACATCACGACTGAACTACCCTCAGCTTGTGGCTCGTCATCTCCTCTCATACCCCACAGAAGTACTCGATCCTCACGTCTCAATCTCTACGGGATCCAATCCAGTCCATCCTTATCCGTGATCCACTCTCGGACCACAGATACCTAACATGTGCCCATCTCGAGGGAGTCACATCCCGACTCGTGACTCATCGTCATCACAATCACCGGCACCAGCACTAGCACCAGTACCAGCTCATACTATGGGAATGAGACAACCTTGGATCTTCGCTCATACCGAGCGACGCCCCGTACCTCTACTCGTATTGGAGAAACTCTGCCTTCCTCGTACCCAACAACTCTAGGTACAGTCACCCTGACAACTCATACGAGAAAAGGAAACGTCACCTGAATGTCCCTGATTCCCAACAACCATAATTACACCCATTCTCGGTAGTAGTACCTGCCACAGACTCGTGCAAACCTAACCACCAGATATCTCTATCGAGACTCCGTATCCAACGGAATCAATTGCCTGTACTAACTACTCCGTATCCCCACTTTGGGATTCCTTTGACAAGTACTAAACCCTGGTAACCTGTCCAACCAACCTCTAATTAGTCGTAACTCGGCGCAACCAATGTCGTCTACCAGGTCATCCATGACCTTAGTTGCACCAACTATCCATCATTACTAAAGTAGTACGACAACCAACTAGATCTAACTGATTACTACAACCTCAAATGCAGATTGAAGTCCCATTACTAAAGCTGACATAACTAGACCGACCGATGGTCTCGACTCCAAAAGTCGTCAAAGTCAAACCACTCGCCAACTCACATTTCTGAACCATACATCCTACCGTCAACTCATCTAGGGTTCCTCGAACCCAGCTACTCCCAGCAGCATAGCCACCTAACTCAACAAAATCCGACCATCTAATGGTCATAACACTGAACCAATCGTCATAACCATTCCTACAGCATCGTGAAAGACGATCCCAACTAACCGTTTCACGATCAAAACTCTAAAGTACTGTTACGTTCATCCCTTCGTAAGGTCCCGCACTGCCAACCAAGACAAAACTAATGGCAACCCCAGCATCGAATGCCGAACCAAGACATTCCATGATTCAATCCTACTAATTATCGTGCCGATATCCTAACTATCAGGTTGATGACGAACTGCAGCCCATAGAGACATCACATCCTCGACCTGCGCAATACTCTGAGCACAAAACCTCACTGGAAGTCAGGGTAACATGAGCAACCCTGCTCTGATACCACTTGTCAGTATCAGAGCACCATTTGTTATCAGAGGTCCTCAGGCATCCTACGAGCAAACCTATGCTCTGATACCATCTGCCAGGACCCGTCCCAATCATCCCGGGACTAACGTGGGACAACCAAAATGGTCATTTTGCATCCTTCATCCGATTTCGCTCAACTAATCACCGATTAACCTCACTAATCCTGATTAGTCACTAATTTAATCTCGGAATTCGGGGCGGGTCGTTACAACTACAACTCTGCCTAATTTACCATTTACTATTTCCTCTTACGAACAAAGTTACTGACTTGACTGTCGGAGAACCTTAGGCCGGCACCACACCGGTGCTCGTACTAACGGGAAACCCGTTATGCGCTTAAGTTGACAGGTTACGAGGAAGGACACGCGCCATTTGGTGATTGGACGACGAGTAATCGACAGTTGGAACATTTAACGCTTCAATACAACCCAACTACCGAAAAAAACTACCTAATCTCTAGAATAAGCAGAGCAGCCTCGTGCCATATGGTACCGGAAGATGAATAGCCTTAACATCTGATTTAGCATCCGATTCAATCAAAAAGTCCATGATCCCCATATGCCTTAAAAGAACCAACCTTTCCCAATGACCTCGGCCCAGAGAAACCCACAAGCATCCTTCCTCCATCAACTTGTAACACCTTCACCCCCACCCTCCCCCAAATGCCTCTATCCAACCCATAAACCTAAATAACACCATCACAGTTCAGGTTTTAAAAAAAAGTTGAAAGGGGTTTAGGCCACCGTACCTGGCACACTGACAGGACCCGTCCCAACTGGACGTCAAAAACCGTGCCCGGTCCTGCTCCCGTCTGACAAGTCAACTAAAGGTCCGAAACTCCCCTTCAGTACTTGCCAGACAAGGGATGTTTGCGCGGATTTCTGCTACTGTCACTGCCTCACGATCAGTCCCGAGCGTCGTACCACGGCCTGGAGGGTCACAAAACAGAAAAGGTGTGAGTGGACAAAAATGAACTCTTTATAAAAACATTTATCAAAATACATTCTTACCCTCCAGTTTTCACAAACTTGCATGCATATCGTAAAACATGAGTGACCGATAAAATTAAAACATATTTTCCCATGGTCCATAAAACTCATGTTCACCAAATCAGTTCATGCTATAAAACATCAAATCCCGGCTCTCAGACCAAACCATATGAAAACTTAATCACTAGCCACAAAGACCAAAAACCCGTACTCAATACCAGTACGTCATCACAACAACATCAATCAGCACTAATAACCAGTGCACAAGAAATATATCAATCCAATCAATCCGCACTACTCACAAGTGCATAAAATATCACAAATCACATCTGCACTACTCACAAGTGCAAAATCAATCAAACTGCACTACTCACAAGTGCTGCACTACGCGTAGGCCAATATCCAGTCACTCTCTTGGGAATAAACACCTCTGGGCTCAACCTCCTCGGGCTCAGTCACCTCTGGGCGAACACATCCCCAGGATCAGACACCTCCGAGTGGTACATCCAGGCTCAGTATCATCCGAGAAGCTGACTACCATAGGATCAACTCCCGATCCTACAATCACATCCCCCAAGCTCCGGTCGTCTGGGTAATCCCCCCAAGCACCGACCGTCTGGGAATGTCACAATCACAATGAAAACCATCCCGGGAATTACATCCCAAAACATTTCAATCAAATCTTGACTTCATACTAAGTCAAGGTCATTCTCAACTGGGTCTCAAGCCCAAAATACCTTTTTACACATAAACCGTTAAAATCACATTTAAATCAATAGAATCATCCGAAAATCATCATTGACTCACCAACCAAGTCAAAACATCATTTTAGAAATCATTTAGACTCCGGGCCTAACCCAAAACATCATTTGCACATTCCTCGTAAAACGTGCCCGAAAGACTGATTAAAATAATCATAAAATCCCAATAAATCATTAATTTCACAATTTCAAAAATGACTCCAATTCCGAGTCAAAATCACTATTTACTTGGGTTCTCATGCCCAAAATAACATTATCACGCAAATCCATGCGTTGCAACCTCCGTTGCCATTTTCACGTAAATCCACGAAATTGACCCTCGACTCATTCCCGAGTCACCACATCATCTTTCAATCCATGACTCAATAATCCGAGTCCAAACATTATTTTCAATCAATTTCAATCCCGGACTCATAAACCAAGTCCAAACATCATTTTTACCAAATTTCGTAATTTCTCGAAAATCGCCCAAAAATAATAATATAATAATCATAAAACCGAGAAATTACCGGATTGAAACACAAATCATGCCCAAGCATATAAAATCATATAATAAGGCATTTAAATCATATATGCATGCATCACGGTTAGAAAACAAAGTCCACTCACACACACCGTCCAAAACGGTCCGTTTCCGAGCTGCACGTTTTTACGCAAAATCTGGAAATCACAACTCCTGTCCAAAATCATTATAGAGGGTTACTAACATCTCAAAATACATCATATAATTTTCCCCAATTTTTTCCGGGATTTAGATACGTATTTTTAACGTAATACAAAACTTCGGATACGCGGAGCATTATCGAAACAATATCCGATTTCCCCGAAACCAACGTCAAAATGTTCGTTACACTGAGAGGATCAAAAGTCATGTTGACCTCACCTTGAGACTAGGCCGAACGCGCCCTCACGCGCCGCCGTGAGTGGCTGCGCGTGAAACCCACGCGCCAGCTACAGTGTCACCATCCCAACCCGTTTGTCTGGTAAACGGGTCCTTTAACCCGTGAACAGACCCGGTTCAAATCCTACCAATTCGACATTGTTTCCATCAATTGAACATTCAGTCAGTTTCGAATCAAGTCTAATTAGAGTTCTGTAACGTTAATTGTACAAAACCATACCTCAAACCCTACGATCAAAGTCGATCATTCGAAGGACCTCCGGCCATTGTTCATCAATCGAAAACCTTCACCGTCACACGATTTCCTTAAATTGATTCAACCAGAAGCATCAAGGGACTCAGGTAAGCATTTTACCCAACTCAATTGAATCAATTCATGGCTCAAACTCCACGACTCAAGCTCGAACTCTCTGCGACTACAGTGCTTCTGTTCTACCTCAATTGGACCTCAATTGCCTTCGTTCTTTCGATGAAACAGGTCGTGGTAATCCCAGAAGACTAGAAATGAACTCAATTTCGATCAACACGGCTCCAAGCTTCCAATTCGAATTTCCCCCCTCAAAATTCGAAAATTCGAAATTCCAAATTCAAGCCCTCACTCAGTCCCTCGTTAATCCTTGCTAATTAAATCTCAACACCCTCTCAATTACTCACACTTTGGTTCAGAAATGGAAGGAAATGGTGGACAATTTCAGACTCTCTCATTCTCTGTGTTTGCTTGCACACGGGTAAGAAAACAGAAGAGAAATAATGGAAATTAGAGGATAATTAATTAATTAAAAATAATAAAACATAATTATTTGGTCTCCCCAAAATCATGGATCCATGTTTTGTGCCTGATTTTAAGGGATGAGTGACACTTGTCACTCATCCAAGTGTGTCCAGTCACCGGCTACTGTTCATTATAAAATATTATTTTATTCCCGGTTCGTTCGGTTAATCGAGCCCGATTCCGTGACCATAACTTCGTCGTCGAATCTCCGATTTCGGCATGCCGCCTGTCGTTGGATTCGCATCGACGAGACCTACGTAACGGTCCTTGGCCCTCGCCCATCGGACCTCCCGATCAAAAAGTCAACATTTGGCCCCTAATATGCCAAATTACCAAAATGCCCCTCAACTTCCGAACATCATAACTTTCTCTACGAATGTCGGAATCGAACGTGCCACCTGTCTATGAACTCGTGACGTCCCGAACTACGTCCCAGTCATCGGTCAAAGTCCATTTGACCGCTCGAACTAAAAGTCAACATTTTGCCCACGCTAGGGGCAAAACGGTCATTTTTCATGTTTCGTCCGATTTCACTCAACTAATCCCCGATTAGTCATTCTAAATCATGATTAATTAATATTAAATCCTGATATTCGGGACGGGTCATTACAACCTTCCCTCCTTAAAGAATTTCGTCCCCGAAATTCCAACTACTTGTATTCCACATCTACCTCGTGGAAAACAAATGGGCCTCACAACACGTGTACACCTGTACACCCACTAGCCAATGCAGAACTCGTCTGCACTCAGACGTCACGTCACAGATGCACGTCATATTGACTACACTCGACCACCCCGAGTGAAAATTAATCATCAGAAATTGGCAATGTCATCATTAAGCTGACTCTTTCATCTTGGCGGCCCCACGTAATCACTAATGTGCCCTGACATCCGCTCTCATAGAGAGTCACCAAAACTCACCTGTCAGTCCATGCTGACACCACAAGCCAACTGTCACCACCAAGCTTTACCGCCTTAGTAAAGCGCCAATCAGTAACAAATCAGTGACAACACATCAAACCACCACGTCCGTCAATGTAGCACAAGATCAACAACATGATCTCCCCTCGCAGGGCAAACTCAATCCTGCGACAAATACCAACAACAGTATCCACAACTGTCACCCCCTCAGCGATCCCAGATACTGGTAAGGTCACGACAAGGTAACATCTCGCCGCAAAGCAACTTGCGGTCACACTAACCACCAACTCACTCATCCTGAGTATATGCATACCGTCATCACACCCAAACAGACGGTGTAACTGGAACACATTGAACACCAGCCTAGCAGTGATCACACAACTCAACACTAGAGTTATACTAGCCAACCATGGCTCAGAGCACCTGCTCAAACAATCACTGAAATCATCAGAATCACTCTGCCCAGTGCATCGTGTTCAATGTCCAGTTCACGTTCACAACCCATCCAATGGTATCAGGATTAAGCCGACTACTAACACGTTCACCAACGTACTACTGGTATAACCCGTATATCGTCACCCGACACCACAAGTCTGCAAAGTATCATACCCCAAACCATAAACAAGGTACACCCATCTATCCCTTGACAAGACTACAACCACCTAGGTCATAGCCAAACACGTTCCAATAATGGAGTCCATTCGCCCAAACCAACAAGAGACAAATCGAAACTCCACCCATTAACTAGTTCCAATTCCAAATTCGAATCCGCAATTTCGTAAGAAATCCCGAATCCGAACCCACACATCACATTTTTAATTCATATCCAAATCCGAATCCGAAATCATTATTCCGTAAGCTAGCATTTGGAATAATCATTCCGCACCCAAATCCAGTATTCCACTTTCAAGTTCTAAAATCGAATCCTGAATCGTCACCCAGAAATTCGATTCCAAAACCCGAAATCTCGTTCACGTCCACTCGGACGCACCAAAACCGAACCTATCGATTACCCATTCATTATACTCGGTTGACTTCATAAGGAAGCCAATCCAACAACCACACGGTTAAGGTTGACAAAATCTGACCACTTCGGAAACCTACTCACTCGAGTAACATACCACAAAGGGCTCCACTTCAAAAAGAAGTTCAGTCCCGTCATTTACGACTTACATACCGGAGTAAGAGTGACAAACTCTCTACCCAACTGGATCATCAGGACCACGGTCCAGATCCATCACTACGGCAGTCGACCATGAACATCACGATCCTAGATCGTCACAATGCCCAATGTCCACGACATCACAAACCCGATCCACCTAGGATCCACACGGTTAACTACTAGGAACCATAAGGTCTGACACCCTCATCTAATTTGCGTACTGTCACAACGTTTGACAACTAACGCCCACAATTAGAAAGTTCAGTCAACGACGAGACATGCCGCGACTGTGGGTTCTCACTGATTACCTCATATCTACCCTTGCCATCCCACCTAGGGAAAACCAAGGATGATCCCAAACGATAACACCAATATTCATCCCCGGGTCAAGTTTATTCTGGGCCCAACACGCCCATCTACAAACCAAACTGTGAACAAAAACAACCATCCGGACCCACACTAGTCCGACACACCCAAAACACATGATACAATATTACAGCACAAATGGACAATACAAACCATTTACAAGGTATCAATACAATTATTTTGACCTACGGTCAAGTCGATCGGGGCAGTTCCTTCGCAAATGTCCAAGTTTCCTACAAAAGTGACAAGTGGCAGTGCTGAGGCGACT
Source organism: Prinsepia uniflora (assembly GCA_032719365.1). Lineage (NCBI taxonomy): Eukaryota > Viridiplantae > Streptophyta > Magnoliopsida > Rosales > Rosaceae > Prinsepia > Prinsepia uniflora. Next base: position 51,252,955 of record CM064863.1, on the reverse strand, counting down.
TGCCCCACCACGCCGCTTACTTGTCGACTGGGTTGATGTTCCACCCGAATGAACGCCCACCGAGGATTGCGACACAAGATTATGAAGGCTAACTCGCTTCGTTGTTTCCTGACTCATCTGTTCAATATCCTGACGCTCTCGGCGTCGTCCAGAGCCCAAAGATTGTTCTAGCACAGGTAAAATAGTAGCCTCCACTCGGATGGCAGCATCCGATAACTCCTTCAGGGTAGAATACGAGCCAACAGTTACAGCACCTCGTAACTCATTCCTCAATCCCTGCTCAAACCTTCGACACTTATCCTCCTCAGTAGCCACATACAGAGGAGCGAAACTAGATAAGTGCAAAAATTGCTGTTCATAATCGACCACTGACCGATTCCCTTGCTGCAATTGGAGAAACTCAACCTCCTTAGCGTTTCGGAATGAGCGAGGATAAAACTGATCCGAAAATCGCTCTCGGAATGCATCCCATGCCAAGGTACGGGCATCCCAGCCAGTCAACTGTAAACTATGCCACCACATGTAAGCGTAGCCATCCAAAAGAAAAGTGGCTAAAGGTACCATGTCCTCCAGGGGACATATCATAACCTCAAAAATCCTTTCCAATCGAGTAAGCCAATCTTCGGCACCATCCGGTCCCGAATCACCACGAAACACAGTGGCTCCTAACCGTCGAGCTCGCTCAATATCTGGGCCTTTACTAATACTACTCTCGCCCCTCCCATCTTCAGACCGTGTACGGGACGCACGACTCGGAGGCATGATGTATCAACAGAAATCAAGAACCAAATGCTCTGATACCAATTTGACAGGACCCGTCCCAACTGGACGTCAAAAACCGTGCCCGGTCCTGCTCCCGTCTGACAAGTCAACTAAAGGTCCGAAACTCCCCTTCAGTATATGCCAGACAAGGGATGTTTGCGCGGATTTCTGCTTCTGTCACTGCCTCACGATCAGTCCCGAGCGTCGTACCACGGCCTGGAGGGTCACAAAACAGAAAAGGTGTGAGTGGACAAAAATGAACTCTTTATAAAAACATTTATCAAAATACATTCTTACCCTCCAGTTTTCACAAACTTGCATGCATATCGTAAAACATGAGTGACCGATAAAATTAAAACATATTTTCCCATGGTCCATAAAACTCATGTTCACCAAATCAGTTCATGCTATAAAACATCAAATCCCGGCTCTCAGGCCAAACCATATGAAAACATAATCACTGGCCACAAAGACCAAAAACCCGTACTCAATACCAATACGTCATCACAACAACATCAATCAGCACTAATAACCAGTGCACAAGAAATATATCAATCCAATCAATCCGCACTACTCACAAGTGCATAAAATATCACAAATCACATCTGCACTACTCACAAGTGCTGCACTACGCGTAGGCCAATATCCAGTCACTCTCTCGGGAATAAACACCTCTGGGCTCAACCTCCTCGGGCTCAGTCACCTCTGGGCGAACACATCCCCAGGATCAGACACCTCCGAGTGGTACATCCAGGCTCAGTATCATCTGAGAAGCTGACTACCATAGGATCAACTCCCGATCCTACAATCACATCCCCCAAGCTCCGGTCGTCTGGGTAATCCCCCCAAGCACCGACCGTCTGGGAATGTCACAATCACAATGAAAACCATCCCGGGAATTACATCCCAAAACATTTCAATCAAATCTTGACTTCATACTAAGTCAAGGTCATTCTCAACTGGGTCTCAAGCCCAAAATACCTTTTTACACATAAACCGTTAAAATCACATTTAAATCAATAGAATCATCCGAAAATCATCATTGACTCACCAACCAAGTCAAAACATCATTTTAGAAATCATTTAGACTCCGGGCCTAGCCCAAAACATCATTTGCACATTCCTCGTAAAACGTGCCCGAAAGACTGATTAAAATAATCATAAAATCCCAATAAATCATTAATTTCACAATTTCACAAATGACTCCAATTCCGAGTCAAAATCACTATTTACTTGGGTTCTCATGCCCAAAATAACATTATCACGCAAATCCATGCGTTGCAACCTCCGTTGCCATTTTCACGTAAATCCACGAAATTGACCCTCGACTCATTCCCGAGTCACCACATCATCTTTCAATCCATGACTCAATAATCCGAGTCCAAACATTATTTTCAATCAATTTCAATCCCGGACTCATAAACCAAGTCCAAACATCATTTTTACCAAATTTCGTAATTTCTCGAAAATCGCCCAAAAATAATAATATAATAATCATAAAATCGAGAAATTACCGGATTGAAACACAAATCATGCCCAAGCATATAAAATCATATAATAAGGCATTTAAATCATATATGCATGCATCACGGTTAGAAAACAAAGTCCACTCACACACACCGTCCAAAACGGTCCGTTTCCGAGCTGCACGTTTTTACGCAAAATCTGGAAATCACAACTCCTGTCCAAAATCATTATAGAGGGTTACTAACATCTCAAAATACATCACATAATTTTCCCCAATTTTTTTCGGGATTTAGATACGTATTTTTAACGTAATACAAAACTTCGGATACGCGGAGCATTATCGAAACAATATCCGATTTCCCCGAAACCAACGTCAAAATATTCGTTACACTGAGAGGATCAAAAGTCATGTTGACCTCACCTTGAGACTAGGCCGAACGCGCCCTCACGCGCCGCCGTGAGTGGCTGCGCGTGAAACCCACGCGCCAGCTACAGTGTCACCATCCCAACCCGTTTGTCTGGTAAACGGGTCCTTTAACCCGTGAACAGACCCGGTTCAAATCCTACCAATTCGACATTGTTTCCATCAATTGAACATTCAGTCAGTTTCGAATCAAGTCTAATTAGAGTTCTGTAATGTTAATTGTACAAAACCATACCTCAAACCCTACGATCAAAGTCGATCATTCGAAGGACCTCCGGCCATTGTTCATCAATCGAAAACCTTCACCGTCACACGATTTCCTTAAATTGATTCAACCAGAAGCATCAAGGGACTCAGGTAAGCATTTTACCCAACTCAATTGAATCAATTCATGGCTCAAACTCCACGACTCAAGCTCGAACTCTCTGCGACTACAGTGCTTCTGTTCTACCTCAATTGGACCTCAATTGCCTTCGTTCTTTCGATGAAACAGGTCGTGGTAATCCCAGAAGACTAGAAATGAACTCAATTTCGATCAACACGGCTCCAAGCTTCCAATTCGAATTTCCCCCCTCAAAATTCGAAAAGTCGAAATTCCAAATTCAAGCCCTCACTCAGTCCCTCGTTAATCCTTGCTAATTAAATCTCAACACCCTCTCAATTACTCACACTTTGGTTCATAAATGAAAGGAAATGGTGGACAATTTCAGACTCTCTCATTCTCTGTGTTTGCTTGCACACGGGTAAGAAAACAGAAGAGAAATAATGGAAATTAGAGGATAATTAATTAATTAAAAATAATAAAACATAATTATTTGGTCTCCCCAAAATCATGGATCCATGTTTTGTGCCTGATTTTAAGGGATGAGTGACACTTGTCACTCATCCAAGTGTGTCCAGTCACCGGCTACTGTTCATTATAAAATATTATTTTATTCCCGGTTCGTTCGGTTAATCGAGCCCGATTCCGTGACCATAACTTCGTCGTCGAATCTCCGATTTCGGCATGCTGCCTATCGTTGGATTCACATCGACGAGACCTACGTAACGATCCTTGGCCCTCGCCCATTGAACCTCCCGATCAAAAAGTCAACATTTGGCCCCTAATATGCCAAATTACCAAAATGCCCCTCAACTTCCGAACATCATAACTTTCTCTACGAATGTCGGAATCGAACGTGCCACCTGTCTATGAACTCGTGACGTCCCGAACTACGTCCCAGTCATCGGTCAAAGTCCATTTGACCGCTCGAACTAAAAGTCAACATTTTGCCCACGCTAGGGGCAAAACGGTCATTTTGCACGTTTCGTCCGATTTCACTCAACTAATCCCCGATTAGTCATTCTAAATCATGATTAATTAATATTAAATCCTGATATTCGGGACGGGTCATTACACACACAACCGCAACTAATTTGAACAAGGAAGTAATACCCTAGAACTCAGCATAAGCCACCATAACTGCGTCTATATCCTCTGCTATTTCCTTACTTAGACCACCATGAAATTTCGTATCACGAGAGGTCCAAGCATAAGAGCAAATATAAAGAAATTTCTCAAGGTCCGTCTGACAGAGATTTTTCATAGCTGACTAAAATAACTCAACAAAATGTACATGAACAAACAGTTTTCCTAGAAGGAGGTCAGTTTCTTACCAAAACTTATGACTGAACTTGCAACGCCACAAAGCGTGAAATCCATCCTTCAAATTTTTACCACACCGAAAGCAAATCCCTGTCACCACCACTTTACGATAAAAGATATTCAAAGAGGTAGGGAGGATTTCAAAACTAGCTCTCCAACTAAAAATCTTTAACTTATTCGGAACATTAAGCTTCCAAAGTTTACGCCAAAAAGCCTCGACACTCCCCGTGGATGAGCACTCATAATGGTCACTAACTGAGGGGGTCCAGTAAAGAAAGAGCCACACGATAGCTAGACTTGACTGAATACTTACCATCTTTTGAATAAAACCTCTCCCATATGCGAAATGAAGAGTGGAACTAAGAGGGATAACCAGAATAGCCACCACATCCTCCAAGCAAAAGATATGTTGTAAGAGACCCACATGTCATCCATCCCCATCCCCATTCCTCTAGGGACACCAACAAAGATGCCATCCGGGTTTCTAGATCACGACCCATATTCATAATGGGTCGAAACGTATAAGGCCATGGAATCCACCTATCACCAAAGACTCGGACCTCTTCTCTAGTACCAATGCAACAAATCAACCCATTCTCAATCATCTCATGACCCTATAAAAATAACCCTCCAAACACAAGATGGGTCTGATCCCAAATCAGAAGCCATAAAGTCCCCCATAGGGAAATATCGTGCCTTAAGCATGCGGCCCACCAAGGAATCAAGGAACTCCAACAACCGCAATCCCTGTTTAGCAATCATAGCCTAATTAAAGGCTTCAAATTTTTTAAAAACCAACCCTCTTTTAAACTTTGGACTACAAAGGGTCTACCAATTCGACCAAGGGATACTTCGCATACCAGCTTTCCCCCACCAATGCCTAGCTACTAGGGCTGACAAATGATGACATAGAGACTTTGGGAGCTGGAAGACACCTATAGTGTATGTGGGTAAAGCCCGAGGAATCGCCTGCACCATGACTTCCTTACCTATAGTAGAGAGAAGTTTTGAATTCCAAGTTCTCAACCGAGCTTGGAGAGCATCCCCCCACCTTACGAAACATAACCCATTTATTGCGGGATGAAACCATCAATAACCCCATATAACTCTCATGTCAATCCACAATACGAATACCCAATAAATTGGAAATTCATCGCTACAAAATAAGGTCAACAATCCATCATAGAGCCGTCATTAATCAAACTTTCCACAATTGAAGAACACCTAAAACTCAAAATTGGGAGCAAATCCAATGAACAAGGGAACAAATGTGCACATCACACCCTTAATCTCATTTATAATCTCGTATAAATGACATTGTATTATAAAATTACTAAAACTAGTAAAATGAAAAGGATAAATGGGCCTGGCAAGAAAATGGGCCGGACAGAAACTCCTCAACTTCGGTATTACCTTCATCTTAGTTTGGATTACAAATGATACATGAGCTGGACCGAAACAAATGTAAAACAATCACAGCCGTCTAATTGATAAAAAACCCTAACTCCCCACTCGTATATGATTTACTCACTCCCTGCGCGCCTCCGAACTTACAAGCGCGAAAGCAGAGGCAGAGCCACAAAGATCCCTAGGAGACCCAATCTCACAGCAACAACCATGGCGACCCCAGCCATAGAGTCCGTGCAGTGCTTCGGCCGCAAGAAGACGGCGGTGGCAGTGACCTACTGTAAGAGGGGGCGCGGCCTGATCAAGATCAACGGCTGCCCAATCGAGCTGGTGGAGCCTGAGATCCTCCGCTTCAAGGCCTACGAGCCGATCCTTCTGCTCGGACGACACCGTTTCGCAGGCGTCGACATGAGGATCAGAGTCAAGGGCGGAGGCCACACTTCTCAGATCTATGCGATCCGTCAGAGCATCGCCAAGGCCCTGGTGGCATTCTACCAGAAGTACGTTGACGAGCAGAGCAAGAAGGAAATCAAGGACATCTTGATCAGGTATGACAGAACCCTCCTTGTCGCTGATCCCAGGCGCTGCGAGCCCAAGAAGTTCGGAGGTCGCGGTGCTAGAGCTAGGTTCCAGAAGTCTTACCGTTAAGGGGAGGCTCGCTTTTTTCTCTCATTTATGTTATTTGATGTCATATCCAGTGACCTTATCACTATTTTCGTTTAATTTCTAGTTTTAAATTTTGGTCTGGATTATAAAGTGCTTGGTTAAATCTTGTTCGGCTTAATTTTCGAGAATGATTCAATGTTATGGGTTCTGTTATGATGAGATTGTCTATGCTTTAGTGAACTTAATTAGCTGTTTCAAGTCCAGGATAATTGAGCTATATTCATTTATGGCTCAATGGTATTGAGCTATATAATTAGCAGGCCTCTAAATTTTCTTTGGCCCTCATAAAAAATCAACCCAAGTGCTCATTATCGTTGGAATGTTATGAACTTGGAATTGAAGTAGTATCACGTAACCAAAATGTCATAACTGTGGAGTCAACTGTGGTGGGTTGTGCTATAAATTTCTAATTGTATGATATCATGTTTAGGCAAGTTGCAGTATATACCTAAGGTTAGGCTCAATTGGGTGTGACATTTAATTTGGTTTTTTCTGTTAAAACAAATTGGAAATGCATTGTTGATTTTTACAATTTTGGAACCCTGTCCTTTAAGTGTACAGATTGTGCCTCCACTTTGATCCAGCCTTCACATTGATTTGAATTGACTTATTCTGTTTTCGTATTCTTATTTTCAGAACTTAGGTAGATGGTGTTTGTGTTCCATCTTAGAGTCTATATTGCAAAGATTACTTGTGCAAATGCCTCTGTTGTTCAATTAACCTCCTCTACGTTGGTGTATGGATTGTTGTAACCCAAATTGAACTAGTTCTATGTGTTGTGAGATTTCCGGATGCTTGCATTTTCATGTTCCTAGCAAAATCTTTTTGTCTATTTCCAGGGTGACCTTATAATTGGATTATGAAGTTCATGCATGTATATGGTTGCAAATCTCAAACTACTTTGGTCTGGGAGTTTATTAGTCCCAAGTACTAGGGTTTGTAGGTTAGTTCCAGTGCTGGTCTGGGTTTTGGTTTGGGCTGCTTGGTTTGGGTAAGTGAATTGAGCGCAGCTCTAGTTTTAATAGTCTCATTCTCACTGTATAATGTATATTATTGTTGTATTGAATTCGAAGTCTCATATAAGGAGCGAGATCTATATATACGTATAAAATCTTCACTCAATATATTTATATCTTTATTTTTGAAGCCGAAGAGTTCCCCGTTTGGTGTACATTATTACTCAAGTATGGTGATTCCCTACTATTATTTACTTGACAAGCTTCATTACATTAATCGCTTCCTTCGTTAGACGAGCACATTTAATTGATCTTGCGACTAATGCAAGCATTTTCAATTTGTATTTGTTTAAATAGCAGCAAGATAGATAGAGGTTAATAATTACGTTGTCAACTTTAAATTTTTGTGGTTCTTCTAACTAAAACTTGATCAATATGATTGTTCGTCAATGCTCATTTTGTGGAATTGGATACTGGAAACTTCATTTATTTATATTTGAATACATGCCATGTTCGTCAATGCTCATTTTGTGGAATTCGATACTCAAATGGAGACTTCATTTATTTGTATTTGAATACATGGCAAGTTTATATGACTTGATCCAAAAACATTTTCTAGAATGACACTTTGACCTAGAAAGTCTACTTAGAGCTTCTAGATTGAGGTGTGTTGGTCGATATGACGATGACGAAAGCCAAAAATGATGCATTTTATAGGGGTCGAGGGAAACATAACTAGTAAAAATTGATTTCATTTCACCCCACAACGGAAGGTTAGAGCGGGACACTAGTTTGAGACCTGAGAGCGGATGTGAGAGTAGTTACTAAGCTTCCTCGAAGTGCAGTGTGCCCCAGCAGTACCTGAGAGGTTTAAAAACACAAGGATGAGTGAATCCAGTTGTGTTATTTTAGTGTATTATCATTTTTTAGTAAATAATCTTAAAACCCCCTCGTTTTCATCTAAATCCTGAAATCAGACGTAATAAAATTTGCACGTAATACGAGATATAATAATAAAATAATTAAATCTCATAATACTCAATAATCATGCCAAGAATATGTCACCATGCCAGCCCACTAAACAATTGCTCGAGTCGCAATTCATAACTGGGTGTCTTGCTCGCATACCTCGACCACGTGAAGGACTAGTGCAATGGACCGTCACCTCGAGTCCCCTAGAACTCGGGCACAAGACTAGCGCTTTTTAATTAGTATAGCGAGCAGCGCGAGTAAATGATCATATGGAGGACTAGTCTGCGACCTATAGACGGGTACTAGACACCAACGACTCCTAAGTGAGTTCTAACACTCTATCTCATCAATGCCCTAGGGACTAATATGCAATGCAACATGTGGTTCGGCTATGAACATACATGCATAACCATCATATCATAGTACACCATAATTGATACGACCTGTACCAAAATCAAGGAAATAAAAATATAGAAGTGACCATTTTACCCTCATTTCACCACCAGGGCTTTGTTTGACTTTTCGTTGGATTAGCCTAATCGGGTTAGGCCTTGTGAGTTACTATTTTGGGGGCCCAAACCCATCACCTAGGTTATTAACCAATTAGTTAAGCACAAATCCACAATCCAAAACAAATTTAAGGTGTCTTAGGCCTTACAACAATAATTATCCAACCCAATAAAATGATAGGTATGTATTGCGTTGGCCTAGGCCCATTAATTTCTCATGACCAACTTAATTAGTCAAAGAGACTCCAACACCTTCTCCCTTACTCTCAAAGCTGCGAAAGTCCGACGTGTTTGCACCGAAGTGGAGATGGAACCAGCACTGAACTCACAGCCTCTCGCACGACTGAATTCACGATGAACGCTACACACGCCCCGGACTCACACTTTGGAAAGGAACCAGACCCTCAGCCTTTTATCCCTTCGACACCACATCTCCAACCTCGATGTTTTTCCTTTCTTGAGAAGACGATAATGGCCCAAAAACATAGCAGGGCTACCAGCACTCTCTGACGCCGTCTTCAGCCAACATCGACCACGGGATCAAACCAGCAACCTCCCTTTGAGATGACGAAGCCAACCCATGACCCAGATGGCAGGACCCGTCCCAATCCCTCCCGCGATTAACGTGGGACGACCCTACTCCTATCGGACACGAAGTGTCATACAAGGGCAATTTCCAACCTTTGCCCTCTAGAGCTATCAGAGTGCGCCAGGATCCGGAGGAGGTATGTGATATCTCGGTCTCTACTACAATCCACATCCGTTGTCAACCTAAAGGGCAGTCAAAACATTAAAAGCTGTGAGTGGACAAAACAAGGAGTTTATAAAAACATTTCATAAGAAAGACATTTGTACCCTTCACTAAAAAGCATGCATGCATGTGAAAACCATTTAATCCAAAAGAACCATATGTGGGAACTAAGCCCAAAACCATAACTGAAAGAACCATAAAGAGCCAACCATATGGGCCACTGCCCAAATCCATAAAGATACCAACCATACGGGCCACTGCCCAAAACCTGTGCACATCACATATCATATATCATATATCACATATCATATATCATACATACATATAATTCACATAACCAATCCTGTCACGGTTTCCAAAGCTACACGCTTGCTACCCGGGGTCTCAAACCCAATTCTTTCAGGGTTCAAGGTCAATGTCCGTAGACCAATGACCCGCCCTGAGGTTATGATACAAGCCTTCCAGAGAGTAAGGCACCCAACGGGGGCGACTCCACGCAGTCAGTGCTCTCTGACTACTCCGGGGTCCACCCAGGCCAACGACCCTCCCCGGAGGAGATAATACAAGTAAAGGAAGGTATATGAATATATATATATAACATAAACATTCATGCCATTCATATACATACAGAAAACATCTTTAGAACCTTTCAAAGGATTCATACCCGGTTCCCATAAACAGTCATGTATCATAGAATCCTTTCAAGGGTTCATGCCCAGTCCCCATAGACCGTCATGTATCATAAAATCCTTTTAAGGGTTCATGCCGGTTCCCATAAACCGTCATGAACCTGAAAATCCACTTAGGGTCCCCGACCCGAAATCATCAATGTAAAGTAACTGGGTCTCGTGCCCGAACATATGACTCATCTAGACATCATGCCCAATATCTCAGTGTCAGTCACGACTCCGATCGCAGTGATGTGTGCAACCAGCCATCCAGGACCGCCCTCAATCTTGGTATGTCACCTTCAACGAATCAACCGACGCGACCACCGCTAGATTATGGAGCACACATCACCGATCGATATCCTGAACCGTCAGCACTCCGAAGTCGAGCCTCCATCGGCTGCCCGACCACAGATCGTGAATCGTGACCTCTTCAGAAGGAACATATCTCAATCCGGAGGCGAGCGTCATATCGTCGGTCGCCGTGCACATAACACTCGCCGGGACCACGATTCAGACCCGTAGGTCCTAAATAGAGCCACATGCCCGAGAAAAAACCAAATGGGTCTCATACCCGAGTTTATACTTTTGGAAATTCAAATCCATTTCATTTAAAACAACAAAGAAGTACAAACCCGTATTGGCACCGTATAAGGCCGAAACCTCGAAATACGTGCCAATACGTAACCACACACAAATGCACTCAAGGCATCACAAAACATGTATTAAAACATATAATAAACATTTATGCATGCAGAAATTTAGAAAACAAGGTCCACTCACAGACCGTCCGAGCTGCCGCCTCGATATGCGTGCCATACGGCACTCCCGAGCCAATCACCGTCACCGGGACTCCCAAACCTGTCCAAATCACTTTGGAGGGTTACTAACTACCTTATTAACTTCTCACTAAAGCCCCGTAATTGTTCAGAATTTTTAACTATTTTTAATCCCGATCCTAAACCTTCCGACATCCCAAAATCTATCGAAACGATGTCCGATCGACATGAAACTAGTCCCAAAATGTTCGTTACATCAAATAGAGTGTTTCACATGTTGAACACTTCACAAAATTAATGTTCACACACCCTCACGCGCCCAAAGAAAGTCCTACGCGTGAAGCCCACGCGCGATCACTATTCATCGTCATGAAGCTCTGTCGAACCGGGTTTGACTGGTTTGAACCGGCCGAACGTCCAAACTCATCCTTTTTCAACCCATTTTGTTCCATTTTGATCCTAATATCTCCCTAATCCTATTTCCTAACTTTTTTCACTCTTAAAAACATAAGAAAAACAACTGAAACGAACCTTCAAAGGTCTGCCATGGCGACGGTTCTTGCAACTAGCTTCTGCCGTCGACTCCGGCCACTCCAGTCCTCGAATCCAGTACCACTCGACTCCCCTGAGTCCAAGAAACACGACCCAATCCTCAGCCCCGATCAAAAAGTCTTACAAACTAACTTCCATTTTTTGAATATTAAAAAGGTTTTCGGGTTTTCCCCACCGTGACTCTCTGTCACCGTGCTTCACCTCACACTCTCACGGTCAGACACACGAGCACTTAGCATGAATATGGTGGTGAGGTGTGGTGTGGGTGTTCGGTTTTTGAAGGAAGAAGAAGAAATGAAATGGTTTTTCGGGTTCTTTTGTGGGAAAACAAAGAAGATGAGGGCTGATCAGATGAGAGGGAGAGAGATGAGATGAATGGTGAGGATTGAGAGATTTAGATTAGATGGAGGGCTAGGATTGAGTGATATATGGATTAATTATAAAATAATAATAATATTTAATTAGTGAGATACTTAGTGAAACTGAACTTCTGTGACCCATAACTTCCCCGTTCGAAGTCCGATTTCATTGTACCACCTGTCTACGGATTCGTATCATCCCGCTCTAAGTAACGGTCCTCGGCCCTCGGCCATCGGACCTCCCAGGTCAAAAGTCAACTATTTTCCCCTTTTAACCAAAATTATCAAAATACCCTTGAACTTCCGAACGTCATAATTTTTTGTTCGAATGTCGGAATCGAACGTGCCACCTGTCTATGAACTCGTGACGTCCCAAACTACATCACAGTCATCGGCCAAAGTCCATTTGACCGCCTAAACGAAAAGTCAACGATTTACCCACGCCTAGGGGCAAAACGGTCATTTTGCATCGTTCGTTCGATTTCGCCCAACTAATCACGGATTAACCTCACTAATCATAATTAGTCACTAATCTAATCCCGGAATTCTAAACGGGTCGTTACAACCTTCCCTCCTTAATTAATTTCGTTCTCGAAATTCCAACCGACCTAATTCCAACTGTTCTTCCCTCCTTAATTAGTTTCGTTCTCGAAATTCCAACTATCCTGATTCCACAACAACCTCGTGGAAAGCAAATCCGATCTTATCTCATGTGTGCACTAGCACCCAATAGCCAATACAATACTTGTTTGCAACCAGACGTACCACTAGTGCTCACGTCGTATCGACTACACTCGACCACGTCGAATGACAGAAACCACACATTCCGAATTGACACCACTTGTCAATCTACCTTCGTTGACACGAACAAATCAAAGGTTTCCTTGCTCAATCACCAAACTATCCTGATATCTGCTCCCACAGGGAGTCACCAAATCTCACTAACGGATCCACAAAACATCCGACAAATTGTCACCACTTGACAGTTGTCAGTCGAAAACTGACACTATACTCCCTTATGGTTACACTAACCACCAACACACTCAACCTGAGTATACAATCACCAACACTTCACTCGGCCTATGTGTAACTGGACCCATCAGAAATACCATGACCCAATGCATTGTACTCGATGTCCAGTTCGCGTCCTCGACTAATCCAATGCTATCGGAACTAAGCCGACTGCCAACACGCTCACCAACGTGTCCCTGGAATATCCTATATACCGTCACCAGGCACCACAAGTATGCCCAGTGTCGTACCCCGAGTAACGTATAAGGTACGTACATCTATCCATCAACTAGCCTACAACAACAACAACGACAACCACAACCACAACAACGACAACCACAACCTAGGTCGTAGCTAATCACGTTCCAATTCTAGAGTCCATCTGTCCAATCCATCACCAGACAGATCAATTACTCCAATCCATCGTCCATTTCCAAATCTGAATTCGAAATCCTCATTCCGTAAGCTAGCATTCGGAATAACCATTCCGAACCCAAATCCAGAAATCCACTTTCAAGTTCCAAAATCGAATCCTGAATCGTCATCCTGAAATCCGATTCCAAAACCTGAAATCTCATTCTCGTCTACCGATCATACTGGATTTACTTCGAAAGGAATTTCAGTCCCAACATCCTCAACTCAAACATCCAAGTAAGAGCGATAAACTCTCCACCTATTTGGACCATCAAGATCACGATCCAGATCCATCACTACGTCATCCAACCATAAACGCCACAATCCTCGATCGTCACGACGCCCAAAGTCCTCAACATCATAATCCTGATCCACATCATGATCCTAGTCCTAACATCACAATCTCGATCCACCTAGGATCCCCACAAGCTCACTCAGCTAACAATCCACCTGAGATCCGATCATAGGGTCTTACACCCTCTCGAATTCTTCGTCAATCACATCACTCCTTAATGAATTCCCACATCTAAATAGATTAGTCAACGACGAGACAAGCTGAGACTGTGGGTTCTCTCCAATTATCTCGTATCGATCATTGGCATTCCACCTAGGAAAATCAAGGATGATCCAAAACCGATGTCATCAAAATTCATCCTACTTGAATGCAACCAAACCCGTTGCACTCACCACGCCATGAAAACCAACATCATCTGCCACCAAGCAGAAAATGAGAAATCTCCTTCACCTAACTTCGATATACTCAACTCCTCCTGATGGTTCAAGACAATCCCGGGTCTACAATCAATACACGACCAATGTACTGGTGACACAGCCATCATCTGGCATGGTAGAACATGAGAAGTCATCCTAAATAACTTCGAAATACCCATTACCAATGCGGAAAACCCGCATTCCTCTCGTCACCTCAATCACAACCTCTCTTGATTCCGAAGTTCCAACCATGTCGGAACCAACACACTCAGACATCAACCACGTGTCCTTTTTAGACTGGTTACGGACACATGCCCATCTCGACGGAGACACATCCCGACTCGTGACTCATCGTCATCACAATCACTGACACCAACACCAACACCAATAGCAGCACCAGTATCAACATCCACATCAGCACACTAACACCAGTATCAGTATCAGCACACCGTGTGCAAAACTAAAAACCCTAAATCTCCGCTCATACCGAGCGACGACCCCATACCTCTGTTCAAATAGGAGAAACTCTATCTCCCTCGTACCCAACAACTCTAGGTACAGTCACCCTGACATCTCATACGAGAAAGGGAAACGTTCCCCGAACGTCCCCGATTCTCAACAACCACAAGTACAACCACTCTCGATAGTAGTACCTACCACAACTCGTGCAGACCCATATACCAGACCTTGCTATCGAGACTCCACATCCAACATAATCAACCGCTCGTACCGACTACTCCATATTCCCGCTCAAGGATTCCATCGACAAGTACCAACCTTGGTAACGTGTCCAACCAAACTCTAACCAGTCGTAACTCGACTCGGCCAATGTCATCTACCGGGTCACCCATGACCTTAGTTGCACCACTATCCATCACAACTAAAATAAAATGACAACCAACTAGGTCCAACCGATAAGTACAAACCCGACTGCAGAGTGCAGTCCCATCACTAAAGCTGACATGACTGGACCGACCAACGGTCTCATCGGAGTCGAGAATACTCGCCAATTCACATTTTTAAACCATACACCCTACCTTAGTGTTCCACGATCACTACCTAGGGTTCCCCTGAACCCAACTGCAGAAAGCAGTATAATCCACAATCTGACCGACACCGCGGTCCCAATATCGTAAGGACGTCAATCAAATCCTACTGTAAATCCAACGAGGTTACTCGAACCTGGCTGCTCCTATTAGCATAGCCATCTAACTCAACAAAATCCAACCATCTAATGGTCACAACACCGAATCAGTCATCAGAACCGATCCTACGACATCGTGAAAAAAAATCCCAACTAACCGTCTCACGATCAAAACTCTAAAGTACTGTTACGTTCATCCCTTCGTAGGGTCCCACACTGCCAACCTCGACAAAACTATAGCAACCTCCGCATCGAGTACCGAACCAAGATCTTCCACGATTCAATCCTACAAATTATCGTACCGGCATCCTAACTATCAAGTTGATAATGAACTGTAGCCCACTGAGACATCACATCCTCGACCTGTGCGCACCATAAGAGCAAACCATGCTCTGATACCACGCTGACAAGACCCGTCCCAATCCCCCCCGGGATTAATACGGACGACCCTACTCCCGTCTAACACAAAGTGTCAGACAAGGAAAATTTCCAACCTTTGCCCTCTCGGGCTATAAGAGTGCGCCAGGATCCGGAGGAGGTATGTGATATCTCGGTCTCTGCTACAATCCACATACGCTATCAACCTGAAGGGCAGTCAACACATTAAAAGCAATGAGTGGACAAAACAAAGAGTTTATAAAACCATTACATAAGAAAGACATTTGTACCCTTCACTAAAAAGCATGCATGCATTCGAAAACCATTTAATCCAAAAGAACCATATGTGGGAACTAAGCCCAAAACCATAACCGAAAGAACCATAAAGAGACAACCATACGGGCCACTGCCAAAATCCATAAAGATACTAACCATACAAGCCACTACCCAAAACCTGTACACATCACATATCATATATCGTATATCACATATCATATATCATACAAACATATAATTCACACAACCAATCCTGTCACGGTTTCCAAAGCTACACGCGTGCTACTCGAGGTCTCAAACCCAAGTCTTTCAGGGTTCAAGGTCAATGTCCGTAGACCAATGAGCCGCCCTGAGGTTATAATACAAGCCTTCCTGAGAGTAAGGCACCCAACGGGGGCGACTCCACTTAGTTAGTGCTCTGTGACTACTCCGGGGTCCACCCAGACCAATGACCCTCCCTTGAGGAGATAATACATGTAAAGGAAGGTATATGGATATATATATATATATATAACATAAACATTCATGCCATTCATATACATATAGAAAACATCTTTAGAACCTTTCAAATGATTCATGTCTGGTTCCCATAAACCGTCATGTATCATAGAATCCTTTCAAGGGTTCATGCCCGGTCCCCATAGACCGTCATGTATCATAAAATAATTTTAAGGGTTCATGCCGGTTCCCATAAACCGTCATGAACCTGGAAATCCACTTAGGGTCCCCGACCCTAAATCATCAATGTAAAGTAACTGGGTCTCGTGCTCGAACATATGACTCAACTAGGCATCGTGCCTGATATCTCAGGATCAGTCATGACTCCGATCGCAGTGATGCGTGCAACCATCCATCCAGGACCGCCCTCAATCCTGGTATGTCGCCGTGAAAGAATCAATCGACGCGACCACCACTAGATTATGGAGCACACATCACCGATCGATATCCTGAACCGTCAACACTCTGAAGTCGAACCTCCATCGGTTGCCCGACCACAGATCGTGCATCGTGACCTCTCCGGAAGGAACATATCCCAATCCGGAGGCGAGCGTCGTATCGTCGGTCGTCGTGCACATAACACTTTCCGCGACCACGATTCAGACCCGTAGGTCCTAAATAGAGCCATATGCCCAAGAAAAACCAAATGGGTCTCATACCCGAGTTTATCCTTTTGGTAATCCAAATCCATTTCATTTAAAACAACAAAGAAGTACAAACCTGTATTGGCACCGTATAGGGCTAAAACCTCAAAATACGTGCCAATACGTAACCACACACAAATGCACTCATGGCATCACAAAACATGTATTAAAACATATAATAAACATTTATGCATGCACCAATTTAGAAAAAGGGTCCACTTATAGACCGTCCGAGCTGCCGGCTCGATATGCGTGCATACGGCTCTCCCGAGCCAATCACCTTCACCGGGACTCCCAAACCTGTCCAAATCACTTTAGAAGGTTACTAACTACATTATTAACCTCTCACTAAAGCCCCGTAATTTTTTGGAATTTTTACTATTTTTAATCAGGATCCTAAACCTTCCGACATCCCAAAATTATCGAAACGATGTCTGATCGACACGAAACCAGTCCCAAAATGTTCGTTACATCGAATATAGTGTTTCACATGTTGAACACTTCCCTGAATTACTGTTCAAGTGCCCTCACACGCCCCAAGAAAGTCCTGCACGTGAAGCCCACGCGTGGGCACTATTCATCATCATCAAACTCTTTCGAACCGAGTTTGACTGGTTTGAACTGGTCTGGACCGGTTCAACGTCCAAACTCATCCTTTTTCAACCCATTTTGTTTCATTTTGATCCTAATATCTCCCTAATCACATTTCCTAACTTTTTCACTCTTAAAAACATAAGAAAAACAACTGAAAAGAACCTTCAAAGGTCGGCCATGGCGACAGTTCCTGCAACTAGCTTCTGCCGTGGACTCCAGCCACTCCAGTCCTCGAATCTAGCACCACTCGACTCCCTGGAGTCCTAGAAACACGACCCAATCCTCAGCCCCGATAAAAAAGCCTTACAAACCAACTTCCAATTTTTGAATATTAAAAAGGCTTTCGGGTTTTCCCCGCTGTGGCCACCGCCGTGACTCTCTGTCACCATCCTTCACCTCACACTCTCACGGTCACACACATGAGCACTTAGCATGAATATAGTGGTGAGGTGTGGTGTGGGTGTTCAGTTTTTGAAGGAAGAAGAAGAAATGAAATGGTGTTTCGGGTTTTTTTTGTGGCAAAACGAAGAAGATGAGGGCTGATCAGATGAGAGAGAGAGAGAGGGATGAGATGAATGGTGAGGATTGAGAGATTTAGATTAGATGGAGGGCTAGGATTGAGTGAGAAATGGAGTAATTATAAAATAATAATAATAATAATAATATTTAATTAATGAGATCCCTTTTTTAGGGATATTGACCAATGGGATGAGTGACACTTGTCACTCATCCATGGGTCTCACTTAAAATATCTGCCCAATTAGAATAAGCCACCTCATCATCATCTCGAAGTACGTGCGTAGTGAAACCGAACTTCCGTGACCCATAACTTCCCCGTTTGAAGTCCGATTTCAGCGTACAGCCTGTCTACAGATTCGTATCGTCCCGCTCTACGTAACGGTCTTTGGCCCTCGGCCATCAGACCTCCCAGGTCAAAAGTCAACTATTTGCCCATTTTAATCAAAATTACCAAAATACCCTTGAACTTCCGAACGTCATAACTTTTTCATCGAATGTCGGAATCGAACGTGCCACCTGTCTATGAACTCGTGACGTCCCAAACTACGTCACGGTCATCGGCCAAAGTCCATTTGACCCCCTAAACGAAAATTCAACGTTTTGCCCACGCCCAAGGGCAAAACGGTCATTTTGCATCGTTCGTCCGATTTAGCCCAACTAATCACGGAATAACCTCACTAATCTTGATTAGTCACTAATCTAATCTTGGAATTCTAGACGGGTCGTTACACAGAACTGTCAAGGACCACCGTGAAGGTTACAATAGTGCAGGACGCATTGATGACCCGACGTCGACACAGATTGACTGAGCCCAAACCGCAATATCCCCACCACCAAAATTGAATGTCACCATCGTCGCCTCCCTCCTGGAAATCCCAAAGAGCTGTTTGTAAGTCGAATGAGCCCTATAGCTCAGCCTACCCGCGAACCTGACTTAGACCCGAGAGACTCTCGATCCACTTCAAACCCAATCGAGGTAAGGGTGAATCTCTGGACTCCCATCATTAAATTACTCATATCTAGAACCCTTCTATGTACCTAATCGTTCCTTGGTTTGATACGAGCGTCGATGGCAAAGGAGGTCGCCGAAAACTGTAGAACTAGCATCTTCTTGGCTCTGTCACAAGTGTTACAGGTAGTTTCTGAGCCTTTAACTTTGATTTTCATAATACGCCATTGCGTGGAGGCCTTTCCCGGCCCACGGCGGCACTTGGGTACTGTTTCAGGCCCTTTTGTACTATTTTAGGAAATTTTCCAGCCATAAAATAGTGCGTAGAGTAAATTTTCGATTCTTGGCAGCGTATAGACGCTATTTTCCGGGTCTCGTCATCGTGTGGGTGCTGTTTCCCGGGTGTTGGATGGTTTAAAAACTGTTTAGGCACGTGTTAAGCAATTCTGGACGTTGTTTTGGGCCACCCTTGGGTAATTAAAATTTTGTATTGGACTTGTTAATAATTGCAACCTTTGATGATCATACGTCCCGATATCCGGTGTCAGAGCCACTCCTCGAGTAATTATTATGCCATTTAAAACACTAGTTGCGAACGGTTTACAGTTCGATTATGCATTCCCAAGGGTTAAATCAGGGTTCGACTTAATTGTTGCCTCCCATAATTACAAAATTAGTAAGATAGTTTTTTTTATCAACATTCGTGTTCGGGTGGTGCTTATGAGCTTAATGGCTTGTCGGGCGGTAAAACCTCTTGTACTGTTTTTCGTGCTTGAGTTGACTATGTTGACCAAACTTTCGAGAACTGCGGGATTATGACCGACTAACGAGGTCGTCCTTTTCAAGACATGGAAGCCCATCTAGGAATTCCTTAAAGGATTTTCTGCCATAAAAAAAGGGTTTTACATTGCATTGTTCTTACCACTGTATTACTAGAGACATTTAATTTTTTTCGTGTAAAGTTATTATTGTGACATTTTATTTTCAAATAGCTTGAGTTTACTCAACGAAATCTTGGTGTCAAGATTGTACCACATATTGTGATGTGATACGTCTTGACGCCATATTGATTCACCGGACTTGTTGCAAAGTTTCTTTTACGACTTGAAATGCCATTTTACTAAATCTTGCATCTTTACAACCGGGGATCGTATTCCCCTATTTGTTGCCGTTACGTAAAGTAGTTTTAAACCACAATTTTGGAGTTACTTTGAGTAACCGCTTTTGACTTTTAACGATGGTTCTGTTTTGCTGAATTTTATCCCTCGGCCAATTTAGTAAACACTCTTAAGTTACTTAACTTAGTTTCATGTTTTGGCATTTGCGCCACGTCTCACATACTTGATTTTAACCTACGGCTTTTCTTTACCCTTTAAAATTCACGTGATCTTGTCATTTAGACAAATTTGAGTTTCATTTACTTTCTTTTAATTGAACGTTTTTAGAAACAAGTTCTTGAGAACCTTGAGTTTTCAACTTCCATTTTTCAGAATCAATCCTTCTCGTTTGGGGCAACAAGATTTCCAGAAAATTTTTGGTATTTTGGGCGTTTCGATTCAGAGTTGTTTTAATCCTTGTTTTTGGATGCCCTGTTTTTGTTTTTTTTTTTGGCTTTAGCTTCCATTCTGTTTGGGTGTTAAAGTACCAATCATATCCTGAAGCTACTCCATTAACCCAAAACTAACATTATTGGTTTAGATGGAGAGTGTGGTGAAAGAAGTATTACAGCAGCTTTGCTGCTTGTCATGATCATTGATTCAGGCGATGGTTTAGGTGATATTGTGAAAGAAAGGTTAATGCCATTAGAATCTAACGAGGATGATCACGGTTATATTTGCTGCATTGGTGGACGTTAGACTCTGCAATCATGAAAAAAAACAACCATTCATTCCTCGTCACATCTTCTCTGCTTCGGTCCGTGTGACGAGAAGTCATGGGCTTAGTCACCCACGCTTAACGACGACTATCGGGATTGTGACAGATTCTTCACTTCTTAGCTACTAGTTTTCTTCTCCATGTGATCACTCGAGAACTTTATCGTTCGGTGTTGGGGATCACAAATCCCGAGTTCAGAATTGAGACAACCCCCAACTAGATTGGATCACTACATTTTTATCCTACCTTGTTTAGATTGTTGTCCTCAGACCTTAAGTCACTTCTGGGTAATTTACCCTTTAGCATATCGATGTGTTCGTTAGGCTAACATCTGGATCCTACACTTGTGACACCTTTGAACACTCGGTGGTAAGAACAATATTTCATTGAGAATTGGGGGTATGTGTGCAATTGGACTTTCCTCCCCAGCCTTTCCTTGGAATTCGATGCCTTAGCATGGCAGAAATGGGTACCCTAAATTGGGTAGTTTGTTGAGGATCATTTGAACACGTTTGACCAAGTTGGTTGGAACCAAATTCTATCCATTGGCGTACATTCCTAGTTGAATAAGATACAGTGACATACTCAATTCCCTTTTGATTTAGAATACAAGTGTGATGCTCATGTCTCCTTGTCACCAGCGATACTCTTCCTTAACTTGGAATATACTTATTATCAAGAAAATGTTGAATTGAGGATTAAACGACGATGTTCATCTCGTGGTGTAAGAACCAGCCCTAACACGTACCCCTTGTTGGTTGAGGATGACTTTTTGATTGTCATGGGTATCGTCGAAGTTCACTTCGGGATCAATCAAACTAACCCTCGATATGAGAACCTTCTTGGATCACATTTTGGGAATCTTTTAAGATATGTTGAATGAACAAGTACACATGGTGGTCTTACTATTAAGGCAACTTGCGCCATGAAATAATAGGAACTTCTAGTGGAAGGATTACAACTAAACGTTAACTTGGGGCGAGGTTTTTTGGTCATAAATTTGAGAGGAAGTTAGACTAACCGACCATAACTCATACCCTTGCGGAGGTGGACACCAGTATGGAGAATTTTTAGTCACTACTCGCGCTTATCGCTTGACCCTATTTCTGGTGCATCATTAACGATTCGTTAGAGGAGATTTTTTCCCTAGTTAAGCTACTAAACTTTACACGAGAACATTCGCACTTTGACCTTAAGTCGTAGGGTATCATCTCATCACACTATCCATTTTTTCAGTGATTGCATAAGCTCCCTCTTAGACTACCTCATCCTTGTATTTTACTTCTAGACGCCACTAAAGTTGTGGAGTGATGTATCTATCCCTTGGAGAATTCTTTCTTTTTTTGTCTAGACTTATTAGAAGTCGAAACTTGGACGTTCTTGAAATGTGTTGAACGAAGATTTTTCCCATTCTGCGACGAAAGCCATCACGTAGTACGAGGTAAGGTAAGAGTCTTCCTTCAGCGTTATCACTTCACTCAATCCTCTTCCGAGAGGCTACCATGATACGGAGGTGAGTGACTTAGAACCTTACACCAGTTTGAACCCATGAGTTATAAGGGACCTTTACTGTAATCAATAATCCTTTGTCAAGGCGACAACTCAGGCTTGTCAACTATTGTGATAAATTAGAGGGACCGTTAGATACAAAAATTTTAACTTGAGGCATGTTGCACTACCCCTCATTCTCCTAAAGATCAAGTTGAATCTTTTGTATCCTTGTGTTGGACTATTGGATTCGAAGGACCTTTTAGCTATGTTAGCTATCCAAAGTACCCCTGGACACGTATGGGTTGAGTTTTCACTACCTTATAGTTAGAGATCGATCGATTTACCTACTCCTATCCCCAATTAGATTACTATTTTAATGGAAAACTGTACTAGTTGTCTTGAACCTCAAGGCTGCTCGAGATTAGTTGCCATATTTCGAGTTGGACACCTTAAACCATAGTTTGGGAGAATCGTTATGAAGGACGTTTCAGTTGTTGGGTCAGTTTGGCCCTCATCAAACTCTTAGGGTCGAGAAACACCCCTACCATAAGGAAGTTCACGAGGAATCGCTGACCTCTTGGCAGATGGATTGTCGAAGTCGTTAAACAGACTTAATTGAAGCCAGTTACATTGCGAGGCAATTGGAGCATTGGAGTTTTCTAGAACACGACCCACTCGGTTTATTGGTGAAGGAAAAACTGACCAACCCGTGAATGTACAATATCCTTCCAAGTAGAGACTAATCGTTGAATAAGGAATCCTAACTGAATATTCAAGAAATTATTCAGGAAGCATCTATTCTGTTATAACATTTGAGGGAGATCTTGGTGGATTAGTCCTTGTAACTGAAATAACGCACTAGTGAATTATTGACGAGAAATAACGAATTCCTTGATGGAACACGTTTCTATAGGACCTAAGAGGAAGTTAAGTGTTAAAGGTGGAGGCAATGAACGACTTTCGGATGTCAGTAGGAGTTCTATCATTTACCGACGTCGACCAAATTTCGGGGATGAAATTTCCCTAAGGAGGGTAGACTGATACGACACGTACCAAAATCAAGGAAATAAAAATATGGAAGTTACCATTTTACCCTCATTTAACCACCCAAGCTTTGTTTGACTTTTCGTTGGATTAGCATAATCGGGATGGGCCTTGTGAGTTACTATTTTGAAGGCCCAAACCCATAACCCAGGTTACTAGTCCTTGGTTTTATTAACCAATTAGTTAAGCGCAAATCCACAATCCAAAACAAAATTGAGGTGCACTTAGGCATTACAGCAACAATTATACAGCCTAACAAAATGATAGTTATGTATTGGGTTGGCCCAGGCCCATTAATTTCTCATGACCAGCTTAATTAGTAATAGAGACACTAGCACCTTCTCCCTTACTCTCGAAGCTGCGAGAGTTCAACGTGCTTGCACCGAATTGGAGATGGAACCAGCACTGAACTCACGACCTCTCACACGACTGAATTCACGATGAACCTTGTACATGCCCTAGACTCACACTTTTCAAAGGAACCAAACCCTCAACCTTTTATCCCCTCGACACCACATCTCCTACCTCGATGCTCTTCCTTTCTTTAGCAGCCAAGAATGGCCCGAAAACATAGTAGGGCTACCAGCACTCCACGACCCCGTCTCCAACCAACCTCAACCACTAGATCAAACTAGAAACCTCTATTTGAGACGACCAAGCCAACCGCGACCCAGAACCATCAAGGACCACCATGAAGGTTGCAATAGCGCAGAACCCATTAATGACCTGACATCCACATAGAGTGACTGAGTCCAAACCACGACATCCCCACTACCAATAATGAACGGCACCATCGTCGTCTCCCTCCTGCAAAACCCAGAGAGTTTTTCGTAAGTCGAATGAGCCCTATACCACAGCCTACCTGGGAACCCGACTCAGATCTGAGAGACTTTCGAGCCATTTCAAACCTATTCGAGGTAAGGGTCAATCTCTGGACTCCCATCATTAAATTACTCGCATCTAGAACCCATTTATGTACCTAATCATTCCTTGGTTTGATACGAGTATCGATGGCGAATGAGGTCGCTGGAAACCGCAGAACCACTATCTTTTCGGCTCTATCAAAAATGTTACAACTAATTTATGAGCCTCCAACTTAGATTTTCATAATCCTCACAAAGAGTAGATGATGATGGACTATTTACATGCGAAATTTGGACTAGATTTGAGGAAGATAAACCTCGCTGGAAAACTAGGTTATGGAAGTAGTCCAGCCACCGTGGACGGCTGCGCTGGCGGTGGTTTGGCTGTTGTCTCTGACGGAGCTCTAGCAATGGTGGTCGTCATTAGTCTGCAGTTAGTCAACTACATGTCCACGTTAAAAGTAATGACCAACTTAATGAGTATGGGCATGTGATGCATGGGGTTATTTTAGCACTACACGTATAGGAGTGTGAAGCATGTGTGGGAGTGCATGGCCTCGATTACGAGGCGCGTGAGGCCCGCAGCAGGCGTGTGAGCCACTTTTCCGGCCTTCCACCAACAAGTGGATGCGCGTGGATGCCTTTCTCGGCCCACAGCAGTGCATAGGCACTGTTACAGACCATTTTGTACTCTTTTAGGCAGCTTTCCAGTCCCAAAAATGTGTGGTAGAGTCAATTCTAGAAAGTGTGTGGGTGCTGGTTCCAGGGTGGTGGATGTTTTAGAAAGTGTCTAGGCCCATATTAAGAAATTCTAGACCTTGGTTTGGGCTACCCTTGGGTAATTAGACTTGTGTATTGGACTTGTTAATAATTACAACCTTTGTGGGTGATTTCCTACGGAAAAAATGGACTTGGGAGTTCAAGAGTTGTTTGATTTGCTGGGTGATCCAACTCCCGTGCTAGTTTTTGAATGGACCCCATTTCCCTAAAACTGATTTTATATTATCTATACTCGTACATTTTACAATGTTAACTTACCTTATACTTGTTGAGCATGAATATCTTGTTATCTACTATTTGTGGTATATGATTGTGATGTATGATTTACTATTCTTATCCGGTCATACTGATATACGATAATACAATACGTTGAGTATTCATAGTTGTATATATTGAGTCACATATTGCATTGCATATGAGTCCCGGAGCATTGATGAGATTGAGATGTTTAGAACTCACTTAAGAGTTGCTGGTATGTTGTACTCATCCGTATGGCCACAAACCAGCCTCCATGTGATTTATCATCTGTGCCGCTCGTAATACTGGTCAAATATGCGCCAACTTGTACCTCGAGCTTTAGGGGACATGAGGTGACGATGTAAGGCATCCAGCTTTCACGTGGTCATGCTACTGAGCAAAGATACTCAGTCGGTGTTCCAAGTATGAGACTTGAGGCGACTCATGAGTATTTATGACGTGGGTTGATATTGTAACATATTTATGGGTTTTTGCATGGCTCATCTGATTGCAGCGTTTAAATGATTATTATTAAGCGATTGATATTTTATTTCTCGTACTATGTGTAAGTATGCTATAACTGTTTTGGGTTTTATAATAAAATGAGGGGTTAATTGTTGTTTATTGAGAATGGTTTTACACTGAAATAACAACTGGGCCCACTCACCCTTATGTTTTAAACCCCTCAGGTCTCTTTGGCACGCATATACTTTGAAGAGGCTCGAAAGCTACTCTAACACTCACCCCCAAGCTTGGAGTGAATTGGTAATGTTATCGAGTGGTTATAGGTAAAGTGTAGTGTATGATCATCAATATTGTTGTCCATACTATATGCTCCCGCTGTCGGTTGAAATGCGATCAGTGTTCATCGATAAGGTTTCATCTGACCTCTCCAAAACGCGTCGATCTAGTTTAAGTGGCTTTGTCATATAGACGCCATCGTCCAGATGTAGGCTAGAATGCCTCGAATTTCGTGCCATAAATGGGCTTTCCGGGTCGGGGTGTGTCAAGAATAACCGAGTACTCATCGTAAACCAATCATCACGATCAAATACAAAAATCCGCACATAATAACTCATGCATGCTCAACAGTTATCAAAAGTGCAAACATCGTAAAATGTGCAAGTTTAAATATTATAAAATTAATTTAGGGTAGAGGATCCACTCACAAACTAGCCGGGGAGTCAAAATCACCCGATGTGTCAAACCTCGTAAGCTTACACTGCTCCTAATCCTAAATAATTCAAACCATGAGGTTACTATTTGAATTCCATGTAAAATGATAAGAAATCTCGTTTAAATAGTGTTAAAAATGTTAAAACGATTGAAAATGAGCTTAAAAAGTGCTTAAATGGCTCGAAAACGTCCCAATATAGGCACTGGTGAATTTGGAATATTTGTTATCGAATATTCCTTGAAATATTCCGTTCAGAATGTTCCCTCAGAATATTCCATTATTTGACCGTTAGAACTAACTGTTGACTAACAACCTTGACTGTTGAGTTGTCGTTGTCAGAGCCTCACCGGAGACGACGGGAGGACCACCGCCAGCCCCACCGACAACGGCGACCGGAAGATGGAAAACTCGTTGAAAAAACTCAATTTTCCAGCGAGGCTCAAATCCCTCAAATCTTAACCATATTTTACTTGAAGGAGCCTGTGATGATCTATTCAATGTGAGGTTCCAAATATTTGGTTTTTATGCCCAGAAAATACTTGTCGATGCTTGAATTTACACATGAAGCCACAGTGGTCCATGGGTACAAGAGAACGATGATGCTCCCATCAGGCATTAATCATGCACAAAATTGAATGAAATTCAAGGGTTAGACTCGTCATTAAACAAAGAATTCAATGGCCTAATTCCAAGGTCAAAAGCTTACCTGCGGTGCCTCGAGAGTCCAAGTTTTCCAATAGCCAGGCAATTTTCGACCGCTATCGCGCCTCCTCGAAAACGACATGCAAACAGTCCATCGAAATGTTCTCGTTGAGGCTAATCAATTAGTGAAGGGTAGAGTTCCAGGGACTACTTCATTTGCATAGTTTTCTACCTGGTCATGATTTCGGGTCTGAATTGGGTTACGATGACCGCCGTGTTCCTTGCAGTATAAATAGCATACAAAGAGGTCAAAAGGAAGTACAAGTTTTAGCAAATAGGATAGCGTTGTTCTGAGATTAAGAGCTTACCTCAACTCACAAAAATGGCTCTGAGTCAAAAAATGGGCCTGAGTTGAGTCTACACCGTTCATCAAGCTAGGATCGGCATCGATGATTTTGGGAAGGAGGATATACTCATCAGCGATTCGAGGCGCAGACGTGGGTGTGTACTTGATGGTTGAAAACACAAAAAACAACTGGGGGAGACTCACGGTCGCCGCTACCCCCACTCAGTTCTCTGTTCCCAAAACGGGTCGACGATGGAGTCTCACACATAATCATGCACTCGCCATGGCGATCTCAGTGTAGTGGTGAAAGAGACAGGTTAGGCCCTGCAATTATATGGGTTCTCGAAGAAGGGTCTCAATGGTCATAGTGAGGGTGTGTGTGTGTGGTTGAATCGGTTCTCTGGTTCTGCCCGTGTCCAACAGAGAGGGGTTCAAAATTGTGTAACCCATTTGGGCCATGGGCCGTTTTGTACAAAATGAGTGGATATGAGGTTTTGGGTTCCCTCCAAAGCATTAGTTTCTCCCTGCACTTGGGCCTGGGCACTATGGGTTCAAGAAAGCTAAACATTTTTAGGCTTGGGTCCAAGCAACCAAATGGTAAGGCCTTGACAACAAATAATGGTTATTTCTATTCGGGGGGGTGTTTGGGCTTCCAATTGGGCCTTGGTCATTTTGGGGTTAAAACATTTTTTGGACTAGCAAAAAGAACATACACACACACACACACACACCAAAAAGTAGCCCATAAGTGTAGGTGTTGGGGCCTAAGATCACTCATGAGGGTATTTTGGTAAATCTGTATTTTCAATCACTATTTTTAGGTACGGGATGTAACATTCTACCCCCTAAAAGAAATTGTTTCCTAAAAATTTGGCCATCATCGATCAAGGGTACAACTCTCAATAATCAACCAAAATTTGTCTGGGCTACCACAAACAAGTCTAATTGCCTCGTAAGGTCTAGTAGATAGGTGCCCCGACCAAGAGATTTGTCTGTTCCCTCAAATGTACAAAAAAAAATAAGATGCTTCCTGAATAGCTTTCTGAATGTCCTATAAGGGTTTTCCAATCGCAGACAAGTCTCTCCCAAAGGGGGTACCATACCATCAAAAGTAAGGTCTTCTTCACCAAAAATCCCAAGTAAGCTTGGAAGCTCTTAATACTTTCGTTTCCTAATTGTCTCGTAAAATAACTCGTACTGAGGTGTTTCTATTTCACCTCCAATCCGCCTAGGAAAAAAAAATGAGGTGATCATTAATAGTACCAACTCTATGATTTTATGTATATAGTTAACTCAATGTCCATACTTCCTCCAAGTACTTCCTAATGGGAATAACTAACTACGACACTAAAAGTTACTTAGAGTTCACTCACTCAGCAACTAATACAACCTGCGACCTAGTTCCCTCGATGTTAGGTTTAGGGTGCACTAAGGGTACCAAGATAGTTAAATTCGAGCAAGCCTCAAGGCTTGAAAAGTGACCCAATACAATTCTCTGTTAAGGCAAGGGTCTACATGAAGATTAGAAATAAGTAAGCTCTACTAAGTGATCCCCTCAATCCAAAAGTTCCAACACAGGGATACAAACACCAAGTACAACGTATGATTTGATTTGATCTTCGGGGTAGGGATGCGTTACGTAACACTCCACAAGTCGATAGTCCGTGACCGACAGTTCCTCAGAGTCCTCTTAAAAGTCAACAAGTCTAATTAGTCATCTCAACAAGAAGATATCGATTTCCGTGAAGATTTCTTCCAACCTAAACGTCCAAAGCTGATGTAAAGCTTTAATTAACCACAAATGAAATACCATACGACTCTTGAAAGAGGAAAACCACAAAAGTCCTTAACTCATAATTAATGATGATTTCCATCATGAAGGTACCTAAATCCGTGTTCAGACTCATTCGCAGTATGGTCCAATTAATATTATGAATTTGTTACTTAGATCATAATACCTATGGGTGGTAGTTTTAAACAACCATCACAACAATCGTCAAGTCAATACAATAGCCTTGTACCATTTTATATCATATCTTAATCCAAACTGAAATCAATACTTTAATTGGAAAAAGTTCACAACTCGATTTTAAACTCTGTAAAAGGTGTCACCAAATACATATAGGACACCAGCTAGAAGAAAAACTTACCATAGTCTATCACATCACAAGTGCATTTGCTGCTAGGTATATCATATCCTTACTCGGGAACTAGAGCCCCAGGCTCGACGTCTGAGTCATCAAATGTTAACCACCAATTCTTTTTGTTACCTCTAAAAGTTCGTTGCTTATCTAGCCCAATACATAATGATATTATGCATACTCAACGGTTGTTTGAATCATCTCAAACTGACTGTATTGCTAGCCAACATACTACTCAGGGATACAACATCCGATTGTTCGCTCAGGGATATATCACCTGAGCATTAGCTACACATAATATCACATAACCACTCAAGGATATAACATCCAAGTGTTACCCACACAACTCAACCACTTAGGGATACAACATCTGAGTGGTCACCCAAGGATACAACATCCGAGTGTTACATACAAATACCTACTACAGTACCGCTAGGCCAACCATCGTGTCCCATATCCACTCAGGGATACAACGTCCGAGTAGCCACCTAGGATACAACATCTGGGTGTCAATCACACAACTCAACCACTCAAGGATACAACATCTGAGTGGCTGTCCAGGGATACAACATCTAGACGTCAACCATATACCATAACCATTCGGAGATACAACATCTGAATGGCCGCCTAGGAATACAACATCTAGGCATACGTCAAAATCTAGAGCAACATGTTCAACACATGCAATACACCCCTATCGAGAAAGAATATATCGACGAAAAGCATTCAAAACTATCGTCAACCATTCTTCTTAGTATATCATCATTTACCCCACTTCATAACACTTGCTCTTAGGGTTATAAATCCCAAATTGAATATATAATTATGACAATTTAAATTACAAACATAAACTATAATTCATAAATTCATGTTCAAATTCCCATAACCAATTTGATAATATTTAGTTTAGCCAAACATGAGTATTTTAAAACTAATAACAATCATATCACATGGAAAGTAAACATACATTATGAGAGATTCGAAAAAATATATATTCATCAATTAATACTTATTAAAGCAAATTCAAATGATTAAGACATACCTCATGCATGGTTTACCCTTGAAGTCAAACTCAAATCATCCAGATCACCATACACAAAAATCATCCAACTTGCAAAACAAGCATTCTAATATTCCACTCGAATCATTATATTTTAGAAACCACAGAACTAAAAACCGTGCTCTAATACCAAGTTGACACAACTCGTCCCTAGTAATCATGAAAACCAAACTGGTCTTCAGTCATAACTCTTCTAGAAACCATAACCAACTGATGGAAGTTTCAAAGTGGATTTACCAAACACAAGTGCGTACAAACTCCGCCCACAACCTCATGTTCGTAGATTCACTTAATCTACAGTGTGCGGTGATGAAATCCACATGTCATGAAGGGTTAAGGAGAAAGTAACCAAAAGGGGCACTACCTATTCTCGAAAGTAAAATTTTGAAGAAAAATGGTCTTTGAGATTCATGCAACTCTAAAACATTTAATAGGAAAAAATATTTACACTTTGGGGAAGTCAAGGATATATATGGTTTATATAGCTTCAAATTTTAGATGGAGACTTCTACGTCCATGCAAACCAAGTCGATATCCTAGATTTCGGCCCATTATCCATCCATTTGGGCAAGTTCAAAAATGACCAGGTCAGAAAGAATACCCATAAGAGGTAGGATGATTTTTGAACTCCGAAGTCCTACTTCTCAACCCTAGGATAATTTTCAAACACCTTGAAGTTCTACTTCTCAATCCTAGGATGATTTTCTAACTTGAAGTTCTATTCCTCAAGTCCAAAGCCTATCGCAAGTATCGTCTCATGACCTAGATATTACTCTCAAAAGTTTTTGTTCCAAGATAAACTTCAGACATCACTCTCTGAAGCACAAGTGATCCACATATAGCTAAGACTAATGCATGAATGCAATATTTTATTCACAAGTATGGTTTATAAACAAGTAACGATATTCACAATGTATATCTACACTAACACATTGTAATGATTTTCAATTGCTCAGCAATGGCGCAAAAAATTGATTCGCGTATGCAAGGCCTAATTATTAACACTCAATTAATGCATTACTCAATTTAAAACTTTTTTTGTGTAGATGTAGCATTGGTAAATAAGGATTGTTATGGGCCGAGGAATTAAGGGACATTGAAAACGGTTAGTAGAAAGATAAAAGAAAATGGGGGTTTAAAAGATGTGTAACCGAAGTTACATTTTATAAACTAAAAATTTAAATGCAAATGCTCATGCTTATTTGTACCTGCAAACTATAGATTAGTTTCATAAACAAAACCGACAATTTTACGCAAGCTAGTCCAAATCAACAATCACATTATTTATTCTACTCCTACTTGACATATACATGTTGTCA
Source organism: Prinsepia uniflora (assembly GCA_032719365.1). Lineage (NCBI taxonomy): Eukaryota > Viridiplantae > Streptophyta > Magnoliopsida > Rosales > Rosaceae > Prinsepia > Prinsepia uniflora. The sequence continues at coordinate 51,220,925 of CM064863.1, read as the reverse complement.
GGACCGGACCCTCCTCAGTCAGGACCCGACTCATCTAGCACCATATTGTCCGCTTTGGGCCTCGCCCTCACAGTTTTGTTTTCGGGAGCTCATGGTGCAACTTCCCAGGGGGTCACCCATCATGGAATTATACCAGCCTCAACTCGCTTAACTTTGGGGTTCTAATCCCCCCAAAGCCACTTGAGCTCCCCAAAGCCCTAGTGCTAGATAGGTGTGTGCCTACACCTTTAAGGCACACCACCATTCCCTTCCCAGACCATTCACCCTCGCAGGAATGTGGGATTGTTCACCGTTCCCTCCAGAACACGGGTCTTACAAATGCGACACCATCATCTACTTACCATGTGAACACGCCAAAACTTGCACATACCTAGCTAACCAATCACGAAATCTTACCTTCCTCGTCTTGATTATCATCACAAGTTCTTCATATTGTAAATGCTCTAAATCACAGACATAAACACTTACAATATGATTCAGCTTAGTTATTGATTGAATGCTCCGAATTGCGGACATAAACATTAAATCTCTTCAACCTAGATCTAAATGCTCCAAATCGTTGACATAAACATTTAGCGTTATTTTGAAGATTAAGCACAAGAACTTAGGTCATAATTAAAATTCAGAAACTAAAACACATGGAGATTGAATTAAGCGTTACAAACATTGGAAGATATAAACCATCAAAAGTATTGATTTACAAAAACAACTAAGATTAATTTCAAGAACTTATGAGAAATGGAGTAGTTACACATTTGGAATCTCTAAATCGCAGAAGGATGCTAAAGTAGGTGAATGGGTGAATTGTTATTCACTAAACTCTCTGAATTGCAGAAGGGGCTTAGTAAAGATGGAAGAACACCAAAGAATGTGGCAATAAGAACTTGCAATTTAATTTAGACAAGTGCTTGGTTTAAATCATGGAAAAACAATAGTATTTGAATAATGGGTCTCTAAAAAGAAAAATGAGGAAAACATCCATTTATATAAGGTTACGAAATCCTCAAAACAAAGGAAATAAAATCCTAATTAAAAAGGATTCCTCGAAGAAAAAAAAAGCTTAATTTGGACTAGTTTTCCTCAAGGAAGAAGGAAAAAATGATGCTGGAATACTGCAGGAAACAAATCAGTGGACAGCTGCTGGAAATGGAAAGAGAATCTCGGCAAACGCATGCTGAATCAAGTGCATACTTCAACAGCCAACGCAGGTCAAAGGAGGATGCAAAGTTGGGCTGGAGCTTTCGGTAAGCGTTGGCCGAAGGGAGAAGTTCTCATTCAAGATGAGCTGGTCGAAGTGGGGGAGACTCGTTCAGGACAAGTGTGTCGAGATCATCTAGGGCATGTCAGTAAATGTTGGCCGAATCAAAACTTGGGACTACTGGGATTGTATCGGTAGGATGCTACCAAAATTCTATGTTCTTTTTTGTGGCTTCCCTTGTTTCGATCATAACTTCTTTGATATAACTCTGATTGAGATGATTCTTTCGCTCAAATTCTTATAATTTTGATCTCTATCAAATTCTGCACATTTCTAACAAAATATATTATTTTCTCCTATTTTTGGTTTTTTTTACATTAAAAGATAAGTATGAAGGGTATAAAATGATATAAAATAATGCTCAATAAAGGCTTATCAAAAATTTCGAATAATCGCGAGTAAAGCTTAATCGGAGACTTCAGCGAATTCATTCAACACTCTGGTTGAAAATTTAAGAGGGCGAGGATCGTAACGTTAAAAGATGGAATATAAGATGCCACAAAAAGTGCGCACAGTATTGGACCAATAACAGTAGAATATCCTAGATCATAAAAAAATATTAAAGATCAACAAAAAATTTGCACCACGTAAAGTGTTCAAAGGAACAAGACATTGACAAAAAGCATAAATGACCTCAAAGGTCAAAGTTGTCTAAATTGAAAATAATTATTTTAAATAGAAGTCGAAACTCATCAATCCAAAATTTCACGTACGAGAACAACGGATATTGAAAAGGATGCAGAAACCAAGAATTTTTTCAAACCTCAAGGACACGTAAATTACCAGCACTGGGTAAAGAGAATTTACCCACATAAGTCAAACACTTGAAACGAGGCTCATTCGTCGAAACGTGAATTCAGGTTACGGGACTTTTAAAGCATCTGCTAAATTCACAAGAAAGTAAAATTGGTCAAAACCATAATGCCCTCAACAGTCCGATAGAAATGGGAAGTGATTCCCAAAATCAATTCAAAATAATTTAGAAAAAATTGACAAGTAGGGAACACAACTCTCGATTGTAAAATGTGTGATTTGATAAAGAAATCAAGTCGTTAAATACGATTTAACAGATCGGTTTAGTGAAATATATGTGACTGGCATCCAAAATGTTACATGTCATAGTACGTTCCACAAATTGACATGATTAAAACTTATTTTTTGTGCAGAAAGGTTTTATCATTGTAAGTATGAAATTTCACAAGGCACTAGAAACATCGTACGAAAACTCAAAAGTAAAGTGAAGTCATTTATAGGAAAACTATAAATTCATCTTAAATACCTAGCAAGGCAAAATACCACCTTAAGAACGGTACTAAAGTAAAAGCGCTTTAAACCAGCATCATGCACAAAACCATGAGATTTGAATGGCTCCTAGAGCACGTACAAGAATTGTAACACCCCGGAAATTCGAGGATTGTAATATTGTAAAGTATTGAATGAAATGACGTTTTTATCCCTGTGAATAGTTTGGCCAAATTATTGATTTTTTCATTGGTAGGTCAAACGAACTTTGATCGATGACCGTGACGTAGTTCGGGACGTCACGAGTCCATAGACAGGTGGCACGTCCAATTCCGACGATCGGGGAAGAAGTTGTGACGTTCGGAAGTTCAAGGACATTTTCGTAATTTGGACGAAAAGGGGGAGAAAAGTTGACTTTTTGATTGACAACTGATTTTCACATGATTCGAGGACCGTTAAGTAGGTCTCCATTCCCTGAGTCCGTAGACAGGCGGCACGCTGAAAACGGACATTAGACGGTTGAGTTACGGGTCTGGAAAGTGAAGGGCATTTTGGTAATTTTTGAACGGGAGAGCATTTTGGTCATTTTACAGGGCTAGTTCCTGTTTGAAGCCATGGGGAACTGTGCTGCACCACCGTGCTTGGTGGTTCTGAGCAACCCAATTGTTTAAACGTGTAGTGGCTGGTCCAGAGGGATTAGTTTAAGGATTTTGAGGTAGTGGGTCGTGAGCTGAAGCATGAACAGGCCACGGGTGAATTTTAAAACATGGTTTTGGGGCCGTTGCGGGAAGCAGGTTTCAGTGGGATCAGAAGGATTCCCACGGGCTGTTGAGTGGAATGGTTTAGTTAACTGAGTGCTGGATTGTGTTGAGGTCATTCTGCTGAAGTGAGGTCTGAGAGTTGAGTGAAAAGCCAGAGAAAAACCAAATTCGGGAATTTGGAGGGAAAATCGGGTTTTAATTCCTGAGGCTTATTGGACGAAACCAAGGACTCGTTTAGGCTTCTGGGATCATTTGGAACTCAACCACGTCGAGTTCGAAGGAAATCAAGAACAGATTGGGCTGGTACTGAAGCCCCTGATTTTGAGGAATTGCAGAGCTAAGGATGACCACTTCCAAGTGAGTGTTGGTTCAATTGATTGTGTATTTTGGTTCGTTTTGGTCCTATTATGCTTCCTGTTAAGTGAATTTGATAATGAGTTAGAAACCAGGGAGTTATGGTGATCGACCCGTTTGGTTGATCACGGGTCGAAGGGTCACTTGAGGACTGGTTAAGGTTAATAAATGACACAAAACCTAAATTAACATGTTAGGGAAGATGCTAGGATCAAAAAGGAAGGGCGGCGCGTGGCTTTCACGGGCAGCCACTTTGGGCGGCGCGTGAGGGCGCGTGAAGCCTCATCTCCGATCACGGTCAACTAAAGTTTTCATCCTTTCAGTGTTTTGAACATTTTGGGTTTAATAATCAAGTCAATCGGGGATTGTTATGTTAGTCAGAATAGGGCCGGTTGTCTCGGGAACCGTGTTCGGGCGGTTTTCCCAGGCCAGTTTCAGTTTAGGAATTCTTGGTTGACTGTTAAGAACTTATGGTGACCTTACGTGTGATTTTGGACTGACAGGAATCGTGTGGCAGTTCTGGGACAAGGTTTTACGCGCAATTTCGCAGCGGGGTTGTACCGTGAGTGGGCCCGATTTCATTAAACCCTTGCATGCATAATCGTTTTCACTTATATATATATATATATATATATACGTGCTGGAATCAAGTAATGGTTTTGATTATCTTGAAATTATGGTTATGGCGCGATTTACGATGTTTGGGCTTGAGACCCGTCTGGTGGAATTTAAGTATTGTTTTGGATTATATATATACATATATGCATGTGGATATCGATAACTATCTTTGGTACTGCACTGTATAGATCCACCCATGTGATACTGTCTCCTCCGGATGTGGTACCCCGGAGTGGTCACGGTGCATTGCCTGCGAGGGGTCATTCTACGGAGGGACCGAACCGTAGGATGACTCAGGAGCAGGATTGCTATGATTGGACGTCTGGGACGTCGTGTGTCTGGGATGCTAGGCATCTGGGATGCCGTACCCGGACTGGGTTTGGAGATTCGACTTGGGATTAAGACCCCGAGTGGCACGCGTAGCCTTGGGACTGTGACCTTATTGGACGTCAGGGACGTCGGACATCTGGGATGTCAGGATTGGAGTGTATAGTGCAGTGACTGTGGTTATATTTATGGTTTTATTATATGACTGGTGATATTTTATATGATTTTATGGTTTTAATACTAATGCATGCATGTTTGGAAAACGGAGGGGTAAAAGTATATGTTTTAATTATTAAACTGAACCCCTGTTGGGTAGGTTAACATGCAGGACAACTTAGTGTCGTGCTCGAAATTTGTATTTTGGACTTTTTCCCTTATCTGAAATCTTTTGAATTCGGATTGTATGTATAACTTTATTTCGGATATTTATGCACTTGAACTTTTTAGGTTAAATTCGGAATGTTGCTTCAGGTGTCAGACGGGAGCAGGGCACGTCCCCATGTGGTCCCCGGGGGATCGGGGCGGGTCCTATCAACTTGGTATCGGAACATTAGGTTGTGGTCAGCATGCTAGACTAGCGGCCAGTATTAGGTACTTTTCAAGTTTAAGGATGATGTTATCTAATCTATACCTCTTAACAGTTGGTTATGCCTCCAAGGAGAATTCCTCAAGCAAGGATTGACGAGGAACTAGAGAGAGAAATTGAATGCGCAAGTATTGAATGGGCTCAACGTTTGGGAGCCACTCCATTCAGCGGGGGATCAAACCTCGAGGATGCCTACGAATGGATTGCTAAGTGGGAAAGGATTTTCACGGTGATGCACTGCCCTCCGAGCGAGCGGGTGACATTGGCGGCCTTCTTACTGGAAGGCGGAGCTTATCAGTGGTGGCATGGTTTAGAGATGTCAGGATGGTCTGTCCACACCACTACTTGGGAGGTTTTCCGTGCCAGATTCTTGGATCACTACTACTCGCGATCGTTTCGCGCGGCACGGGAGGCAGTGTTCCTACTGCTGGAGCAGGGAGATATGTCCGTTGCGGACTATGAGCAGACTTTTGGGAAACTTTCTCGGTTCGCGGCATCTTTTGTGAGTACAGAGGAAGACAAGTGTCAGAGGTTTGAACTTGGACTCCGAAGGGAGATTCGGGCTGGTGAGACAGCTGCCAGTCACGCTACTCTGAGAGACATGGTCGACGTAGCGGTTCCAAGCACGACAGCCTTCAGACGAGGGGCAACGTCGGGATCATTCATACCTTGGACCAACGGGCCAGAGGAACACTAAGGGAGGAAGTTACAGAGGAGCACCTTCATCTTTACGAGGTCGGGGCTGGTCAGGTCGACATGGGGGCTCTTAGAGGATAGGATCGAGGTTCGGCTCAAGGCAGCATTCATCTTGAAGTGATGCATCCGGTGGGTCTTCGGACAGGCCGAGGACAGTCAGCTGCTTTGCTTGTGGATGAGCGGGCCACTATGCCCGAGATTGCCCACTGTTGTCTCGGAGCAATGATGCAGGGGGCTCTAGTGCTGTGCAGAGTTCGGCTTCCAACACTATCGGAGGTCGAGGACAGGGAGGTGACCGTGGTGCTGAGCGTGGCGCGCGTGGGCGCGGACAGACTGCTGGGCCCAGGGCTCGTGTATTTGCAATGACTCAGCAGCAGGCTAGGACAGCTCCAGGTGTGGTTATAGGTACTCTTCATATCTCAAACCTTCTTGTACGTGTATTGATGGATGCGGGGGATACTCACTCATTTATTTCGAGAAGTTATGCTGGTATGCTAGATTGTGAGGTATCAACTCCAGATAGCGAGATGGGTGTTGGCACACCGATGGGAATCGTGAACTTGGTGAATCAGGTGATTCGGAGGTGCCCGGTGAGAGTAGAGGATGTGGATCTACCAGCAGACTTAATCATTATGGATATCCATGACTTCGATGTGATTTTAGGGATGGATTGGTTATCGGAGCATGGGTCGCTCATTGATTGCTGTAGTAGGCAAGTGTTTCTGCGAAGTCCGGGTTTACCGGAGGTTATCTTTCAGGGGGAGCGTGACTGTTCGCTTCCTGAAGTGATTTCTTCGCTTGCCACTACCAAACTTCTACGGAAGGGATGCCAGGGTTATCTGGCGCATGTGGTGACGGAGCAGGTTGATACTCCGTGTATCGATGAGATACCAGTGATGCGAGAATTTCCAGATGTGTTCCAGGAAGACTTACCTGGATTACCACCACCGCGGGAGATCAAGTTTACAATTGAACTACTACCCGGTACCTGACCTATATCCCAGGCACTATACCGGATGGCGCCGGCCGAGTTACGGGAACTCAAGACTCAGTTGCAGGAGTTGGTGGATTTGGGATTCATCCAACTGAGCACTTCACCATGGGGAGCACCGGTGTTATTCGTGAAGAAGAAGGAGGGGACCCTCCGATTGTGTGTAGATTACCGGTAACTCAACAAAGTGACACTGAGGAACCATTACCCTTTACCCAGGATCGATGATCTATTCGACCAGTTGCGAGGAGCCCAGTACTTCTCGAAAATTGATTTACGGTCTAGGTATCACCAGCTGAGAATTGCAGAGGAGGATGTTCCGAAAACGGCATTTCAGACCCGATACGGACATTACGAGTTCCTAGTGATGCCTTTCGGCTTGACGAATGCTCCGGAAGCATTCATGGATCTGATGAACAGGGTTTTTCAACCTTACTTGGATAAATTTGTGATTGTGTTCATTGACGACATCCTGGTGTACTCAAGGAGTGCCAGAGCACATGAGAAACACCTACGGTTGGTGTTAGGAAAGCTGAGACAGGAACAGTTGTACGCCAAGCTGAGTAAGTGCCAATTTTGGCTGAGCAGTGTTGGTTTTCTAGGACATGTGATATCAGCTGATGGAATCAGCGTGGATCCCCAGAAAATGGAAGCGGTGATTAACTGGGCCAGACTGACAACAGTGACAGAAGTACGGAGTTTTTTCGGGTTGGCAGGCTACTATCGGAGATTCGTGGAAGGTTTCTCCAAGATTGCTGCACCGTTGACTCGATTGACTAGAAAAAGGGTGAAGTTCATTTTGGACGAGCAGTGTGAGCAGAGTTTTCAGGAATTGAAGTATTGATTGACCACTACACCCGTCCTTGCATTGCCAGATGACAGTGGAGAGTTCGTGGTCTTTAGTGATGTATCGCTACAAGGTTTGGGATGCGTGTTAATGCAGAATGGTAAGGTTTACGCATCACGGCAGCTAAAGACTCATGAATTGTACTACCCTACCCATGATTTGGAGTTGGAGGCGGTAGTCCATGCTTTAAAAATCTAGAGATATTACCTATTCGGTGCAACGTGCAGGATATACACCGACCACCAGAGCCTAAAGTATCTATTCACCCAGAAGGAACTTAACATGAGACAACGGAGATGGTTGGAACTGATTAAGGACTATGACTGTACGATTGAGTACCATCCGGGTAAGGCAAATGTGGTGGCAGATGCACTCAGCAGGAAATCAGCGGGATCAATTGCACACTTGAGGATGGTGTATCTCCCTTTTCTAGTGGAACTCCGAAAGGCTAGAGTTATACTGGGGACAGATGAGCATGGAGCTTTGTTAGCCAATTTCCATGTACGACCAGTGTTGATTGATCGGATCATCGTGGCACAACTTCAGGATCCGATACTTTGCATCTACAGGATTGAGGTGGAAGCAGGTGAGAGACAGGATTTTACCATCCGAGGTGATGGAGCACTTGTGAAGTTGGGTCGATTGTGTGTACTAGCAGTGGCAGAGTTACAGGCTGAGATTCTGGAGAAAGCCCATAGTTCGGCTTATGCTATGCATCTGGGAGGTACAAAGATGTACCGTATTCTCCGGAGCCATTATTGGTGGCCAGGAATGAAAAAGGACATTGCAGAGTTCGTGAGCAGATGTTTGACTTGCCAGCAGGTTAAGGCGGAGCGGCAGAGACCTTATAGGGCTATGCAGCCACTTCCGATTCCCGAGTGGAAGTGGGACCATATCACCATGGACTTCGTCTTTAAGTTACCAAGGACCCGGAGTGGATTCGACAGAGTGTGGGTGATTGTAGACCGGTTAACCAAGTCAACCCATTTTCTGCCGATACAGGAGACTTATAAACCCAACCGACTGGCTCAACTGTTCGTGAAGGAAATCATTCGCCTTCATGGTACTCCGGAGTCGATCGTGTCTGATCGCGATCCGCGTTTCACTTCCAGGTTCTGGCGGAGTTTACAAACCACCTTGAGAACAAACCTACATTTGAGTACTGTTTTCCATTCACAGACCGATGGACAGTCCGAGAGGACCATTCAGACCCTGGAGGACATGATAAGGTCTTGTGTGCTACAGTTTCAGGATTCGTGGGATACTCATTTGCCGTTAATGGAATTCCCTTACAACAACAGTTATCAGGCAAGTATCGGGATGGCATCATACGAGATCATTGAGAGGATTGGCCGGATTGCTTACCGATTGGCACTACCTCCAGAACTTTCTAAAGTCCACGATGTTTTCCACGTGTCGATGCTACGGAAGTATATGCACGATGCATCTCATGTACTGGAGGAGCAACCCATCGAACTCCGAGAAGATTTGAGCTTCAAAGAACAGCTGGTACAGATTTTGGATCGGAAGGATAAGGTACTACGTTAGAAGACTATTCCCCTAGTGAAGGTTCTCTGGAGAAACCAGAATGTGGAGGAAGCCACATGGGAACCCGAGGCGCAGATGCAAGAGCAATTTCCTTACTTGCTTCCTTAAAATTTTGGGACAAAATTTCTTAAGGAGGGAAGGTTGTAACACACCGGAAATTCGAGGATTGTAATATTGTAAAGTATTGAATGAAATGACGTTTTTACCCCTGTGAATAGTTTGGCCAAATTGTTGACTTTTTGTTTGGTACGTCAAACGGACTTTGATCGATGATCGTAACGTAGTTCGGAACGTCACGAGTCCATAGACAGGTGGCACGTCCAATTCCGACGATCGGGAAAGAAGTTGTGACGTTCGGAAGTTCAAGGGCATTTTCGTAATTTAGACGAAAAGAGGGAGAAAATTTGACTTTTTGATTAACAAATAATTTTCACACGATTCGATGACCGTTAGGTAGGTCTCGATGGCCTGAGTCCGTAGACAGGCGGCACGCTGAAAACGGACATTAGACGGTTGAGTTACGGGTCTAGAAAGTGAAGGGCATTTTGGTAATTTTTGAACGGGATGGCATTTTGGTCATTTTACAGGGCTAGTTACTGTTTGAAGTCATAGGGAACTGTGCTGCAGCACCATGCTTGGTGGTTCTGAGCAACCCAATTGTTTAAACGTGTAGTGGCTGGTCCAGAGAGATTAGTTTAAGGATTTTGAGGCAGTGGGTCTTGAGCTGAAGCATGAACAGGCCACGGGTGAATTTTAAAACATGGTTTTGGGGCCATTGCGAGAAGCAGGTTTCAGTGGGATCAGAAGGATTCCCACGGGCTGTTGAGTGGAATGGTTTAGTTAACTGAGTGTTGGACTGTGTTGAGGTCATTCTGCTGAGGTGAGGTCTGAGAGTTGAGTGAAAAGCCAGAGAAAAACCAAATTCTGGAATTTGGAGGGAAAATCGGGTTATAATTACTGAGGCTTATTGGATGAAACCAAGGACTGGTTTAGGCTTCTTGGATCATTTGGAACTCAACCACGTCGAGTTCGAAGGAAATCAAGCACGGATTGGGCTGGTACTGAAGCCCCTGATTTTGAGGAATTGCAGAGCTAAGGATGACCACTTCCAGGTGAGTGTTGGTTCAATTGATTGTGTATTTTGGTTCGTTTTGGTCCTATTATGCTTCATGTTAAGTGAATTTAATAATGGGTTAGAAACCAGGGAGTTATGGTGATCGACCCGTTTGGTTGATCACGGGTCGAAGGGTCACTTGAGGACTGGTTAAGGTTAATTAATGACGCAGAACCTAAATTAACATGTTAGGGAAGATGCTAGGATAAAAAACGAAGGGAATCAAATAGGTATTGAGGGTTAATTGGCCGGGTCAAGCCGCGGGTACCAGACCCGTTTGACAGATGAACGGGTGAAGGAGATAACACTGTAGCTACAGTGTCAGGCATGGCTTTCACGCGCAGCCACTTTGGGCGGCGCGTGAGGGCGCGTGAAGCCTCATCTCTGATCACGGTCAACTAGAGTTTTCATCCTTTCAGTGTTTTGAACATTTTGGGTTTAATAATCAAGTCAATCGGGGATCGTTATGTTAGTCAGAATAGGGCCGGTTATCTCAGGAAGCGTGTTCGGGCGGTTTTCCCGGGCCGGTTTCAGTTTAGGAATTCTTGGTTAACTGTTAAGAACTTGTGGTGACCTTACGTGTGATTTTGGACTGACAGGAATCGTGCGGCAGTTCCGGGACAAGGTTTTACGCGCAGTTTCGTAGTGGGATTGTACCGTGAGTGGGCCCGATTTCATTAAACCCTTGCATGCATAATCGTTTTCACTTTTATATATATATATATATATATATACGTGTTGGAATCAAGTAATGGTTTTGATTATCCTGAAATTATGGTTATGGCACGATTTACGATGTTTGGGCTTGAGACCCGTCTGGTGGAATTTAAGTATTGTTTTGGATTTTATATATACATATATATATATATATATATGCATGTGGATATTGATAACTATCTTTGGCACTGCACTGTATAGATCCACCCATGTGATACTGTCTCCTCCGGATGTGGTACCCCGGAGTGGTCACGACGTATTGCCTGCGAGGGGTCATTTTACGGAGGGACCGGACCGTAGGATGACTCAGGAGCAGGATTGCTATAATTGGACGTCTGGGACGTCGTGTGTCTGGGACGCTAGGCATCTGGGATACCGTACCCTGACTGGGTTCTGGGATTCGACTCCGGATTGAGACCCCGAGTGGCACGCGTAGCCTTGGGACTGTGACCTTAGTGGACGTCAGGGACGTCGGACATCTCAGATGTCAGGATTGGAGTGTATAATACAGTGACTGTGGTTATATTTATGGTTTTATTATATGACTAGTGATATTTTATATGATTTTATGGTTTTAATACTAATGCATGCATGTTTGGAAAACGGAGGGGTAAAAGTATATGTTTTAATTATTAAACTGTTTTATAAACTTTGAGTTTCGGCCCACTCACCCTTAATGTTTTGGTGACCCCTCTAGGCCGTGCTACTGAGGTAGCGGAGGATCCTGAGGCTGAGGCATAGATCCACACTGCGCACCTGAACCCCTGTTGGGTAGGTTAACCCGCAGGATAACTTAGTGTCGTGCTCGAAATTTTTATTTTGGACTTTATCCCTTGTCTGACATCTTTTGAATTCGGATTGCATGTATAACTTTATTTCGGATATTTATGCACTTGAACTTTTTAAGGTTAAATTTGGAATGTTGCTTCGGGTGTCAGACGGGAGCAGGGCACGTCCCCTTGTGGTCCCCGGGGGATCGGGGCGGGTCCTGTTAAGAATGGTTGAATAACAAAACTACAAAACAATGATACGATTCTTGTACCAAAAGGGAAAATTAATTACACATCCTAGAAGACAAATATGGGAACAGTTAAGTGATTCTCTCCCCAAAACTGTTGGGAGGACCACAAGGATTTACCCATACGGAACTACGGTAGGTTGTGCAGTCTCAATCCCACGATAATATTTTAACTAATGTGCAAAACCAGAATATCGTTCAAAGTACTCTCAGAGTACCTTTCACACAAGAATAGAATTACTTGCAAGGACCTCACAAAAAATCCTTACGAAAGTCCTATGGTCCCCAAAAGGGCCAATTTGGTGAAATAATTCTAACGAAGTGGTTTCAAAAGCTTCAGTCAAACTGAATCGACTCGAGTTTCCCAGACGGTTCCTGGGATCTCGTCTCTTAAGATAAATCAACGAAGAACAATCGTGAAAAGGCGATCTTGCCTTGCATATTGTCGAATGACCCATTTGCACCATCCATATGAGCCAAGAGCTCGTAATCACCACCTGATGCATTTATAGGTGTCGAGTGAAACATAACCAGTAAAAAAAGATTACATTTCACCCTACAATGGAAGGTTAGAGCAGAACACAAGTTTATGATCATACCGTTACCTTACTACCTGAAATACTTGGTTCGTCGCCACGTCACTCTAAGCCCCGAGAGAGGATGTCGGAGCAGTTACTAGGTCTCCTCGAAGTACGTGCACCCCAGCAGTACCTAAGGGGTTCAAAAACACAAGGATGGAGTAGACCCAATTGTTATTTCAGTGTAAAATTATTTTTCAGTAAATAACTTTTAACCACTCATTTTAATCAAAATCATAAAATCAGTCATAACAAAACTTGAATGTAATAAGAGAAATAATTATAAAATAATCAAATCTCATAATACTCAATAAGTAATGCCAAATCATGAATATGTCACCATGCCAACTCACTAAACAATTGCTCTTAAGTCAAAGTTCATAACTGGGTGTCTTGTACCTCGACCACGTGCAGGACTGGGTGCAATGCACTATCACCTCGAGTCCCCTAGAGCTCGGGGATAGGACTCGCACTTTTTAACTAGTATAGCATGTAACGACTCGTCCCGAATTTTGATATTTGATTAGTGACTAATCATGATTAGTGAGGTTAATCCATGATTAGTGGGGTACTTTCGGACGGACGATGCAAAATGACCGTTTTGCCCTTAGTCGTAGGTAAAACGTTGACTTTTAGTTCAGGCGATCAAATGGACTTTGGCCGATGATTGTGACGTAGTTCTGGACGTCATGAGTTCATAGACACGTAGCACGTTCAATTCCGACATTCGAGGAAAAAGTTATGATGTTCGGAAGTTAAGGGATATTTTGGTAATTTGGTTAAAAGGAGGTAAATAGTTGACTTTTGACCTAGGAGGTCCGATGGCCGAGGGACGAGAACCGTTACATAGATTGGGTCGATACAAATTAATAGACAGGCAGAACGTCGAAATCGGACGTTCGACGAAGAAGTTATGGTTCACGGAAGTTTCGGGTCACTATTGCACGTTTTACGAAACGGGGAGCTTTTGTAATCGAGTGGGCCCTAGATATTTTAAATTGGCCCAATGGATGAGTGACAAGTGTCACTCATCCATTGCTCATTATGATCCAATACATGCATACCCATCCCTTTTGTTCGTGCATACCAAGCCAAACCCAAACCCGATCTCACCATACCCATCGACCATCAACACCCCAATCTCTTCCCCCTTCACTTGGTTCAATCTGAGGATGAGGCAGAGAGTGGTTGAGGACTGAGGGAGGCTACAGGATGGCCTGAACCGCCGTGGACGGGGCGTGGAGGAGGAAAACCGACAAAGGTATCGGTTTGGCCCATTTTTCCTTATTTTTCGATTTTTGCTATTATGGACGGTTTTGGATGGTTGGGTAAGGTTTATTAGGTTGCTATGGGAGTAATAAGGTGGTTTTGGTGGTGGTTCACGGCCAAGGAGGCCCTAGGGAGGAAATGGAAATATTGGTCCGAAATGGGGAGTTAGAATGGATGGATTTTTGTAGGTTTTAGATTATTTTGTTTACATATTTAGATTCATTGGATCAAAGTAGGAAGATTGGTGGAAAGAAGGAAGAGAAAGGACGAAAAAATGGGAGGATATGGACTTGGACCGGTCACGCCGGTCCAGCTGGACCGGACTGCACAGGACCGGCCGTTGAAGCTTGAAGATGATCTATAGTCCTAGCGCGTGAGGCCCACGCGCAGGACCTTTTTGGGGCGCATGAGGGTGTGTGAACAGTCCTTTGGGGAAACTTTCAACACACGAAATAATCTATTCGATGTAACGAACATTTTGGGACTGGTTTCGTGTTGATCAGATATCGTTTCGATAGGTTTCAAGGTGTCCGAAGGTTTAGGATCGACTTTAAAAATAGTTAAAAATTCGAGAAAATTACGGGAATTTTGAGGGTTTAATTAAGTAGTTAGTAATCTTCTATTACAATTTGGATAGGTTTGGGAGTCCCGGTGATGGTGATTGGCTCGGGAGAGCCGTATGGCACGCATATCGATGCGGCAGCACGGACGGTCTGTGAGTGGACCTTTTTTCTAAATTGGTGCATGCATAAATGTTTATTATATGTTTTAATACTTGTTTTGTGATTCCATGAGTGCATTTGTGTGTGGTTACATATTGGCACATATTTCGAGGTTTCGGCCTTATACGGTGCTTATACGAGTTTGTGTTTCTACGTCGATTTAAAGGAAATGGTTTTGGATTCAAAAAAGATAAACTAGGGCATGAGACCCATTTGGTTTTGTCTTGGGCATATGACCCTATTTATGGCCTACGGGTCTGAATCGTGGTCGCGGCAAGTGCTCTATGCACAGCGACGGACGAACAGACGCTCGCCTCCTGACTGGGATATGTTCCTTCGGGAGAGGTCACGATGCACGACCTGTTGTGGGGCAGCCGATGGAGGCTCGACTTCGGAGAGCTGAGGGTTCAGGATATCGATCAGTGGTGAGTACTCCATAATCTAGCGGTGGTCACGTTAGTTGATTCGTTCACGGGGACATAACAGGATTGAGGGCGATCCTAGATGGATGGTTGCATGCATCACTATGATTGGAGTCGTGACTGACCCGGAGATATCAGGCACGATGCCCAGTTGAGTCATGTGTTCGGGCACGAGACCCAGTTACCTTACGGTTATGTTTTCGGGTCGGGGACCCTAAATGGATTTTCAGGTTCATGACGGTTTATGGGGACCGGCATGAACCCTTTAAAGGTTTTATGGCTCATGACGGTTTATGGGGACCGGGCATAAATTTTTTCATTATATATATATATATTCATATACCTTCCTTATTTGAAATGTCTCCTTCGGGGAGGGTCGTTGGCCTAGGTGGACCCTAGAGTAGTCACGGAGCACTAACTGAGTGAAGTCGCCCCTGTTGGGTACCTTACTCTCAGGAGGGCTTGAATTATAACCTCGGGGAGGGTCATTGATCTACAGACATTGACCTAGGTGGAACCTGAGAGACTTCGGTTTTGAGACCCTGGGTAGCACGCGCGTAGCTTTAGAAACCTTGACAGAATTAGTTATGTGATTTATATGTATATTCTATATGTTATATGATATGTGATGTGTACAGGTTTTGGGCTAAGTCCCGCATGGATTTGGGGCAGTGGCATGTATGGTTGGTTTCATTATGGTTCTTTTGGATAAATGATTTTCGAATGCATGCATGCTTTTAGTGAAAGGTAAAAATGTCTTTATGAAAATGTTTTATAAATTATTGTTTTGTCCACTCACAGCTTTTAAATGTTTTGACTGCACTTCAGGTTGACAGCGGATGCGGGCTGTAGCAGAGACCGAGACATCACATACCTCCTCTAGATCCTGGCGTACTCTAAAGCCCGAGCGGGCTAAAGTTGGAATTTCCCTTGTCTGACACTCCCTGTCAGACGAGATCAGGCGCGTCCCGCGTTAATCCTGGGGGGATTGGGACGAGTCCTGACATAGCAAGTAGTGCTGGTGAACGATCACGTGGATGACTGGTCTGCGGCCTACAGACGGGTACTAGACACCAGCAACTCCTAAGTGGGTTCTAACACACTATCTCATCAATGCCCCGTGGACTAATATGCAATGCAACATGTGACTCGAATATGAACATACATGCATAACCACCTTATCATAGTATACCAGAATAACCGTGTAAGCATCGTAAACCAATCATCCCGATCAAATATCACAATTAGCACATAATATGTAATGCATGATCAACTATTATCATAAGTGCAAACATCGTAAAACGTGTGAGTTTAAACATTATAAAATCAGCTTAGGGAAGGGGGTCCACTCATAATTTGGTTGGGGAGTCAAAATCACCTGACGTGTCAAACCGCGTAAGCTTAAACTCGTCCCAATCTAAATAATTCGGACCATGAGGTTACTATTTGAACTCCAAGTAAAATGATAAAAGATCTCACTTAAATAGAGTTAAACGATGTTAAAATGGCTCAAAGAGGGGCTTAAAACGTGCTTAAACGGCTCGAAAACGTCCCAAAATAGACACACACGCAATTTGGAATATTCCCTGTTGAATATTTCCTAGAACATTCTGACGGAATATTCCCTTAGAATATTCCATTAGTTAACCGTTATAACTAACGGTTTACTAACGTTGATAAACGAGGTTGATCGTTTACTGATCGTCACTGGAGTCTCACCGGAGATGGCGGTTGGACCACCGCCACCGCCAGTGCCGCCGTCAACGGTGGCTGAAAACTAGAAAACTCGCCGGAAAAAACTCAATTTTTTGGCGATGCTTAAATCCCTCAAATCTTAACCATTTTCGACATGCAAGGGGTCTGGGATGATCTATTCAATGCGAGGGTTCCAAATATTTTTTTTTAAATTCCAGAAAATACCTGTCGAAGCTTGAGTTACACGGGAAGCCACGGTGGTCCTTGGGTACTAGAGAACTATGATGCTCTGATCAGGCATCAACCATGCACGAAATTAAAGGAAATTTGAGGGTTAGACTTTTCGTTAAACATGGAATTCAATGGCCTAACTCCTAGGTCTAAAGCTTACCTGCGCCGCCACGAGAGTCCATGTTTTTCGACAACCAGGCTATTTCCAACCGTTGTCGCGCCTCTTCGAAAACGACATGCAAACAGTCCATCAAAATGCTCTCGTCAAGGCCAGTCGATTAGTAAAGGTTAGAGTTCCAAGGACTACTTCATTTGCATATTTTTCTATTGGGTCAAGATTTCGAGTCAGAATTGAGTTATGACGGCCGCCATGTTCCTCGCAGTATAAACAACATGCAAATAGGTCAAAGGTAGTATAGGGTGTGGCAAATAGGATAGCGCTCATCTTAGATTAAGAGCTTACCTTAACTCGCAAAAATGGCTCCGGGTCGAAAAATGGGTCTGAGTCGGGTCTGCATCTTCATCACACTAGGATGATCGCGTCGATGATTTTAGGAAGGAGGATATCCTCATCAGCGCATCGAGGCACAGTCGTGGGTATGTACTTGATGGCTGGAAACATAAAAAACAACTGGGGGAAGCTCACGACCGTCGCCACCCCACTCAGTTCTTCGTTCTCAGAACGGGTCAACGATGGAGTCTCACGCACAGTCATGCACTCACCGTGGCGATCTCAGTGTAGTGGTGAAGGAGGTAGGTTAAGCCCTACAGGTAGATGGATTCTCGAAAAAGGGTCTCGATGGTCGTAGTGAGGGTGTGTGTGTGGTTGAATCGATTCTTTGGTTCTGCTCGTGTCCAACAGAGAAGGGCTCAAAATTGTGTGACCTATTTAGGCCTTGGGCCGTTTTGCACAAAATGAGCGAATAAGAGGTTTTGGGCTCACTCCAAAGCATTGGTTTCTCCCAGCACATGGGCCTTGACACTATGGGTTCAAGACAGCTAAACATTTTTAGGCTTGGGTTCAAGCAACCAAATGGTAAGACCTTGACAACAAATAATAGTTATTTCTATTTGGGTAGGGGGGGGGGGGGGGGGGGGGGGTGTGTTTGGGCTTCCAATTGGTCCTTGATCATTTTGGGTTTAAAATAATGTTTTCGACTAGCAAAAAGAACACACACACACACCAACAAGTGGCCCATAAGCGAAAGTGTTGGGGCTTAACATCACTCGTGAGGGTTTTTTGGTAAATTTGCATTTTCGATTACTAATTTTAGGGACGGGGTGTACAATACTTGTACAATTAATAGCAATGTAACAAGTGTGTTGCCGCGATGTTGTTGAATTTACTGACAATCATGGTAATGAAACCATTTAGGGAACATAATGGAGCTACCCACTGATAGCTATACTGCTTACTATCAGTATACATATCTCAACTATGTTCCAAAACATTCTAGAATAGTAACCTAAAGATGTAGGATTGATACCTATTCTCTATTGAATGAAGATATTCGCTCCAGCTACTTGCTTTGGTTCGCTCATCTTGCTCCTTTGACATTCTGGTAGCAAATAAAAATTCATTGAAGGGGTTAGTAAGAAAGGACTATCATGGATAAACAATACTCATGAACTTATTAATTCAAAGATGGAAAAAGATTGACCATACAATCAAATATCTAAAATTTACAAAGCTTGCATTTACCTTACAGATTTTTACTTTTGATACTATCTTCTTCATTTTTCTATGTAATTAAACTACATTTAAGGATATCATAGCTACCGTAATTCAAGTCTACACCTTTTCTGTTCTATTTCATTTTCCTTCTAACTCAAACATCATTTTAAATTTTATGGTACAAAAACTATAAACAACTACCACAATGTGAGCAGACTTTACCTTGAACTAAGGTAGTGTTTAAAAACCGAATGCCATTATATATCCATGGAATAACAAAACAATTGTCAGGCAAGAAAACTGTAAAATATATAGAAAGGTAAAGTCAATAACTAAATCAAAGTCCAAGTATAACATATTTATATGATCCAGAAACTCTTTGTGCTCACTTATCAGACTCAATTTATCAATCCAAGCTATAGGATGTAGGGGAGGGAGCAAAGTGACAGAGAAAAAGACTGATTAGTGGTGAGAGTGCATCTTGATGCATTATAGGACCTTGGTCATTCGTGCGATCTCCAATTCACGAAATAAGATTAAGAAAAGCAAAATCAACTCAGAAACATTATCATCATCATCTCTAACCAAAATCTAGTGATGTAAAACCTGTGAAATGCTGTCATGCAATATTGCTATTGAAGTCAATCATCAATAAAAGAACAATTCATAAATTTCCTCTAAACTAGTTGAGTAGCAATTTCTTTTTCTCTATACAGCTTTATCCCAACTAGTATCGTGATACCAACCCCACTTTCTAAAAAATTTATCTACAATTATGCACACAATTAAATGAAGTAAACTAACTAAATTGGACCTCAAGCACCGTCTTTCAAACTAAAATTATACAAAATAAAAATAGATACAACCACAATAAATGAAAAGATTGGCCTGAAATTGAACCCAATTCTCTCCAGTTCCTTGGAAAAAAAAAACATGCACATAGTTACGCGAAGTCAAGCAGAACAACAAAACGGCACAAAATGATTTGGAAACTAATTCTAAAATCTTTCCTCTTTGCAAATCCTTCTTCAATTTCTTGATCGTTTTGTTCATCGGAATTTAGACTATATAGCAACCAAATAAATATGCTACAGATAAACAGGAAAAAAAATGCACTAATTACCTATAAAAATGAATTCGCTTAAATTACGTGCACTAATTAGATAAGACTAAGCAATTACAATGATTCCAATCTCTAAGTTATTGAGTGAACACCATCAATCATCATTAAGTACAAATTTTGAAACAGAACTTGCAAAATCCAATGAACTAAGCAGCATATGCATATGCATATTCTGAGCATGAACTCAATTCTCAATTGTTCAAATTAATCATGATTAGGGCCTCATGAAGTTATCTTAATTTGAGTCCTAGTTTGGTTCTAACTTTCTACAACAGATATCCTTAAGATTGTCTATGTTTCGAGAAAAAATAAATAAATCTAACATCAACAAATAAATTTTGAGAATAAAATATCACTACGATTAATATGATATATCATAAAATATACCATCTGCAATGTGAAGCCGAATGCTTCTACAAAAGCATATACTGTACACTTCAAATATCAGAAAAACTAGAACTTTCAATTTGTTTTTATTCAATTCAATCTTTAATCAACATTCAATTTTTTTTTTCATCTTACTGGCTCATATCTTACTAAAAAAATATCATATATCTTACCCTAATTTGCTAGTAAGAGACTACGCATTCTGCCATAAATTTCATTCAATTCCGTCTTTAATCAACAATCAATTCTTTATCATCACGGTGACTCATATCTTACGAAGTGTTGACACCATAGTGGACCAGACTTATTGGGCCATATACCTAAAAGCCCAAATACTAAAAATGGGCCAAGCCCACACAACCTACACAACCCTAACCATGGGTCAAACATGGGATGACATATGGACGCATCTTCACCCTCAATCTATGTGCCACATGTCAGCATTACGATCAAGGTGCATTTATCCCACATAAAAACTAATAAAAACGACTATATCACTCTCCCATACAAATAGGTGCACATTTCCCAATAAGGTAACTAATACTCACTATTTACTATTACTCTGTCAAATTTACCGTTTATTGTTCCCTCTTTCGAATAAAGTTAGTAACTTGACCATCGTAAGCCTTAGGTCGGCACCACACCGTTGCTCATCCCTAACGGAAGAGTCGCTACTCTTCTTAATCTACAGGTTACGAAGAAAAACATGATACGGTGATTAGAAGAGGAGTAATCCTAAATTAGAACAATTCGTGCTTCAATAGTTTGGCACCATCTGTGGGAATTCTTACTAAGTCTACTCACTCTCTACCGAGCCGAGCACACACTCGTCTAGCAGTAATCATGCTAGGCGATCAAGACCTTGGCGAAATTACGCTTGAAAAAGGATCCAGAGCACCGAGAGACAACTCTCCAAACTTCCTACAAATTATTGAGAAACTACGAAATGACATGGTCGGGGTGAAGTCTAAGGGCACACAGGTCTAGTGTAGATGCCAAGCACTCGACGAACGATACAACTAGGTGGCCAAGCAACTATAGACTACTTAGGACAACCTCATGGCCCACCGAGCTCGGGCTATGATCGAGGAGGCTGAGCAAGTGGTGGTCGAATGCGTCCAGCGGCTTTATTGAGCCGCGAGAGAAGAAAATCTCAAAACTCCCGGTCAACCAACTAAGAAGCCCTCTCTAATGCTCATTATCTCTGGAAAGGGACGGGCTGAGATAAGAATCTACCAAGATGCTCGTGACACTCTGAGCAAGGGATCTCTAATACACCAATCATCGATCGGTTACCATGACAGGGGTCACAACTCTCGACTAACCGGGAACAAGACCATTCTTCCCAAAGAGACATAGACCTCTCAATGGAATCCTACAGACACTAACCAGGTGAGGCACCCTTCACTTGACCCCATCCTGATCCCCATCATGGAATTCGAGGGAACCAGCTCCACACAGGATGATGAGAGCATTGCAGAGACTGCTTAGCATCATGCACTGCAGGGCGACCACCAGAACTCAAGGAGGAACCAGAATCCAAAGTAATGTCTTGATCGACCTCCCAAGTATACATCGAGCAGTCTCGACGTGTCGATAACTATCAAGAGGTACCTTTTGGGTCGGCACATAGGAAACACACCGAGCGATCTAGGGGACTCGACGATCATCAAGAGGCACCCTAGAACTCCTCATCTGGGAGGGACACCGAGCAGTCTCAATGGGTCGACAACCATATGGAGGAACCCATAACTCATCCCCCAACAGACACACCGAGCGATCTCGATGGCTCGACGGCCATCGGGGGGAACCCATAACTCATCCCCCAAGAAACACACCGAGCAGTCTCGAGGGGTCAGTAATCGTCGAGAGGCACATCACAATTCCTCCCCCAAAAGATACACCGACTGGTTTGGATACCTTGACCGAGGAGCCTCCTAGCCATCCAAGGCTAACTCACTCGTCCAACACCTACTATACCGATTAAGGGCAGTGCAGGCCAAGGAAAAGCAGTTGACAAGGTCGGTATAGGGAATAATAAGCCACGGACCCTTCATCGAGAGGATAACCCAATTCAGGGACAACAATGAGATCAAGCCTCTGAAGATTCCACTCTACACTGGGAAAGGAGACCCGATCACACATGTGAACAACTATCAGTCAGCCGTAGCTTTCAAGAATCTTTTAGATGAAGCACGATGTCTAATATTCAACTCCACGCTGATCGAAGCTACCATTAATTGGTTTTATAGACTCGAGGCTAGAACCATTGATTCCTTCGAGCAGCTCAAGACTACTTTCATGAACCAGTTCATGATCTAGAATGACCATCTATTCACGACGGAAGACCTCTTCCAACTAAAACAAGGAACAAACGAACCACTGTAGAAGTACGCAACTCGATTCAGCCACGAGTACTCTCGGTGCACCGAGATAGACGACAAGGCGACCTTTACGGCTTTCAAGGGCGACCTCCGAGAATCTCCCTCCAGGTACGCTACTAATACTCAAGGTTGATCCACTTACAATTAAATAATGAAACAGGCAACAATACATGCCAAGGCCGAGATACTGAATCAAAAGGAAGACATGCCTCAAGCTAACAAATACCAGTCACTGGTAATTAACTCGATTAAAACTTACCAACCTAGCAGTCAAGGCTAGTAGTAGAGCTCAGAGCAGCGTCCCAACAATCAAGGACAACATGACACGACCCATCTCAATCCCCCTGGGATTACCATGGGATGTAACAACCCGTACCTTCAAGAAGGGTACAAATGTAATTTGGTAAAAGAATTATATAAAAGGACGATTTTGCCCTTGTGAATAGTGTGTCAAAAGTTGACTTTTTGATTTACAGGTTGGACGAGTGTTGACCATTGATCGTGACGTAGTATAGGACGTCACGAGTCCGTAGACAGGTGGCATGTCCGATTTGGACAATCGGAGAAAGAGTTATGATGTTCGGAAGAATGAGGACGTTATCGTAATTTTGACTAAATAGAGGAAAATGTTGACTTTTTAGTGGATTTTTGATTTTCACGTAGACCGAGGATCGTTAGATAGCTCTCGACGTCCTGAGTACAACGACAGGCGGTACGCTGTCATCGGACGTCGGACGGAATAGTTATGGGTCTGGAAAGTTGAAGGGCAAAATGGTAATTTCTAAACTTAGGGGCATTTTGGTCTTTTTCCTTTAGGACCAATCAGATAAGGCAACTTGTTTGAGTGGGATTGGATATTTAGGTTTTGGTCCATAGGAATTGGACACGTGGTAGTGCCTAGATGGTTCTAGGATTGTTTAGTGTACACACGGGTATAACTTGTCTCATTTCAAACCGTGCAAATTGGTTTGAGAAACAAAAAATAGAGAGTGAGGCGGTGAAGAGTTTGATCGATTCAGGTTGTGTGTGAGAGCTTTGGTGAGTTGTGAGAGTGACAGAGAGAAGAAGGAGAACTGGTGAGTGGTTGGGGGAGTGAAATCGTGCTAGAAACACAGCGGTGGTGAGGTTTGATTTTCAGAGAAAACAGAGAGAGCTGTGGGAAAGAGGTGGTGGTTGTGCCATGTTTTGGCTCAATCCACGCTGAGAGGAGGCTAAGACGGCTGCAGGGGACTCAGTGGACACCGTGGTACACGGCTGTGCAGACGGCGGAGGACGAATCGAAGGTAAGACACAAATCCCCTGTTTTTCCCGTTTTCTTCATTTCGAAAGTCGTGGACTTTGGGTTAGAGTCGAGGACTTCGGTGAGTGGTGTGAGGCTCAGGGAAGTCCTAGGAGTCGTCTCGGATGATCGCCGTGATGGGGGAAGGTCTGGGTGGCCGGAGACCAAAACAGGGCTAACGGGCAGTTTTGTTTCGAGGTTGAAGACGACGGGTTTCAGGCCTTGATTTCTGGGTTTTAGGACGGGAATGGATTGCTGGGAACTGGACGAAGCTTGTGGGATTGAAATGGTGGAAAATCATGGAGGAATTGCAGAGAACCGGTCACGCCGGTTCAGTATAGTCGAACCGCTGACTCGAGGAAGACGGTGACACTGTAGCAGCGCGTGAGGCCCACGCGCATCCATTTTGGGCGGCGCGTGAGGGCGCGTGGGGAGGATTCTGAGGAACCTTCCAACTTGGTTTTTGGTCTAAATGTTGTAAGGAATCTATTGGGACAAGTTTCGGGAAAATCGGATGTTGTTTCGGGTTAGTTCGAGTATCCTGACGGTTTAGGGTTTAAAGTTAAATTACGTTAAATTCCCAAAAATTTGGGGAAATTAAGGTTAGCGTATTTGACGTATTATGACCCTATTTGGTGATTATTGACAGGACGAGAGACGCCTGAGACGGTCGAGGAGCGCACAGAGCGCGATTGACATGCCTAGCTGCTTTTACTTATGTTTTATGATTTTAAGTATGTTTTTATGCTTTTTAATGGTGATTATATGTGGTTGATATGTTTACACGTTTTTCGAGACATTTTTGGGTTTTCGCACGTTTTTCGAGAAAAAGCTGGATTTCTGATTTTGATGCTAAGCTTTTGTGTTTTCAATTTATAATTGTTTTCTGATGGTTATAAGTGGATTATGAGATATGATTTTGGTAATCATGGTTTTAGTTTTAAAATCGGATTTCGGGAAACGAGATTTAGTTTTAAAGTCGGAAAAGTGGAATTCTGGATTTGGGTTCGAAATGACGGTTCTGGTTGCTGGAAGGACATCAGACCAGTGATTTCAGATTCGGGTTTGGAGATGGATTTAGAATTGGTTTTGGATTGGATTTGCTGGATCTGGATATTGGGTTTAAAGACCCGGATTCTGATTGACGGGGGACGGACCCGGATTGAGTTTAAAGACTCGGGAGTTTAAAGACTCGGATATTTACGATATTACCCCCGTAGGCCTATTGAGTTTAAAGACTCGGGAGTTTAAAGACTCGGATTACATTTGAGGCCTGGTTTGATTTTAAAGACTCGGATAGACCCAGCAGGTTTGATCAGACTTGACATATGTGGAATATGTTTTTCTGATATGATCTTAGCATATTTGTTATGCTGTTTTATGTTGTGGTTTTCTGATACTTCGTTAGGCATGCATACTTTATTTTAAAACGGAGGGAAAAATCTTATTGTTTTTCTTAATCCTTGTTGTTTCTAAATCGTGTTTGAAACTCTTATTCCTTTTAGTCCACTCACACTTTTTGGTTTTTAACTTTCCCTCTAGGTCGTGGTGATAGCGCTGGAGTGAACGTTGAGGTAGGGACCGAGGCATAGAGCTTTACGACGTTCTTCCGTTGCAAGATTAGCCGAGTAGGACTTTTGTGCCTGTTTTTTATAATGCTATGCTCTGTATTACGGTTGTATTATATTTTCTCCCTTGTATGATAGTTATGCTTATGGTTATGTCGTGGTTCTTTTGGTACTATAAGTGTGATTGTCAGACGGGAGCAGGGTTCGTCTCGGATATCGAGGTGATATTTGGGATGGGTCCTGACAATTGGTATCAGAGCCAGATTTTTTGGTTTTTGTCGGAACGCGGTTGTATTTAGGTTGTTTTACTAACTCTATGCCTCTTTCAGCGTACTATCGACCATGCCTCCGAGACGTGAACCCCCTCCACGACCAAAAGACGTGGCGAGAGAAGCAGAGAGTGCGTCGATAGAGCGAGCCCAGCAGCTCGGTGCTACTACGTTTAGTGGTGGGGCAGACCCAAAGGAAGCCCACCGATGGATCACCCGGCTTGAGCGGATTTTCGGGGTGATGCATTGTTCTCTAGGGGATCGTGTGTTGTTGGCTACGTTTCTGCTAGACGGCGCAGCGTATGAGTGGTGGTATACGCTGGAGTTGTCAGGTTGGGATGCTCATACTATGACATGGGAAACTTTCCGGGAGCGGTCTTTGGATCAGTATTACCCCCGCTCTTTCCGAGATGCCAAAGAGGCGGAGTTCCTTCAATTGAAACAGGGGAACATGACAGTAGCTGAGTATGAGCAGAGGTTCCAGATGTTGTCTCGATTCGCTCATGCATTTGTGGCAACCGAGGCTGAGAAGTGTCGTCGGTTTGAGTTGGGTCTTCGAGGAGAAATTCGAGCCATAGTGACAGCCGGCTCATTTGCTACCTTCAGGGAGTTGTCAGACGCTGCTGTGAGAGTGGAGGCCAGTCTACCTGCCCGGCCACAGTACTCGGGCAGTGTACGACGCCGCGAGCATTCTTTTCCTGGAGCGTCGAGTCAGAGGACCCCGAAGCGGGGCAACTATGGTGGTACTTCATCGGCTGGTGGTGCGCGGTTTGGCAGGTCAGGCAGTTTTCAGGACTCTGGATTTCGGGGAGCTAGAGCACAGCCGACTCCTCAGGCGAGTGCGACTTCTGTTGCTTCTACTGGGAGACATACCGATGGACCCGGGAGAGATGTCTGCTATTACTGTGGAGAGTGAGGCTACTTTCAGAGAGAGTGCCCATTATTAGCCCAGGAGGGTGGAGCAGGCCGAGGTGCAGCAGAACCCGGGCAGAGTACTGCATCTGTATCAGGGGCAGCAGGCCCTAGAGGTGGCAGTGGTGCTACGAGCAGTTCTAGAGGGCGCGGTCGGTCATCAAGACCTCAAGCGCGAGTTTTTGCTATGACCCAGCAGGAGGCCAGATCAGAACCTGGAGTGGTGACAGGTACACTCACCATACTTGGCAACACTGTTTTTGTTTTGATAGATCCCGGGGCTACTCACTCATTTATAGCCCGGAGTTGTAGTCTGGTGACGGAGAGAGAGGTGTCTACCTTGGATTGTGCTTTAGGGGTGAGTACGCCTACTGGAGAGGTGTTGGTAGTGACTCAAGTTTTGAGAGAGTGTCTGGTGATGGTAGGGGAGGTTGAGTTATTGGCAGACTTGTTACTGTTGGATCTACAGGACTTCGATGTTATTTTGGGTATGGACTGGTTAACTAGACATCATGCTTCTATCGAGTGTTTCGATAGAAAAGTGACCTTTCGGAGTCCAGGATTACCAGAGACCACATTTCAGGGTGATCAGCGTGCACTCCCTACAGGAGTTATTTCAGAACTAGAGGCTAGCAAGTTGTTGCGTAAGGGATGCCAGGGTTACTTAGCTCACGTGGTGGATACACGTGCTACGCTAGTGAGGGCGGAGGATATACTAGTGGTACGGGTGTTTCCCGATGTCTTTCCCGAGGAGTTTCCAGGATTACCACCTCATCGAGACATCGAGTTCACGATTGATCTTCTTCCAGGTATGCATCCCATTTCACAGACTCCTTACCACATGGCACCTGCAGAATTGAGGGAACTAAAGGCACAGTTACAAGAGTTGGTCGATATGGGATTCATTCGACCGAGTATGTCACCTTGGGGAGCGCCAGTACTGTTTTTCAAGAAAAAGGATGGAGGTTTGAGATTGTGTGTTGACTACAGACAGTTGAATAAGGTAACCATTAGGAATAAGTATCCCCTACCCCGGATTGATTACTTGTTCGACCAGTTGAAGGGAGCACAGTACTTTTCGAAAATTGATCTTCGCTCAGGCTATCATCAGCTACGGGTCAAGGAAAATGATATACCCAAGACGGCCTTTCGGACTAGGTACGGTCACTATGAGTTTGTTGTGATGCCTTTTGGGTTGACTAATGCCCCAGCAGTTTTTATGGATCTCATGAACCGAATGTTCCGGTCATACTTGGATCGTTTTGTGATTGTCTTCATTGATGACATCTTGGTGTATTCGAAGCGTGCGAAGGCGCACGAGAAGCATCTGAGAATAGTGCTTAACACCCTGAGAGAGCATAAGTTGTCTGCGAAGTGAGCAAGTGCCAGTTTTGGTTGACCAGTGTTGGTTTTCTAGGTCATGTGATTTCAGCCGAGGGCATCAGAGTGGATCCTCAGAAGGTTGAGGCGGTAGCAAATTGGGAACAGCCCAAGACGGTAACAGAGGTCAGGAGTTTTCTGGGATTAGCAGGCTATTACCCGGCGCTTTATTGAGGGTTTTTCGATTCTTGCTGCTCCACCGACACGATTGACTCGGAAGGGAGTTCGATTTGATTGGGATGAGAACTGTGAGCAGAGTTTCCAGGAGCTTAAGAGGCGGTTGACATCGGCTCCTGTGTTGGCTCTTCCAGACGACAGTGGGGACTTCGAGGTTTATAGTGACGTTTCTTTATAGGGTTTGGGCTGTGTGTTGATGCAGCACGGGAAAGTGATTGCTTGCGCTTCCGGCAGTTGAAACCCCATGAGATGAACTACCCTACTCATGACTTGGAGCTTGCAGCAGTAGTTCATGCACTGAAGATTTGGCAACATTATTTGTACGGCAAGAGGTGCAGGATTTTCACTGACCATAAGAGCGTGAAGTATCTGTTTACTCAGAAGGAACTGAATCTGAGACAGCGTCGATGGTTAGAACTGCTTAAGGACTATGACTGTACTATCGAGTATCACCCAGGAAAGGCTAATGTGGTAGCCGATGCTTTGAGCAGGAAGTCAGCTAGTTCTTTGTCGCATTTGAGGACAGTCGGGTTACCTTGTTGGTTGAGCTCCGCAGACTTGGAGTAGAGTTGATGGTGGATGGTCAGGGAGCACTCCTAGCGAGTTTCCACGTGCGACCTGTTTTGATTGATGAGGTTATTGATGCTCAGTTTGAGGACCACATTTTGGGCATCATACGGATTGAGGTAGAGGCTGGACAGAGACAGGATTTTGAGATTCACGAGGATGGAGCCTTGGTTAAGGATGGACGGTTGTGTGTACCTGAGGATGAATCACTGAAGAAGATGATACTGGATGAGGCTCACTGTTCAGCTTATGCGATGCATCCTGGTGGGACCAAGATA
Organism: Prinsepia uniflora; assembly: GCA_032719365.1. Lineage (NCBI taxonomy): Eukaryota > Viridiplantae > Streptophyta > Magnoliopsida > Rosales > Rosaceae > Prinsepia > Prinsepia uniflora. Next base: position 51,191,932 of record CM064863.1, on the reverse strand, counting down.
TATCGTACACTTCGAGAGCATTACTGGTGGTCAGGTATGAAACGTGAGATTGCAGAGTATGTCAGTAGATGCTTGATCTGTCAACAGGTGAAAGCCGAAGTGGCAGCGACCCTATGGAGCAATGCAACCTTTGCCGATCCCCGAGTGGAAATGGGATCACTTGACGATGAACTTTGTATTCAAGCTGCCCAGGACGCCGAAGGGACATGATGGTGTGTGGGTGATCGTGGATCGACTCACGAAGTCTGCTCATTTCTTACCAGTACGGGAGAACTTCTGGATGACACAGTTTGCACAGTTGTTTATTGATGAGATTATTCGGCTGCATGGTACTCCAGAGTCGATAGTCTCTAACAGAGATCCGAGGTTTACTTCGCGGTTTTGGCAGAGCTTACAGGAACATTTTGGGACAAAGTTGCATTTCAGTACTGCCTTTCATCCTCAGACCGACGGACAGTCTGAGCGGACCATTCAGATTCTAGAGGATATGATGAGAGCATGTGTCTTACAGTTTTAGGGTACTTGGGAGTCACATTTACCTTTGATGGAGTTTTCCTACTTAATGCAATGAACATTTTGGCACTATTTCGAGGAAATCGGATATCGTTTCGATAGTGTTCTAAGTATCCGAAGTTTTAATATACGTTTAAAATACCTATTTAAATCCCAGAAAATTGGAGAAAATTATACGAGGTATATTGGAATGTTAGTAACCCTCGATAATGATTTTGGACAGGAATGGTGACTTCCGAAATTTACGAAAAAACATGCATCTCGAAAAGTGAGCGATATGGACGGTGTGTGAGTGGACTTTTGTTTTTTTACCCAAAATGCATGCATATATGTTTTAAATGCTTTATGATATGATTTGAAATGATTTGGCATGATTGATGTTTCGATATGATGATTTCCGGATTTTGCGCGAAGGCCCGGGATTTGAGATTGGTTTTGACTCGGATTATGAGTCGGGAAATTGATTTGGTGAAATTGTAATGTTTTTGGATATACTTTATGGATTTATGTGAAAATGGAAACTGAGGTTGCGAGTTCATGGATTTGCGTGAAAATGATATTTTGGGCTTGAGACCCAAGTGGATAATGATTTTGACTCGGATTTGGAGTCACATGTAAATATGATGAAATTGATGATTTTGATTTATAAAGTGAATTCTGGACACTGTTTTTATGATGGATTTGTGGAACTTGCTTTGTGAAAGCTATGTTTTGGGCAGAGGCCCTATTGAAATGTTTTGATTTGATTTGAGACATGAATGGTTTAAAATGAGATTACTGGATTTGGTGACTGTTCCACATATACCATCCTCTGTGATTTTGATAGTCTCCTCCAGACGTCGTAGATCCTGGAGTGGTCCCGATCCACTACCTGGAAATGAGTACCCTCCGAGGGAGGCTCAATCTCAGGAGTGTGAGATTATGATGATATCCTCCAGACGTCGTAGATCCTAGAGATGATATCACCCCTGACGTCGTAGATCCTGGGAAGTACTCGGACGTGAGACACCCGAGTTTGCACGTGTTGCATTGATATCATGACGGGTTACTTGGATATTGAGATTGGATATTGAGGATTGGTGGTATTATGATTTATTGATATTGGTGTCCAGATGCTTTATATCATGAACTGATTGATGAACATGAGTTTTATGGATCATGGGAAAACATGTTTTGATTTTATTGGTCCACTGTTCATACTTTGATTTATTTCACACTATGACTCATGTTTTATGATATGCATGCATGTTTATGAAATGGAGGGTAAGAATGTATTTTGATAAATGTATTTCTAAAACTTTGTTTTATCCACTCACACCTTTTCTATTTTATTGACCCTCCAGGTCGTGGCGCGATGATCGATGTTATTCGAGAGGTGGAGGCATGAGTGGGCACAGGTGCGATTATCCCTTGTTTGGCAAGTGCTGAGGGTAATTTTGGAACTTCAGTTAACTTGTCAGACGGGAGCAGGACCGGGCACAGTTATCTATGTCCTTCAGGGACGGGTCCTGTCAAATTGGTAACAGAACCAGGTTGCTGATTCTGTTGCCACGTCATGCCTCCGAAACGTAAGCCTCGTGCGCGACCTGGTTATGAGACGGGTATACGAGGGTATATTAGACCTTGTGATAGATCTCAGAATGAGATTGACCCTGGATTAGGGGACAAATGTTAATCAGTGTACACTATTAAACACGGATTTGTGTGGGTCCCAATAATGAATGAGCCCAGGGGCTAGAAAGGTAGCACAATTGGGCAGATTGGACCGGGGATGAGATTATTCTCAGTGAATTCCTTAAGTGGAATGTGTGTTTAACGAGTCTAGAATATGATGGGATATCCCTTAGGCCTTATAGGTCGTATAAAATGTGGCTCACCACCGGTAATTGCTTGGTGAGTGGGTATGCTAATGATGGCATGGATGATTGTTATGAGATTGGACTCAAAAAGAGTCAAGTTTTGGACTCAAGAGGAGTCGAAACAGAAAAAAAAAATGGGACTCAAAGTGAGTTAGGATATTGGTTAGGACTCGAGATGAGTCATGGTATCAAGGCTCGGGATGAGTTGTATAGGTTGAATATAACTATGGTTTCTGACACGGCCGACCCTTGATTGAGGAATGTTTGGCACCTGGAATGCCAAGGACTAGTATAAGACCAAGATACTGATTGGGTTGTGAATTTATGGATTGGGCCTTGTTTAAACTTGTTTACTGGACTTCTGGATTTGGATGGGTCGTGTCAATTTCACTTAGCAATTGAAGCTTGGGGTAGAGAACCGTAGTACACAGAGAATTGGACTTAGGAGATGGTCCAGTGCAGTGGAATGCCAGTTGGGTCCACTGGGTGATAAAATGTTAAGGTTAACAGTTCATAATTGTAAGTCGTCTGGTCACATCATAAAGAAATGATTATATCGATTGATAAAGTGATAAGGCAATTTCGGCCAAGGGATTTCTTGGCACCTTACCCTTGGCTTGGCACCTCATCGTGACTGAGTCAGACACTCTGAACTTAATTCGAAGCTTAGTCAAACCGTCCTCGATCTCTCAATTAACCATCTCGTCCACTATGAACGCAACATTCACAAGCGGCACGACCTGGGGACCGACTGCTTACTATATGGGCCACATTTGGGGATGTGCGGCACTAAATATGACGACCATAAGTAAGCTTTAAAGTCCTATATACCCTCTTCTCTACCAAGGTCTTGGTATCGACAAGAACATTTCCTCCGCTAGACCTTTCGGCCACCTCTACTTCAAGGACCGACTCCTTATGACTGGAGAACTCTTGACCACTTCCTTATTCGGTTGGGTCTTATTTTCACACTCTCTCGAGCTTGACTCGTCCTCATTTCCAAACCGAGTAGGCTCTGCAATTTCAACGCTCTAAGTCGAGGCTCGTCGACCACTAAGTTGTAACATTTCCCTACCTCCAAGTCACTATTCTCAAACATCTGCAAAGAAAAAAAAACTCAGAGGGCCGACCCTACAAATTGAAGATCAGAGCACTCATCCTATCGAGTTCATGCCCAGTTCTTCAACAACGCCTAATTCAATCGAAAAAAAAAAACTAGAAGGAAAACCACTTACCGTGTATTTTCAAGGCGGAAGAACCACATCGAAATTGCACTATCATGAAGACCACCACAGAGAGATTGTCAAAAATTGCCTTGACAAACCGATAGTACTTAGTTTAAAACTCAAGAAATAAAAAGTGAGAAAAGTGGTAGAGGACCCTCTCCTATTTATTGAGAATAGCGAGGACAACGAGGTGTCACACACCTCAGTAGCCAACACGTGTCACATTAGAACACATCTGACCGATACGTGTAGCTGACAAACTCTTAGAAAGGCTAATTGACATACATCTTGGACAAGTAAGCTAGCCTTGGAAAAGAAGGCCGACAAACTCTGAACTAAATTCAATAAGGAAACATCTAGTGTAAGGACCCGTCTCGAAAACTGAGATTAGAATAGTGTTTAATGAAGAATTAGTAAAGTTAATCGGTGATTAGTTGGATGCTTACGGACAAACGGTGCGAAATGACGATTTTGCCCCTGAAATTAGGCAAAAAGTTGACTTTTCGTTCAGGCGGTCAAATGGACTTTCCACCAATGACTGTGACGTAGTTCGGAACATCACGAGTTCATAGACAGGTGGCACGTCCGATTCTGACATTCGAGGAAAAAGTTATGACGTTCGGAAGTTCGAGGGTAATTTGGTAAAAAGGGGTAATTTGTCGACTTTTCATACGACGTGGCTTTTTCACTTAATTCAAGGACCGTTAGGTAGATCTCGATCTTCTGAATACAACGACAGGCGGCATGAGACAATTGGAGTTCAGACGACGGAGTTATGGGTCTCCGGAATATGAGGGGCAAAATGGTAATTTGTCATTCAAGGGCAATTTGGTCTTTTCACTGCCTAAGGATCTGTGCCCAGTAAAATAGTGCCACTTGGTGTCTTGGGGATGTGCCTACTGGTCTTGGGACACTTGTCCCTTGCTGGAAGGTCATAGAACCTCCTCACCGTCTATCCTAAGATCTCAGGTTTGTTTTAAATGGGTTTGCACGTTTGAAAGGAAAAACAGAGAGTGTGTGCGTGCAAATGAGAACCCACCCCTCTTCGATCTTCATCTAGTCTGCATAGTGTGTGTAGGGAAGTGAGAGCTAGATAATGAGGCAGGATGTAGTGCCACGGTGAGGAACAACCGTGGATGCTGGTGAGAGACCCATGAAGAAACAGAGCTACCATGAATCCAACCAATACCACCCTCTCGATTTCTCATCTGATGAGGCTAGTTTGTGAAGGAAAAAGAGTAAGGGAGGCGAGACAAGGAGGATGGAGGCCACAATCGTGCTTGACGATGACGGTAAGTGGTGACAACCCAAACATGCCCTGTTTCGGTTTTAACATGGTAAAACATGAATTTGTGGATAATAATGAGTTTTAACGTTTGGATGTGAGGTCTGGAAGTCAAGGAAGTCGATATGAATTGAAAACATGACCTGTGGTGACTTGTGGTGGCTGGGAAGGTGAGCACTGAATAGAGGACCTGTGTTCGATCAAACGCCGATTTGAAAGGTAATAAACCGGCCATACTTTCCTGTTTTAATTAACCAAATCGAACCTATAAGATTGGACAAACCTAATAAAAGAAAAAGGAGCAGATTTGGACTGGAATTAGGCAGTGAACCGCCCTCGACGGTTCGACCAAACCGGGTTATAATGAACCGGACCGGACCCGGTTCACCGTAGGACATGGATGAACAGTGCCTGGCGCGTGAGGCCCACGCGCAGCCCCTTTGGGTGGCGCGTGTGGGCGTGTGGTACGGTTTTTGTGGATGGTTCCAACATGACTTTAAAGTATTCGATGTAACGAACATTTTGGCACTGGTTTTGAGTCGATCGGACAGGTTCGGGAAAATAGTTAAAATTTCGGAAAAATTATGAGGCTTTAATATAAGCTTTATAAAGTAGTTAGTGACCTTTTTATGAGATTTGGACAGGTTCGGGAAAGTCGGTGATAGTGGATTAGCCGGGAACGGCATAAGTGCCCGCGTATCGAGGCAGCGGCGTAAACGGTCTATGAGTGGACTTTGCTTTCGAACTTATGATGCATGCATATATGTTTTTATATGTTTTCTATACGTAATTTCTATGTTTATGATTATGATCTTGATGATTCACGGTTTTACACATATTTCGAGATTCTTACGTATTTGCACGTTTTACGAGTTTCTGATTTATACTGTGATTTGATCATGGTTTTGATGATTTGATTTCGGGATTTGAAATATGATTTGATTTCGATGATTTCTAATGGATTTTGAAAAAGTGATTTCGAGCTTGGAGCCCTGTTCATGTGATTTCGATAAACGAGATTTCGATTTTAGAATCGGATTTTGGAAAGATGATTCTTGATTCGGTTTTGAAACTTGAAAGAGAAATTCTGGATTTGGGTTCGGGTTCGGGATGATGGTTCCGGATGCTAGCTTACGAAATCATTATTTCAAATTCGGATATGGATTTTCTATGGTTTTCACTTGGTTGAAAAATGGTTTTGGGTTTAAAGACCTGGAAAAAAGAAAAAGAAAAAAACTGGATATGGTTTTGAGTTTAAAGACTCGGTTGATTGACGGGGGAGGGCTCTAGATTGATATGTTTTGAGTTTAAAGACTCGGTTATTGTGATATCCCCTGAGGCCTGTTGATTGTGTTTTGAGTTTAAAGACTCGTTGATATCCCGGGAAGGCCTGATTATGCGCATGGTTTTGAGTTTAAAGACTCGGGCACACTTGAGATCCAGCAACTCGCATGATTGACGTTTTTCACTGGTTTTTCACTGGTTTTCAGATTTTTTGGGCAGTGACCCGGATGATTTGGATTTGATGAATTTTGGGGCTGAGTTCCGTACTTGATGAGGATTTATGATTTTGGACTGAGGCCCTGGATTTGAATTACGGATTTGAGAAAAGGAAAGGATTCTAGTTTTCAATAATGGTTTTCTTATCTTGGATATGAATGGTTTTATGGAATAGTTTGATATGCATGCATTGGTTTTAATGGAGGGTATAAAAGTACTTTCTTATAAACTGTTTTTTAAATGTACCATTTATTTTTGTCCACTCACATTCTTTTTATGTTTTCGATACCCTCCAGGTTGTCGAGGTGCGGGCTGTTGGTCTAAAGAGACGGAGACATCACACACGCGATCCACAGTAGAGTCTACGCGCTCTGGGGAGTCCGGACGTGTTGAATGGTTCGTTTGGAAATCCCTTGTCCGACTTATGTGTCACATGAAGGTTGGACGTCAGTTTAGCCTTCGTGTCACGCGTAAGTTAGATGAGAGCATGACTTAGCCCTCAATCCCGGGGGATTGAGGGTGAGTCGTGTCATCTAGGACCATACAAATCAGCCACCGAAGATACCATTGAGTGACATGCCACTTTGAGCTCCCGACCATCATCACCACCAAAAAAACCATGTCTAAACTTATCGCATATGCTGACTCACTGAGAGGACTTGAAAGTGCCAACCAAGCTACACGGATCCTTAGGTGAACGCCCACCAAACCGAGTACCATGCTGCACTTACTACATAAACTGACTCATTCACGGTCGACCACCATCGCATGTCAACTGAGCTAAGCAGACCACTTGGCGGATGGCAACCAAACCGAGTACCATGATACCCACACTACATGGACCGACACAATCATCACGGACTTACTTATCAGCCTCTAACAAACACACTGAGAGGTGAGAAACAAACAAGAAAGCATCATCTAGAACTAGAAAGCCGAGAGCGTAACACCAGTGGCCTACCACACGGACACCTACTATTGAGTACTTCCGAACTCAGGCATACGTGCAGCTCGGCGTCCTCTCTCGACTGAGGGACTTGGGGGACTACAAGTATACTTCTAACTGAGTCTGGAAGAGTAAGATAAGTCCCCAATCGAGAAATTCCACCTCGATCATGAACTTGAGGGACTTCTGTTGACACCATACTAGACCAAACTCATTGGACCATATACCTAAAACCCCAAATACTAAATGGGTTAAGCCCACACAACTTACACAACCTACACAGCCCTAGTAATGGGTCAAACATGGGATGACACATTGACTCATCTCTACCCTTGATCTACGTGGCACATGTTAGCACTACGATTGAGGTGCATTTATTCCACATCGAAACTATAAAAAAATGACTACCTTACTCACCCATACAAAAAGGGTGCATATTTCCCAACAAGGTAACTAATACTCACTATTCACTATTACTCTGTCAAATTTACCGTTTACTGTTCCCTATTTTGAACATAGTTAGTAACTTGACCGTCAGAGAGTCTTATGTCGACACCACACCGGTGCTCATCCCTAATGGAAAACCCACTACTCTTCTTAATGCACAGGTTACAAAAAGGAACACGAATCACCCGGTGATTGGACGAGGAGTAATCCTAAGTTGGAACATTTCGTGCTTCAACACAAAGAAAACTCATCTAACAAATGTGTCATTTTAGTCTCACAAACCCAGTAAATAAATAATGTGATTAATTTCAATCAATTTTAAATAAATTCAAGAATAAAAGTTTATCTCCACATTCTGCAAAAAATTAATAGTATCTTTTTCGAATCCTTGCAAAAAAAAAAAAAAACAACATCAAAATTTACAATGAGCCCACAAAATCCATATGAATAAGAATTTAAAACTAAATTGAAAAAGAAAACTTTACCATAATACTTCTCCAAAACATAAGAGTTTCTTCCATCTCAATCGAAAAACCGAATAAATTCACAAATATTATGACCTAGGAATTTGCAGAGAATCTCTTTCTTTTTCTCTAAAAATTGAAGGAAGAAACAAAATCGCCCAGTGAAGAATTAGAGTAGCTGAGTCTCAGCTTTGATCTTCGGAATCGCCCAAGAGTGTATATGACCCAAAGAAGAAAAAATAGAGATGAAAGTGGGGATGTTTTGGTTTGAAAGAAGAAGAAAGAAAAAGAAAAAGAGGTGTTGAGAAGAAAAAATATGAGGACAAGCCACAATATAAAAATTGTTGTCTCCGAGGATAAATAAGTCAATTGATTATTCGCATTAATGAAGAAGAAAAAAAAGAGTAAAATTGGAAAGTTATACCATAAAGGTAAATACGGAAAATTTACTACACATTGCACTGTTCAATGAACAGCATCAAACCTTGAGGCATTTTAGTATATGAACATAATTTTGGAATCCAAATATTCATGTGAATTTTAGGTATGTTTAGACCACCACATGGTACGTGGAATCTAAACATTTTGTGACATGTTTTATAAACACATAAATATTTCACCAATACTTGGATTAGAATACGATCAACATTTTTAATATGCACTCCTTAAATTTAAAATATTTCGAATGATAATTAAAAATGAGATATCTACACAAATAAAATCTTACCGCCAAAATTATATGACATTTGATTGTCGCTCTCTTTATCTTCAACTATGGCCCATACAAAAGTGTTTCATTTCAAAATTTATCAATAGTAACCTATTATCATGTATTTACAAAGATGTTTGATTATTTTCTTTAAACATACCAAGAAAAAATAGAAAGAAACATTAATTTTCTCTTGCTTTTTAATAAAAGAAAAAAATTCGCTTAGGCTGATCCAGTAATTCAGATCGCGAACAATATCCTATCCGTATCCAGGACAGCGATATCATCTTTCCAAACATAAAAATTGGCGGCCGGAAGCGCACATGAGCGCGAGCCATTTTCCCCGAAATATAAATCCGATAAACCTAAAAGCACTTGTCTCGCTGGCTGCCTTCATTTTCAGTGTCCCTCCACTCCCTCTGCCTGCTCTTTTCCCTCTCTTTTAGACCACATTGAATCTCAGTCTTTAATATACCCTAAAAGGCTAAAAACGCTAAGGTACCCATCTCTTTCTTTTCAATTTTTGCTTCATCTTTTGCCTATTTTTCCCAGTGTTAGGGTCTTATTTTGTTTTTGCTGATCTTGCTTTATTTTGAAATATGTTGAAGCTTCTAAAGCTCATTCATTTTCTTCTTAAGCTCATTCATTTTCTTCTTTTATTTCTTGTTTGTTATTGGTTGGTTTTTCATTTGGGTTTATACTTCTTTATACTCTTATAAAGTTCTGATTAGTTGCAGATCATATTTGCTGTGGAAGTTTGAATCGTAGTGGTGGCTTTGATAGTAAAGTGGCTGTTGTTTTCTAATTTTTTGGGTTTTTTTTTTAATGAATTTCCCCATATTATTTAAGATGCTATGTGGGCTATGCGACAAGAAAGTCCGATTTTTCATTTTTAGACTTGTTTTTACATGTAGAATGTTGATTCTATGCTCAGCTGGTTATTTGAAAATTTTAGGTCTAGTTTTGGATAATGAAGTCTCATTGAGATTATTGGATTTATAGGCAATAGAGGCAAAACTGCAAGTCTAAGTTTATGTACCCGTCTGTTTGAGTTTGAGTTGGAGATGAGAAGAGACCAAGTAAATGTGACCGTTTGCAGTGGGACGAACCCAGTGACAAGGAGCTGTAGGATTATAAAATTAGTACGGGATAATATAGCAGGCTATTGGTGTTATATTTTTGGTTTTATGAGAGAGAGCATACATGTTGTGACTGTCTAATTGTCAATTTTTAGTTCTTGGTTGCCTTTAAACCTGTAGATGGAGATAGATGTAGGATGGAAAGTTATCTAAAAACCTAGGAAAGGAAAATGATATATATATATATATATATGTGGAGTCTTTATCTGTATGCGAATATATTCAATGTACTACAGGATTTTAAGAAGCATAAAAATCCCTCCTATCATCTTTTTTATTGTACGCCTGTGGTTTTTCCATATGAACTTTTCTCTAAACCCTCAGTGTACACATGCACCTAGGTTGGCACTTGTGTACACCTGTCTTAGATTAGAATGACTAAACGGTTAAGTTAGTGATCTGTCCTAGATTGTGTTAGCAATAGGACACCGGTCCTATTTTAGATGGAGATAAAAATCAGTTAAGGAGATAACTGTTTTGTCTTATCTCCTTAACCAAACTTGTATAAAAAGGCTTTTTGGTATGAATACAAACACACGGTTATAGAAATTCTACATGGTATCAGAGCCATTTGTTTGATCACCATAACCTGATCCTTCACCCTTTCTACCATGGTTGCCAATTCCTGTTTTTCTCCATCAATCTCCCCTACTCATGTTTCTAATCTGGTTCCTATCAAACTAATTGAAACCAATTACCTCTTGTGGGAAAGTCAAATTAAACCCTTCTTGATTGGCCATAACTATTGGTGATTCATTGATGGCACCCATTCTTCTCCTCCTCCCACCATCGTACCTTCGTTGTCGCCTGAATCTTTTCCCCAATCTGATCTTACTGCCTCTTCTCTCACTCCTCCTGAACCCGTGCTAACCTTGCATATCAACAATGGTTTCAAATTGACCTGACCTTGGTCAGTATGATTCGTGCAACCCTCACTGAACTTGTTATGTCCCAGGTTATGGGTCTCAACACTTCCCATGCAATTTGGGGCTGTTTGCGCCAAAACTTCTCCAACAATCCCTTGCCAATGCCACCAACCTTCGCTTTCAAATCATGTCCCTCACCAGAGGTTCCAAAACAATCTCTGACTAGCTTAGTCAAACCAAAGCCCTTGTTGATTCCTTTGATGCCATTAATGAGCCTTTCTCACAAACAGACATTATCATTGTGTCCTATGTGGTTTGGGACCCGAATACACTATGCTGGTAACGGCATGCTGAATTTCTCACCCCTTCCTCCCTTCTTTGATCTAAGAGCACATCTACTATCCTTTGAGGCCCAGCAAACCTTGACTTCTACATCAGCACCTCATCCCAATGCCCTCTATGTCTCTCCTCAACGCCCTACCGTGCCTCCTCTTACCCAAGTCTACTATACTACTCTTGGTCGTCAGAATTTCCACCGTGGCTCCCGCCCAAGCCGTGGCTCTAGACAATTCTATCGCCATGGTTTTGGCAGGTCCAACACCCCAAACACAGCCCCTGGAGTACTTGGCTCCTACCCTGCCCCTGCACCCCGCTCTACTGGACCACAGTGTTGGTCTTGCGATTGGTTTGGTCACATTGCAGCCCACTGCCCACATCTCTCACCCTGGCAGGATCATGATCTTCCCCTGGCGTTTGCTGGTCTTCATCTTGCCCAAGTTTCTCACCCCAAATGGTACCCGGACAATGGTGCTACTCACCATGTCACCATGGCCTCTGCCCCTCCCAGCCAACTTGCCACACCCCAAACTTATCAAATCATGGTTAGCAACGGTACCACTTTGCCTATCACTCATACTAGTAATATATCCTTCTCCTCTTGTCCTTATCTCTTTAACCTCACTGATGTACTCCATGTTCCCTCCATACGTAAAAATCTGCCCTCTGTCGCCCAATTTACCCAGGACAATTAAGTTAGTCTAACTTTCTACACCACCCACTTTTTCATTAAGGATTTAACAACTAGAGCTGTTCTTTTTCAGGGCCAATGTAAAGGAGGCTTGTATCCCATTCCTTCGAGTCCCAACCTATCCCCTCAAGCCCTGCTCACTACTGCACCCCCTAAAAAATATGGCACCAGCACCTCGGCCACCCTTCTACGCAAGTCCTGTGCTAGCTAGCCACTCAAACCAAGCTTTACTCTCCTACTTTAAATTCAATGTTCCGTAATCAATGTGCCTTAAGAAAATCCCACCGATTATCTTTTTCCCCTGTTGACCACAAAGCAATAAAACCGTTTGATCTTATTGACTCTGATGTTTGGATGTCTCATGTCCCTTCCGTTTCTGGGTTTCGCTATTATTTACTAACAATTTTACTAGATACTCAAGGGTTTTCCCTATTCGCCTTAAATCAGAAGTCTTTTCACAATTCTCCAATTTCTTCTCATATGTTAAAAATCACTTTGCCGCCACCATTAAAAACGTCCAATCTGATGGTGGCGAGGAATATGCCAACCACCAGTTTCAGGATTTTTGTTCCCACAATGGCATACACCACCGATTTTCCTACTCACACACTCCTCAACAAAATGGTCTGTAAAAACGGAAGCACAAACATATCTCAGAAATTGGTCGTACCCTATTTCTCACTGTTGGCCGACCTTACTGTTATTGGGCAGAGGTGGTTACCACAACAACCTTCCTCATCAATCTACTCCCTACATCCATCCTTCAATGGTCTTCACCCCACTTTGTCCTTCATGATACACCAGCCCCATATCACATCCTCAAAACCTTTGGTTCTGCCTGTTTTCCCTACCTTGGTGACTACACCAAACACAAACTTGAGCCTCACTCTTTTTCCTGTGTGTTTCTCGGCTATAGTCCTCATCATTCAGGTTACCGTTGTTTGCACGCCCCTACATGACGTGTTTATATAAGCCGGCATGTCCTCTTTAATGAAACTGTGTTTCCTTGTCCCGAAAAACCTAACCCTTGCCCAGATTTCTCCTTTATTCCCATCGTCACGAACTCAAATATCATGGGCCCAACATACGGGCCCAAAACCACCTAGGTCAGCCCAGCAGTTGAGTCTAACCTTCACTCAGCCCTAATCCAATCTCCCAATCCTACTTTACCTCCACCACCATTTAACGCCAATTCATCCTCCACCCCAATATCTGAAAATCCTCCACTAAACACGTCTCCTTCCACCACTTCTACCTCTGTTTCTAGTTCTTCGTCCCCTTCCCCACCCACCACCAGAAATACCCATCCAATGATCACACGCAGCAAAGTAGGGATCTGTAAATCCCGTCACTTACTTTTTACAAGTCACTATCCTCTACCCCAATTTTTTCCTACTCTTAAGGAGTCCCTCCCAGAACCCCCCACATATAAACAAGCTTACTGCTACCCCAATTGGACGAGGGCCATGATTCAGGAATATACTGCCTTGAAAAACCAACAGACCTGGTTCCTTGGCCCCCTTCCTCCTCATGCCACTGCCATCAGGTGTAAATGGGTCTATTGTCTCAAACAAAAGGCTGATGTCACCCTTGAAAGATACAAGGCACGTCTGGTGGCCAAAGGCTTTCACCTAACCGAAGGCTTGGGACTATCATGAAACATTCAGCCCCGTTGTCAAACTAGCAACTATTCGTGTGGTTCTAGCTGTTGGTGTCTCTCTTAATTGGCCCTTGCGCCAATTGGACGTCACCAATGCATTCCTACATGGTCATCTCACTGAGGAGGTCTATATGACAGCCCCCAGGCTTCGTTGGTCCACAACATCCTCACCATGTCTGTTGATTGCACAAGGCCTTGTATGGCCTCAAGCAAGTCCCTCGTGCCTGGTTTGCACGTTTCAGTTCCTTCCTTCTTCAGTATGGCTTCCACCAAAGTCGGGTTGATCCCTTTTTGGTTGTTCTCCATCTAAACAATATCACCATGTTTCTTCTCCTATATGTCGATGACATTGTTTTGACAGGTAACTCTCAAGTTGCTGGGTCTTCCTTCGAGACAACCCTGGCTCTTAACTTTGCCATCAAAATAGCCAACGACCTCCACTTCTTCCTTGGCGTTGAAGCAACCAAAACAGCCAACGGCCTCCACCTAACTTAGAACAAATACTGCATTGACATCCTCACTAGAAGTGACCTCACAGATTGTAAACTTGCCCTCACCCCAATGGCTGCCAAATAGAACCTCATTGTTGTTGTTGGCCAAATCTTACTAAATTCCACTCTTTATCGACAACTGGTTGGAGCCTTGCTCTATCTAACATTGACATGCCCAGATATCTCCTTTGTTGTCCAACTGGTTGCTCGGTTTATGAGCTCTCCCATTGACCTTCATTTCATTGTAGTGAAGCGTATCATTCAATACTTGAAGGGTACACTTGTTACTGGCATCCGCATCCAGCATTGAGCCTTCCCTCTTCACATCCGTGCCTTCTCTGATGTTGATTGGGCAGGTTGCCCTGACACCCGCAAATCAGTAATTGGTTTCTGTCTTTTCTTGGGTCCAAACCTAATTTCTTGGAGTGCCAAGAAGCAGAAAACAATCTCTTGCTCAAGCTCAGAGGTAGAGTACTGTGCTCTAGCCTACACATGTGCAGACAACATCTGGATCCTAAATCTTCTGTGAAAACTACAGATTCTGCCTCAAGTACCTATCCTGCTTTACTGTGACAACCTAAGCACCAAGTACATGACAGCCAATCCAGTGTTTCATGCTCGCACAAAACACATTGCCCGGGACTATCATTTTCTTCGTGAATGAGTTGCTTCAGGAACGCCCAAGTACAGTTTGTTCTCTCTGCACGTCAACTTGCTGATCTGTTCACCAAAGGCCGCCTAGTGGCATGCCATTGGCAACTTTCATCCAACCTAATCACTCAGAAGGTGCCTAGTCTGCGGGGGGATGTAGAACAATGTACACATGCACCTAGGTTGGCACCCGTGTACACCTGTCCTAGATTAGAATGACTAAACAGTTAAGTGATCTGTCCTAGATTGTGTTAACAATAGGACATCTGTCTTATTTTAGATAGAAATAGAAATCAGTTAAGGAGATAACTGTTTTGTCTTACCTCCGTAACCAAACTTGTATAAATAGGCCTATTGGTTCGAATACAAACACATGGTTATAGAAATTCTACAGATTGCTAGAAAGATGGGAGAGTGGAGAAACATGAATTCTTTTGCAGGTTTAGATAGTTGTGCTTCATCTAAAGTTCGAATTAAGTCAACTAGTATCATGCATATTAACTTTGTTTCTTCTGTTGTCAAGAGTTATGCTTTGGGTAAAGGATGTTGTTTCTGATTTCATTCCTGATAAATTTATCTGGAAAAACACCATGGCTATCAATTAAGTTTTGAAACTATTCAGTTATACTTAGGCGGCCTGTTTATCTGTTTATTAAAGTGCTGGGTGGTATTTTGCATTTATAGGTTTTGTTGCAATGGATGCCACAACTCTGAATACAGATCGCAGGCCATTTTCAATCAAACTATGGCCTCCTAGCCAAAATACAAGGCAAGTTCTTGTGAAACGGATGATGAATAATCTCAGTACTAAATCCTTGTTCACTGAGAAGTATGGATTTCTGAATAGAGAAGATGCTGAAGAAAATGCGAACCATATTGAGGATGTGGCTTTTGCTACTGCAAACCAAAACTATGAAAAGGAACCCGATGGGGATGGAAGTTCTGCAGTGCAGCTTTATGCCAGGGAATGTAGTAAGCTCCTGTTGGATGTTCTCAAAAAAGGAACTAAAAGCAAGGAGAGCGGCAAAGCAACATCTGATACTACACCCACTTTGTATTTCTTTGATATATCTAAAGGCCAAAGGGCGTTTATTGAGCCAGAGGAAGCTGAGGAGCTTTTAAAGCCATTGAAGGAGCCAGGGAATCCTTACACCAAAATATGCTTTAGCAATAGAAGTTTTGGTCTTGGCGCAGCCCGTGTTGCTGAACCCATATTAGTTTCCCTCAAGAATCAGTTGAAAGAAGTTGACCTATCAGATTTTATTGCAGGAAGACCAGAGGCAGAAGCAATTGAAGTCATGAACATATTTGCAGCTGCCTTGGAAGGTAGTGTCTTGAAGTTTCTGGATCTCTCTAACAATGCCTTGGGTGAGAAAGGTGTTAGGGCTTTTGGGACACTCCTGAAATCTCAACATTGCTTGGAGGAACTCTATTTGATGAATGATGGCATTTCAGAAGAAGCTGCTCGAGCGGTTTGTGAGTTGATTCCTTCCACGGAGAGGCTTAGAGTCCTCCATTTTCATAATAACATGACAGGAGATGAAGGTGCAATTGCTATTTCTGAGGTTGTGAAACATTCTCCCTTATTGGAGAATTTCCGTTGCTCCTCCACAAGGGTGGGCTCTGATGGAGGAGTTGCCTTATCTGAGGCACTTGAGACCTGTACCCACTTAAAGAAGCTGGACTTGCGAGATAACATGTTTGGGGTAGAAGGCGGAGTTGCATTGAGTAAAGCTCTATCCAAGCACGACTGTTTGACAGAGATTTATCTTAGCTACTTGAACCTAGAAGATGAGGGTGCAGTTGCAATCGCCAGTGTCCTCAAGGAGTCAGCTCCAGCACTTGAAGTTTTTGACATTGCTGGAAATGACATAACAGCTCATGCTGCTCCTGCTATAGCAGCTTGTATAGCTGCCAAGACACGTCTGACCAAGCTGCATTTGGGTGAGAATAACTTAAAGGATGAAGGCACCATCCAGATCAGCCAGGTGTTGGAGGGTCATGCCCAGTTGACAGATGTTGATATGAACACCAACTCAATAAGAAGAGCAGGGGCTAGGGCATTGGCACAGGCTGTGGCTCAGAAGCCTGGTTTTAAGTTGCTGAACATAAATGCAAATTTCATCTCTGATGAGGGCATAGATGAGTTGAAAGATGCATTCAAGAAATCTCCTGATGTACTTGGCTCTTTGGATGAGAATGATCCTGAGGGAGAAGACGAGGAGGAAGATACTGATGATGATGATGACAAAGCGTCTGGGGATGGCGAACGCAACGAGGATGAATTGGAACTGAAGCTGAAGAACCTCGAAGTTGGCCAAGAGGAACAGAGGTCCTCTGTTTAGGAGTTTTTTTTTTTTTTTTCTCTTCTTTTCTGGTTTTCTAATTAGGATTCCTCAGAATTATTATTACCCTCATTAATATCCGTAAGGTGTTACTTGCAGCTTTTAGGATGAATATTTTGTTGAACCTTAGTATTGCATATGGTGTTGGGAGAATTTGGCGTATTTGGATCTTTTACTGTCATTTGTTTTTAGTCGGTTTTTCTTGTTTGTTTGGAACCTTAGCAGTATGTATGTAGCATCATTGCTAATAGATGCTGCACCAGATTTCTAAAATTGTTAACTATCTGTGAGCTTATTCTGGGTAATATCTCTGAAATGCAGAAAACCCATTGCTGGCACCAGTTGTAAAGCCATGGATGAGAGAGGATGAGGATGAGAAAATAGACGCATTGTTTCAATGTAGATGAAAATTTATGAACGTAAAATTCACTGAACGGAATCAATGCCAAGGAAAGCATAATTTCCACTAATAAATTAGTCCGAGCTAGGTTTCTACAAATCAAATGCAGGCCTATCGTTAAAAACTCTACTTAAAAACAACCAATGGTCAATTTATACAATTTCCTACCATGATCCTATGATACATCTGCAGAGTGCCTATTGAGCCAGAAAGATACTTTCACAATCGTAAACCTAACTTCTTCACGTTGCTGCTCGTGAGCCAGACATCATACAAGGTCAGCATTGGCCATGAGCACCACCAGACCAGCTAGCCTACAAGGTCATGAAACATCTGCGCTGCTGAGAAGTACACAAATTCGCTGAACTCTGGTTACTGCTCAAACCCACGTACAAAATCGGCAGCTATAACAATGCTCGGTGAATATATTTGGTCTTGGAGGGTTTGCTGAGCAATTTGATTAAGAAGCCCATCCATTGCCTCTAACAACGGAATTCTGCCCTCTACCGTCAGAGGATGAGCTTGCGTTTAGATAGCTTGACCTCTTCTTTCTGTGTATCTTGAATGTCAAAATAGGCGCCCTCGTACCGCTTCCTTCACCTGCATGACTTTCAGGGTCGTCCAGTTTTAGCCTTTCAAACTTGTGTCGCTTTGAGGGTGGGGTCAAAGCATAGGTATCATCATCCCCAGCTTGCTCACTCACCAAGTGCACGCTTTCAATCAAATTTGTCTCTTTTTCTTCTTCCTCTCCATTATCACCAACCAACACACTGCTATCTGATATAAGATGATTTATTCTCTTTCCCCTACCTGAAAGCTTCGATAAGTCTGCTCCATTTTCAACAGCTTTCATCCACTGCAAATCACTTAGGCCATCATCATAAGACCTCACCTCCTTTCTTCTCCGCTTCCCTGTGATTCCGCTACTATCAAAGCCTTTGGAAGCAATTTGCTTATCGGGTGCTGAATATGCCCACTCAGGAACCTCATGTTCTTCCATAAGCCGAGACCTGTAGTTCTCCTGACGCCTTCTCTTCTCATCCATCTCCTCAAACATCCAGAACTCTTCATCTGACCTGGCAGCAAGGCGGTTGATTTCCCGCTCGCTTGGTACGTCCGTCCCAAGTGAGCTTGTACCCTTGCGCATGATTTCCTCCAACAACTCTCTTCTATCCTGAGCTGCACGCACAATGTACGTCTTTTGTCAGAATATTAACCATACCGCAGGTTTAAATACAGACAACTTTTCGGTATTCAAATGAAATTCAAGTGCAACAAACCTGTGGAAGTTGTATTGAACAGTCCAGCTTGGATGACCTTGGCATCTATGCCCATCTTCTGTTTCGCACGCTCTAAAATTACTTCTTCAATTGATCCAACACTTACCAACACGAATACTCTAACTTCTTTCTTCTGACCTATACGATGAGCCCGATCCTCTGCCTGTTGGTCCATCTGGGGATTCCAATCACTGTCAAAAATGATAACTGTATCTGCTGATTGTAAATTCAAACCAAGGCCTCCAGCCCTAGTGCTCAACAGAAACATGAAGTAAGGTGAATCCTTAGCGTTGAATTTCTGTAGCAGAGTCCCCCTTTCCTCAGTTTTTGTTGAACCATCTAGTCGCATATACTTATAATCGTGAAGTTGCAGATAAATTTCAAGAATGTCCATGAGACGAGTCATTTGTGAGAAAAGCAGGACTCTGTGCCCTGCCTTTTTGAGTTTCGGGAGTAAACGATCGAGTAGTTCAAATTTTCCTGATGCTCTGGTGATCTCCTCCTTGCGCCACATGTTATAATCTCCCACAACGAAAAGGTATGGGTGGTTACAACACTTCCTGAGCTGCATTGTTAGGTTCTGCAAGCTCTTTGATTTTCCAGAACCTAAAAACAAAGTTCCCATCAGTAAATTTTAACAGATGCAATAACCATAGCAATTTATAGTCTCTGTTTACGGATGTTGACTGTCCACATTGTTATTAGACTTATTTTATAATTTTATTTTCAACTTAATTTAGTGTATAAGAAGAGAAACACAGGAAGATTGTTCAGAGGGTTTCCGGGAAAAGAAGGGAGTAGGGAGGAAGGGTACATACCATTATCTAGCCCCACTCTACCAACATCCGTAACCTGTTGATAATATACTTTCTGCCATGCTGACATGTCACATTTCAGCAAGACTTGAGATTTTCCAGGAAGGAATTTCTCCACCTCGTCTTTTTTCCTTCTCAATATGAATGGCCTTATAACCTAAAACATAAATCAATTCCATAAAAATAAATGCGAAAAAAAATAAATCAGAAACTAGGAGCAAGACTCACTTGATGTAGACGGCGAATGATCAATAACTGTTCTTCATCGGTCAGAGAAATACTACCCCGATCCGCAAAAGGTGCATTAAACCACTCCTCAAAATTCTGAACCGAATTAAAAATGTGTGGGAGGAGAAAATTAAGCAAAGACCACAACTCCTGCAAGCTATTCTGTATTGGGGTACCAGTCAACAAAAGTCTGCGTTGCATACCATAACTGCGAACATGTGAAAATTCAATTAAGCCTTCATATCATTAAACAGATTTTGAACAGCAGAAACAGACCCAAAACACCTTTTGAATACATGGAATAATCGATCAAATGACTTATTGGAACTGCAAATTCATTTATCTTTTGTAAGGTTGTAAAATAAGGCAATAACTTGCATTTAACTTCATGAAGCAAATATTTGTTTTCATATCTTTCAAAGTTTGTTTACTTAAGGCTAGGAAATAAATCGTAAAACTCCAGCTTTCTGCTCATCTAAAGAAACAAATAATAAGTCCTATTGCATTCAGTAAAAAGAGTTAAAAAGGAACATCAACATCATTATAAAACATAAACATGTGATAGTTCTCTAATTGCAAGCAGCATGTACCCTGCAAGTGTTTGTGCAAGAGCACACTCATGATTCTTCAATCTATGCCCTTCATCAACAATAAGGTAGAACCAGTTAATTTTCTTCAAAAATTGTTTATCCCTCATGATAAGGTCATAATGTGTGATCAACACATTGAACTTTCCTTCCCCTGATATTTCCTCCTTAATTGCCTTTCTTTCTTCTTGACGTCCATCATAGAGAACGGCAGCAATACTGGTCAAGGCAAAAAACATAAGGAAACCATCATGCAAATAAAGTGAGAGAGAGAGAGAGAGATAGAGAGAGATTGTGAGGGAGAGATCACTTTTAAAGATGCTTCACACATACCTAGGAGCCCAAGTTGCAAATTCATTAACCCAATTTGGTAGTACAGCCTTTGGAGCGACTATCAAATGGGGCCCAGCGACGCCCTTGTTTTCAATGAGATATGCAATCAACGAAATAGTTTGTATGGTTTTACCCAACCCCATCTCATCAGCCAGAATACCATTTAGATTGTTATTGAACAAAGAGAGCATCCATTGTAGACCCTCTATTTGGTAGGGCCTTAATTCTCCACCTTGAAGCATGGAGGGTTGCTCACTTACCTATTGAATTTAACAGTCAGTATCCTCTGCTCCAACGAACTCAGCAATCATCTCCATAATAAGGTTTTAAAAAGTTATAAAATTTATAACATGAGCCATTGAACTCATTTGATTTGAAGAGTTGAAGTCAACAATTTCATAACAAGAACTTCCCCATTTTGGGTTGTGGTCTAAGCTTTTAAGGTGAGATAAAATTGTAGTTAAGTGATCTGTTACCTGTTCCTGAATAGAATGGATGGCTAAGTGATACTGGCGCTGACCTTTAAGCAAGTCACTACTGTCATCATTACAATCAGAATCAACTAAGTCCACATCATCTTCCAACTCAGTCAAATCACCTTCCGAGTCTTTCATGTCTTCAATGCCTTCTGCCAGTTTAGAGTCTTTCTGCCGTTGAACAGCAGCTCCCAAATTAACGAGTAGCTTATTTGTTTCTTCAAGAAGCGTTGTTAGTCTTTCATTCTTGCTCTCCTTTACCATTCTCATGTACGCTTCCTGATCATCAGCCTTTAACGCTTGGAACCTCAGTTTCTCCGCCCGTGTGACTCGTTGTCTTTGCTTTCCATGCCAATGCTGTTAAAACAAGTTAATTATAGAGGACCATTAACCATTAAGATGCAGAAACAATAGTACAACTTATCTCCATTGCAACTTATCTCCTTTTGCTTCTTAAAAGAAGGAATCACTCTTTATAAATTTCCTTACCTAGATGTCTAAATATAATATGTTGGTGGATATAGTCATGATCTCCTACTCCTTTGGATGAAAATCTATGCTCACGAACTACTACATCAAACCCAGAAGTTAACATTTATTCACAAGAGAAATTAATTGATCAGGATTTAAATACCAAACACCAGATTTTAGTCTAATGATGACCATGGGTTCTGCGCCTTGCCACTGAGTAGGAGATCAAACCTATGTGTGTGGGGTGGCATAATTCTAGGTCTCTACAACACAAGCATATTAATGAATGTTGCTCCTTCTTCATGCATTAACTTTTCTTGAAATCTCGTGCACAGAATGATGATATTTTTCATTTTAATCTATATATTTCACTGGATTCACCAGAAGTTTCCAGTACAACATCCTATCATTTAATGTAACATCAAGTGTTAAATAGATAATAGTAATAAAATAAAATAATACAAAATAGGAAAAGACAAAAAGCATACCAGGACAAAATCATTCCTAGGCTTTCGACGTTTCACAGCAGCCTGATTTTGCAATTGGTATTCACGAACAGCATTAAGTACTTCTGTAAAAAATTTCCTTTTCCTAATCTCAATATTGTTCTTCTCCTTCTCTTCTAATCTTGTGAGCCGCTGCATCAAAGGTAGGTTACTCTATCAGACGCTTTCATGATGCACACACACATACTTGCACATATTCACTTGGATTATCCTCATTATGAATCTCATAATCTCTCTTAAGAAGAATTTATAACTTGTCTTGTCAATAAAATTATGTTTACTTTTTAGGAACACCTTTAAACAAGAGTATTACCATTCAGTGGATATATCCAAGCATCTGTAATACTCTAAATGTAACTATTTTATCATGTTTATGAAGAATGACTAGAGAAACTAAAAGGTGGCCTATAAAAAAAATAATTCAATCAAAAACGTTCCACCTCATTCCATAATGTCTGAACTATATAATCTACTCTAGTATAAACATTTCCAACAAGTAATGCACGTATTAACATATGACCTCAGCATCTCGTTTCTTCCTGAACTGATCATCAGCTTCCATGGAAAAAGCATCTCCAACACCATAAAGCGGACGACGCAATCGCATCATGCCCCAGTCGAACAATGTTTTGTCAGGATACATGCAGTTCATACGGAGTGAGTATTCTGAACACACATCAGAACGAACCTTTTTTTGCAATTCTGCAAGCTGCTAAAAAATAAGTCCTTGCCAGAAAGGACATATGCATGTCATCCATCGGAACTAGAAAAAAATAAAAGAAAATTTTCTTGAATAATCACAATACTGGCTCTTTTTTGCTGCACATATTGCTGGGACTTCACAGCTAAAATGGACTGTTGTCTTTCTGAAACAATTCTTAGAAACAGAATATAATTTTATATTGTTTCTAGAACGAAGAACCAATTGGTTCTGCTTCTCAAAAGCAAACTTTCCCATTCAACAAAAAGAGACAGTCATTATAAGATCAAGATTATAATTTGACGGAGATATTTTTTAACAACTTTTAGTACGTCATGTTTACCTTTAACCCATAGAGTTCAAGCAAGCACTTTGTCTGCAGCTCCTCTCCTCTACTTGAAGGTAATTCTGATTCAAAATCATTAGTAAGTAATGGCTCGTCCTTTTCTACCACAATTACAAATTTACAACATAAACACACTTATGGGACTCAAAAAGCAGTTAGACCACTACTATCGGTTGTTCATACTCTCCAGGTGTTCTTTGAATTAAGTACATTGCAGGTTAAGACATGTACTGAAGTTGCAAAAATGGTTTGTGGTCGTTGAAATAAGTGACATGTAGGTTAAGACATGATCACTAAAAGTTAGCTTTTTTCTTCTCTACTTGTTACCTTGGTATGTTTTGAACCTAGCAACAAATGAAACTGTACCCACTGCCTTCCACCTGGTTTCCTAACCGATTTTATTCACAATACAACAACGAGAACCCCCTATTCATTACATTCAAAACATAAGATTAAAGTTTAACAACAATGGCATAGTAAGAAAAGGATGTGATAAACACCTAGTGTATAGTTATCATAAAAATAGTCACCTTCGAGTTCCGTTAATCTATGCTGAATGTGGCTTTGGAATCGTTTTTCTCTCAATTCTATTAGTCCAACACCTGACATGCAGTTCTGACGCTGATTCAAAAGTGCATCTTCAAGGTCTCCTAACAAACATTCTCCAGAAGAAGAAGAACTATCAGGGCCATCCTGCATTATCGCATACATCAAAGTCAAGATTCTTGAAGCAATGAAAGCGAAACCCATAAATGACAGAAACACTATAATGCCAATAAGTTCAATTGGTTAACGCATAAAAATAGAATCTTTCCCTATATAATTCCATACCCTCAAGCTTCACCGAAATCCCAAAACAGAAACCAAACCTAACCACCAATTTCACACACAAAACCAACCCAAGAACCAAAATTGACAAGAACCCAGGAACCAAAACCGACCAAAAACCTCAAAAAGGCCCTAAACACCCAAAATTCCGAAACTCAAAAGGCAGGAAACGAAAGGGGAGATTGAAGAACCGTACCGAACCCTTGTCATCGTCGAGATTGGCATATGGGGCGGCGTCGAAGATGGAGGAAACAACATCAAATAGGTCGGGAGGGACAGGGAGATTGCGGGAGATGAGATTGAGGACACAAATCAAAGTCTTGGTCTTGTGGATGTGGTCGAGACTGCTCTCAAGCTGAGCCATGGACGTTGGCGGGAGTTGAAAACACCCAACGATCTCTTTAAACAACGGTCTTTTTTGAATTGAATTATTAGAAGCAAAGTTTAACCACTTCTCTCTCTTTCTCTCTGTTTATCGATAAATCGATTTTGCGGAACAAAGGGGGGTTTGGGTTGGTACTTGGCCTTTGTTACTTGGGTTGTCTTCGGCGTTCGGGGTTTGTCGCTCTATTTTTCCTTTGTTTGGAATCTTACATGTATAATGAGAATAATGGGACCGCACAACGGAAGGTCGTATTAGATATTGTGTTGTTGCCAAACACACCTCTGTTTGCTAGTTGAATGACGAGATTGCCCCTTATAGGATGGCAAACATGGACCTTCGGCTATACCGATAGAAAACCTTTCCTACATATGGAAAGAGCGTTTTAGATAAACCCTAAAACAATAAGAATTTCAACACCTTTTTTATCACGTCACGGTTCAATGTTTTTTTATTTTCTAGTTGCATTATAATCACGCCCTAATGAAATATTTATTTGATTAAATAGTTATTTTGCTATTAAAATATTATTTGTTCTATTTCTATGGCATCATTAAAATATTATTTGTTCTATTTCATGAACCTCCCTGCTCGTCTGTTCTTGAATTATCCTACTTAACTAATAGAGCTTAAACTCATCAAGTCCCAATGAAACCAACAACATTAAGCCATTCAACAGGCCCTTGGGAGGAATACAATTAACTAGGAAGGTAATCTCTCAAATTATATATTTGGAAGATTTTAACAAAGTTTGTCTTGTCATATACTGGTACGGGATGACTTTGCAGACAATGAAACCTCTGACCTATGGTATTTGATGAAGGACTAAGCCACCCTGAATAACCCCAGAATAACTGTCTTACTATATACATATGGGAAGAGAAATCTATGTTACGTACTTTAAAGCCAATATAATGTGGCTAAGAAAGAATCACGTTAATCTTCAAAAAAAAGAATCCCCACGCCTCGACCATGGAGTTATCTCCCTCTAAACAGGAAATATATGACACGAAACTAAGGATTCGAAAGCTTTTTGATACATTGAAAATATCAACCAGCATTGGAAGTTAAAAATAATTGAATTCATTCTGTGTGTGGGTTTTCCATGCAATACGCTATACATTAAAAAGTTGAAATCAAATTGGTTTTTCCTTTTTTTTTTTTTCTTTTTGTTTATTCTGTAACACAGCCAATCAACCAATAATCCAAACTATTGGCCATCCTTTTTTTTTTTTATTTCATGAATCATTTGGCAGTGCCTATTCTTGCAAAATGATGAAATAAGTATCAAATGCAACTCCTTCAACAATGGCATGATAAAATGCAACAAAATGAACAATGAAATGAATAGGACAGTAAAACTACGAGCATATGATTACAACAAATTAAATGAGATTTTAAGCTTACCTTGCAATGCATCCATAGCAGTTGCTGCATGGGCCGAGCTCACAAAATCAACAAAACAAAGTACCAAAGGATCTCCTCCAAGCTGGACAGATTAATTATTAGTGGCATCAATCACAAAATATAAAATCTGCCCATGAGAAAGATACACTTACATGTCTTGATTCCTTGCTTACGAGTCGGACTTCCTTGTAGCCAACAAAAGGGCGAAAGATATCTTCAAATGCAAGTGAAGAGAAAACCTAGAAAGATAAAGAGCGAAGGATGGTAAACAGGAAAGAAAACTACAACCCCTATGAAAACGAAAGGATACGAGCTACTTCACGTGGCGTACAGTTGGGAGGCAATCCCTCCACAAATAGGGTATTAGTAGCACCAGGAGGAAGGGGAGCCTCTGGCCGTCCACCTGCCAATAATCCTGAGGCCCTATCTTTTGCAGTTGCTCCTCCCTGAACAGCCCCCATTCCCATCATCCGTGGATCATCAACAGAACGAGCAGGTAGTCACTCATGTTTCTAGCAGACTGTCTCCCAATATATGATGACATTTGCTGAAACATTACTTGTATTGTTAGCCCCTAAACATAAAGCATATGGTGAAAAATTTGAGAGTTCCAAAAACAAAGAAGAAAAGTAAGTACCACACTGCGCAGGTAACGATCATATGATGCATTAATGGAGTCAGTATCTCTTATTCCACGGATAGAACCTCCATCATCTTCATGGAGATAATAACTAGGAAGGTCGTGGCCACCGTGGGGATCTATAGATTAAGGATATACTTCAGTAAACACTATAAGGATGTACTTCAGTAAACACTAAAAAAGCAAAGAGAGAACAATATCTGAATGCATATGATTTCAAAGGTAAAATGTGCTTTGTGAAGAAAATCAAATTACTACAACATAAAGAAATAACAAAGAGACTTTAAGTTAAACTACACACAACCTAATTAACAAATTCAAAGTTCTACAATACATAGAAACTATTGCATCAGCCATAATCAGGTAATTAGATTGCTAAGATCCGTATGAAGATGGCCAAGTATCTCATGATAGTGCATATGCTAAGGATGACTGCTTGAATTATCCTTTTCCATCCAATGTTACATAATAATATCTAAGCTGACCAATGCTTGCAGAAAACAGCATAAATGTTGATGCTCGATTGAAACCAAGTATTTCCTAATGATTAATTATTAATAAAAGCCTCAAAGGATATCTTATCAAGTCCGATGAAGGAATATGAAAAGATATCTTTCTCATCAGCTAAGCATTTTAAACCTTCCCACCCCGTGAAGGAAGAAGCTCGAGCACCATCAAAAAAGAAAAAAACAGACGACCCTTGTTGATGCAGCGACGAGAGCAGCCAGAAGCTCGCCATTGAAGTAGCGACGAGAGCATCCAGGAGGGAGAAGGTTGTCGCGGGACGGCCAAGGAGGTTCATCGACGAGTAGAGAGAAGCCGAAGCACCTCGGTCGCGAGCAGCAGAGAACAACGGTGCAAGATGGCCAGCGAGGTTCATCGACGGCCACCAAGGTTCAAGCGACGACCACAAAGGTTCGAGCAAGGCCACCTCATCGCTGCATCAATAAAGGGCCGTCTATTTTTTTCTTTTTTGATCGTGCTCGAGCTTCTTCCTTCACGGGGTGGGAGGATTTAAAATACTTAGCTGATGTGGAGGCCACACCAATTTAAAATTAAAATTTTAGATGCTTAGTTGTATAAAATGACTAATATAACCCTCATTTTAACCCTTCGGATGGAAAAATACCATATTTGAACGACAATGAGAATTCAGGGTGCATTTTGACACAAAAATAGGTTTATGATGTATTTTGAGATAAAGATGGTAGTCTATGGTGCATTATGGGTAAAAAGCCTTTTTTAAATGGCAAATTACATTTCATTACGCTTTAGTTTACATCAGATAACATATTTGCATATGTACTTTAAAAATATTTCACTTTAATACCCTATACTTTTAAAAACGTTACAACCTACACTCTTCGTCCCGTTTTCCATTTTCTCTTTAATTAATAGTTGATATGACGTGTGTGGGTCCCATTGATTAACTATTTTTTCATTTATTTTATACTTAAGTTGAAGGATTTGAGTTTTAAAATGCATGTAAAAATGTCAAAGTGTGAGAGATTTGAGAGAAAATTTTAATTGATTAGCGACTATTATTTTAAAGTGCAATTATTTGATATAAATTGACAATTACAACCTTCAACTTAGTTAAAAAATAATAATTAATTAATGGGACTCATATGCTCCACAACAGCACAAAACTAAAGAGAAAACGAAAAAAAAAATAATGAAGGACTCATTATGTAATGTTTTCCAAAATATAAGGTAGCAAAATGGAACATTTTAAAGTACATATGTAATCCTACTATCTAAGGCATGTTGAAGAAGTTGAATTCATTACATCATGAGTCACCTCAATCGGAGTTATATTGAAGAAGTTCTACACTATGAATCACTACAACTTAAATTCATTTGATGATGCATGTTAAACTAGTACAGAACGAGCATGTTAAGATTTGTATGAATCACTACAACTTGAATTCATTTGTTAATATTTTATGATTAAATGTTTATGACTTGTAGTGTTTATGATTAAGTTGTATGAATCACTGCAACTTGGAATTCATTTGATATGTAATGTGTTTCCTATGAATCACTACAACTTGAATTCATTTGCTAATACTTTATGATTAAGTGTTTATGACTTGTAGTAGATGATGTATGTTAAGCTGGTACAGAACGAGCATGTTAAGATTTGTATGAATCATATGAACCCTATGTGAGCTTTAGAGCTTTATATACTTCTTTGTTGAGTGATTCATAGGAGTTCTTTGTTTAAATTGATATACATATACCTCATAACTGCTTTCCATAGATTTTAATGAACTCTAAAGTATTAGAACTTATTCTATGTGATTTTTAAAGCTTTTAAGTCAATAAACTCTCTGATTTTGGATATGATTAAGGTAATAGGGTTAACACCACTTATCCAAATATCCATGTCCCTACTTGATCACGCTAGCGTGATCCCCCTATTTTAACCATTTTGAGCCTACATTAAGCCTTTCTTTCATCACCCTAAACATCTATTCACATAAGCCTAATATAAGGCATCCATTACCCTTGTTCCTTGGACTTGGTTGAAGATTTGAAAGATAATGTGAGATGCAAGTAAATAATTTGATAAATGAAGACTTATATGTAAGTGTAGGGAATGACTTGCTCAAACTATGTTGATATTATTGCATTGCCTCTAAAAAAAACAATGATGAAAAGAAAATACAATCAAGAACAAAAGTTCTATGAGGTACAAAAAATTGAGTTTTGAGCCAAGTTGACACGGCCTATCTCAATCCCCCGGGATTAACACGGGATGCATCATGATCTCGTTTGACACGAAGTATCAAACAAGGGAATAAATTAAAACCATCAGCTCGACTTGCTTCTAGAGCGCGCTAAGATCCGGTGGAGAAGTGTGATGTCTCAGTCTCTACTACAGTCTGCATCCGTGATCAACCTGAAGGGCATTAAAACCAGAAAAGACTATGAGTGGACGAAAAACAATAGTTTAATAAAACACATTTAATTAAAGACCTTTATGCCCTTCACTAAAAAGCATGCATGCATAGGAAAACCATTTATCAAACCACATATTGTCAAGACCCAGTCAGGACCCGACTCTAGCACGATATTGTCCGCTTTAAGCCTCCTCGCCCTCACGGTTTTTTTTCGGGAGCTCACAATGCAACTTCCCAGGGGGTCACCCATCATGGAATTGCACCAGCCTCAACTCACTTAACTTTGGAGTTCCAACCGAACCCAAAGCCAATGAGCTCCCAAAAGGCCTCGTGCTAGATAGGTGTATGCCTACACCTTTGAAGCACACCACCATTCTAGCACGAGGCCTTTTGGGAGCTCATTGGCTTTGGGTTCGGTTAGAATTCCAAAGTTAAGCGAGTTGAGGCTGGTGCAATTCCATGATGGGTGACCCCCTGGGAAGTTGCACTCTGAGCTCCCGAAAACAAAACAGTGAGGGCGAGGAAGCCTAAATCGGACAATATCGTGCTATAGTCGGGTCCTAACTGGGTCCTGACAGAATGGTATCAGAGCCAGACCCCGACCGGGAAGTGTGCCAGCGAGGACGCTTGGCCCTAAGGGGGGTGGATTGTAAAACCCGTGTCCTGGAGGGAAAGGTGAACAATCCCACATTCCTGTGAGGGGGGGATGGTCTGGGAGGGGAATGGTGGTGTGCCTTAAAGGTGTAGGTATACACCTATCTAACACGAGGCCTTTTGGGTGCTCAAGTAACTTTGGGGGGGATTGGAACCCCAAAGTTAAGCGAGTTGAGGCTGGTGCAATTCCATGATGGGTGACGACCCCCTGGGAAGTTGCACTGTGAGCTCCCGAAAACAAAACCGTGAGGGCAAGGGCAAGGAGGCCCAAAGCGGACAATATCGTGCTAGATGATTCGGGTCCTGACCGAGGAGGGTCGGGTCCTGACACATGTTTCAATAACCATTAATAGGGTCTCAGCCCCAAGTTCCATAAATTCAAGTCATACGGGGCACCTGCCCAAATCCATTTACCCAAATCCGTAATCATATCAAACATATGTGGGAACTCAGCCCAAATCCATTTATTATTCACAAAACACAATTTCTCAAATCTAAGAAATCATGTTTATCATATATCATATAACCAATCCTGTCACGGTTTCTATAGCTACGCGCGTGCTACCCGAGGTCTCAAATCCCAATTCTTCCCAGGGTCTACCCAAGTCAATGTCCGCAGATCAATGACCCTCCCTGGGGGTAATAATCCATAATAACCTTCTTGAGAGTAAGATACCCAACGGGGGCGACTCCACTCAGTTAGTGCTCCGTAACTATTCTGGGGTCCACCCAGGCCAACGACCCTCCCCGGAGGAGACAATCCATAAATATATAAGGATGGTATATGAAAAACCATTTTGAAATCATTCTCAAAACCTTTCAAGGGTTAATGCCCGGTCCCCATAAACCGTCATGAACCAGTAATCCATTTATGGGTCCCCGACCCGAAATCACAATCGTAAATCATAACTGGGCCCCAAGCCCGAATTCATAAACCAACTGGGCCTCACGCTCGAATTCGTAAACCAACTGGGCCTCCGGCCCGATTCGTTAGCCAACTGGGTCACGTGCCAGATTTCGTAAACCAAATGGGTCTCCTACCTGATTTCATAAACCAAATGGGCCTCATGCCCTATTTTGTAACCTAATTGGGCCCCGAGCCCGATTCGTAAATCAACTAGGCCTCAAGCCCGATACGCAAATCAACTAGGCCTTGGGCTCGATGCGTAAACCAACTGGGCCTCCGGCCCAATGCCTTGTTAAATCAAATGGGTCTCGTGCCCAATTCCATATTTTCAAATTCAAAATCAGTTCACGAACCAATTGGGCCCCTGGCCCGATAATGTGACTAAAATGGTCTTCGAGTTCGAGGGTTTCCAAGACCATTTCATTAAACCATTTCCGAAACCATAATCACGTATAATCAGTGCAAAACCGTAAACCTCGATTTACATGCAAATACGTAAATTACCTCGAAATACGTGAAATCATGTAAATCACTAATATCCAAATCATCATCATAGAATCACATATGTAAAACATATAAAACATTTATGCATGCATCACAGTTTAGATGACAAGATCCATCCCGATTATCCCTCGATAATCGTGAAGAATCATGCTCCCGTTTGACAATAACTCTAAAGTGCCAACAGTAACCTTACATATATACATATATAACATAACAAGCGACAAACAT
The DNA here is from genome assembly GCA_032719365.1 of Prinsepia uniflora. NCBI lineage: Eukaryota > Viridiplantae > Streptophyta > Magnoliopsida > Rosales > Rosaceae > Prinsepia > Prinsepia uniflora. Next base: position 51,160,206 of record CM064863.1, on the reverse strand, counting down.
TGTCAGACAAGGGATAATTAAGTTTTCCAGGACCATTGACCCCACAAGTTTGACTAGTCAACAGGTTTACAGAGCATAGGTAATATTACAAGTAAGGATCAAAATCCTACCTCGTCACTAGCCCCTGTACCTGTGCACTGACCTGGAGGGTACATAAAACATCAAAGGTGTGAGTGGAAAAAAAGAATGTTTTAGAAATACATTTATCAAAATATATTCTTACCCTCCAGTTTCGCAAACATGCATGCATATCATGAAACATGAGTAATAGCATGAAATCAATCAAATAAGAACAGTGGACCGATAAAATCAAAACATGTGTTCCCATGGTCCATAAAACTCATGTTCATCAAATCAGTTCATCATATAAAGTATCTGAGCACAAATATCAATCAATCATCATAATACAACCAATCCTCAATACCCAATCTCAATATCCAAGTAACCCATCACGATAACAATGCAAAGCGTGCAAACTCGGGTCTCTCACGTCCGAGTACCTCCCCAGGATCTACGACGTCTAGGGTGATATCATCTCCAGGATCTACGACGTCTGGAGGATATCATCATAATCTCACACTCTTGAGACTGAGCCTCCCCCGGAGCTACTCATCTCCAAGCAGTGGATCGTGACTACTCCAGGATCTACGACGTCTGGAGGAGACTATCAAATCACAGAGGATGGTATATGAGGAGCAGTCACCAAATCCAGCAATCTCATTTTAAAACCAGTCAAATCTCAAATCAAATCAAAAACATTTCAACAGGGCCTCTGCCCGAAACATAGCTTTCACAAAGCACGTTCCACAAATTCATCATAAAACAGTGTCCAGAATTCACTTTATAAATAAAAATCATCAATTTCATCATAATCACATGTGATTCCAAAGCCGAGTCAAAAGCACTATCCACTTGAGTCTCAAGCCCAAGATATCATTATCACGCAAATCCATAAAAGATAGCCAAAAAGCATTACAATCTCATCAAATCAATTTCCCGACTCATAATCCGAGTTAAAACCAAGCTCCAATCCCGGGCCTTCACCCAAAACAACAGTTTCATAGTTTTCTCGAAAATCATGCCCAAAGTCATATAAAATAATATAATATTCCCAAAATCTGGAAATCATCACATCAAAACATTAATCATGTCAAATCATTTCAAATCATATCATAAAGCATTTAAAACATATATGCATGCATTCAAGGTAGAAAACAAATGTCCACTCACACACCGTCCAGATCGTTCAGTCTAGAGCTGTTCGTTAACTTCCGACGTCCCAGGAATATTCCTGCCTGTCAAACAAAATAATTTAAGGTCACTAGGTTATCACATAACCCCACATACGAAGTCCCTAACCGTCAAAATTTAATAATATTATTTAAACATAACCTATACGCTTCAGGTACTCGAAACTACTCCAATTTCATATCCGATTGACCCGAAACCAACGCCAATAGGTTCGTATAATCGAGAACATCAAAAAGTATGTTAGACCCAAAGTCAGAAACCCAGCCACGCACCCTCACGCGCCGCTGCAAGCGGCTACGAGTGAAAGCCACGCACCGTGCACATTACTGCTACAGTATCGTCTCTCTCACCGGATTACCTGCTAAACGGGCTGTGAACCCGCGATCAGACCCGGTGCAATCTTCCTCAATTCGACCTCGATTTTGTTCATTCTTTCACTCATTTTTATCTATTCAATGTTCATTAAGGATATGTAACATCAATTTCATGAAATGGATCCTCAAATCACTCGACTCGAAGTGAATACCTGATGGGTTCTAAATCGGGTTCTACCCAATTTCAAGCCATTTCAATCAATTAAGCACATATGAAGCATCTTATCTCCATTTTAAACATGAATAAACCAATTTCAAGATTTCTTACCTCCAATTACGGGAACTCAACCTCCACAATTCGAGGATGTCGCAGGGTCTGTTCTTAGTGTTGGTTCATCAATTTCCTTCGAATTAAATGGTGGTTCAACTCGTCTCAATCCCAGAAAGCTCAAGTCATAATCAATTTCACTCAGCACCGTCTAAAAATTCGAATTCGACATTAATGTTCCTGGGTAGTTTTTTCGGGTTTCTACGTGTGGTTTCAGCTGGGTTATTTTTTGTTTCTCTCTCATTTTTCACTCCCAATTTCACTTAGTTTCTCACTCAATTTGCACTTGTTTCATTGTGTTACTCGGCATCGATCAATTTGGTTCTCTATTGTTGGTACTCAGTCATGAAACAAAATGTTGATTTTATCCCTTAATCGTGTTCAAACGGCAAAAATTGCCACCCATCACAATTAGCAAGTGACAAATGTCACTGAATTAGCCACCTGACTCACCCACATGGCTGATTCAGCCAACAATTAACTTGGCTGCCCAAAATTACCATTTTACCCTTCATGTCACAAATGACTATTTTGCCCCTTAACTTCACATACCTGTAACTTTTTCACCCGAGCTCCGTTTTCGATGTGCCATCTGTCTACAGATTTAGCTTCCTGCGACCTACACAATGGTCCTTGAAAAATGTACAAAAAGTATTCCAAACAAAAAGTCAACATTTAACCACACCCTCCAAGGATAAAAACGTCATTTTACATATTATTTTAATATTTTACATGCTTTGGATTTTTCGGGGCGTTACATTGGAAATCAAGGTCCACTCACAGACCGTCCTACATTGCCGCCTCGATTTGCGTGTCGTAAGCCTCCCCGGGCTAATTACTATCACCGTGACTCCTAAACCTGTCTAAATCACACTAGATGGTTACTAACTACCTTATTAATGTAACGACCCATCCCGAGAGTCGGGATTAGATTAGAGTTTAATAACGGATTAACGAAGAGAATCGGTGATTAGTTTGACACTTTTGGACGGACGGTGCAGAATGACGATTTTGCCCCTAAAATGGGTAAAATGTTGACTTTTAGTTCAGGCTGTCAAATGGGCATTGACCAATGACTGTGACGTAGTTCGGGATGTCATGAGTCCGTAGACAGGTGGCACGCCCGATTCTGACATCCGAGGAGGAAGTTATGATGTTCGGAAGGTTGAGGGCATTTTCGTAATTTGATTAAAAGAGGGAAATTTGTTGACTTTTAGTTTGACCATTAGTTTTCACGCAAATCGAGGACCGTTAGATAGGTCTCGACGTCCTGAGTACAACGACAGGCGGCACGCCTTCATCGGACATCGAACAGATAAGTTGTGGTTCTAGAAATGTGAGGGGCAAAACGGTAATTTGGGCATCAAGGGGCATTCTAGACATTTTCTGCCTTGGGATCTATGCCCAATGGAAGTGGGACACTTGGCTTGCTTTGAATGGTGTGTCCACAGGTTTTGGACACCTGGAAGAGACTAGATGGGTGTAGAAGTCTCGACGGGTTTTAAATTTGTGCACGGGTGTGTTTGTGGCTGTACAAATAGAGGAAAACAGAGAAGAATTCCTCCATTTCTTTCCTTCGATCTTCACCCATTTTGCTTACATTGTGAACGAAAAGAGAGAGTGGCAGGGGAGGAGTATGGTGGTGCAGTCGTGGATGTCCGCCGTGAACGGGGGCGATTGGAGGAGGAGAAAACCCGTGAACGTCCCTGTTCAGGTCCAAGTGGCTCGTGACGATTTCGTTGTTCTGGGTTGATTTGGAGTATTTAACGAGGTCTTAGAGGTTGAAAGGAGTTGAGAGAGCTTCGTATCGAAGCCTGCCATGGCTGGAAATCGTGCAACCCGTGACTGGTAAGTCAAGAACCCGAACATGACAATTTACAATTGGATGCTCAAAACTCGAATTAGTGGTTACAGTGAGGTTTTGGACTTTGATAGGAAACTTTTGGACGTAGAAGGGACGATTGAGGTGACTAGAACAGTGAGATTGACGGAAAACCGCTCATGTCGGCTTGGTTCCGGATGCTAGAATTGGACTGAAATTGACGGAAAACCGCTCACGCCGACTTGGTCAAACCGAACCGGTTCGAACCAGTCTGAACCGGGTCGGCGAGAGGAAGAAGGTGACACTGTTCACGCGCGTGGGTTTCACCAGCAGAATATTCCAGACGCTTGTGGGGGCGCGTGGGGCCTAGTTTGGGGAAATTTTCAACACGACTTTTAAATTATTCGATGTAACGAACATTTTGGCGCTGGTTTCGAGTCAATCGGACATCGTCTCGATATGTTTCGGGATGTCCGAAGGTTTTAGGGATCGGTTAAAAATAGTTAAAAATGCGGGAAAATTACGGGGCTTAAGTATGACCTTTGTGAAGTAGTTAGTGACCTTACTATGGGATTTGGACAGGTTCGGGAAAGCCGAGGATAACGGAATGGCCAGGGACGGCGTAAGTGCGCGCGTATCGAGGCGATGTCGGAATGGTCTGTGAGTGGACTTTTCTTTCTAACTTATGATGCATGCATATATGTTTTTACATGTTTTCATACATGATTCTATGATTTGATTGATGATATTGATGGTTTACGGTTTTGCACGATTTTCGAGTTTACGGAATTTCACGTTTTTCGAGATTTCGAATGATCTTGTGATTTGACCATGGTTTTAATGGTTTGATTTCAGGATTTGAAACGTGATTTGATTTCAATGATTGGAAATGGATTTTTAAATAGTGATTTCGGGCTTGGAGCCATGTTCATGAGATTTTGGTTTTGAAACTGAATTTCAGAAACGATATTTCGGATTTGGTTTCGATATTTGGAAAGGGAATCTGGATTTGGGTTCGGGACAGTGGTTCCGAATCCTAGCTTACGGAATCATTGTTGTGAATTCGGAGATGGATTTCCTATGGTTTTCACTGATTGAATGAAAAATGGTTTTGGGTTTAAAGACCCGGAAAAAGAGAAAACCCATTGGATCTGGTTTTGAGTTTAAAGACTCAGATTGATTGACCGAGGGGGGGGGGGGGGAGGGCCCTGGATTGATATGTTTTGGGTTTAAAGACTCGGTATATGTTTTGAGTTTAAAGACTCGGTATATGTTTTGAGTTTAAAGATTTGGTGATTATGATACCCCCGCGAGGCCTGTGATTGTTTTTTGAGTTTAAAGACTCGGATATCCCGGGAAGGCCTGGTTATTGCGCATTGTGTTTTGAGTTTAAAGACTCGGTCGCACTTGAGATCTAGTAAACTTGTATGATTGATATTTTCATTGGTTTTTCAGATGTTTTGGGCAGTGGCCCGGATGAATTGGATTTGACGAGTTATGGGACTGAGTTCCCGGATTTGAGATTGATTTGTGATTTGAGGCTGAGGCCTAGATTTGAATAACGGTTTTTATACGGGTTTTCAAATGGTTTTTGATATGAGTGGTTTCATGACTTGAATTGATATGCATGCATTGGTTTTTGCATGGAGGGTAAAAATGTAATCATGTTTTCTGATAACTGTTTTTAAACTTATACTTTATTTTTATCCACTCACAGTCTTTTCGTGTTTTCGATACCCTCCAGGTTGTTGCGGCACGGGCTGATGGTCGAGAGGGACGTAGATATCCCACCTGCGATCCACAGTAGTTCGGTATACTCTGGAAAGACCGGTACCTTTTCAGATGGTTGGTTCGAGAATCCCTTATCCGACTTACGTGTCATATGCATGTTGGATGTCAGTTTAGCCTTCATGACAAGCGTAAGTTAGACGGAATCGGGATTTTTCCCTTAATCCCGGGGGATTAGGGGTGGGTCCTGTCAATTGGTATGAGAGCAAGGTTTCGTGTGTTCTGTGCGAGGTTTGGTTCCCAGAGTCGTTGGTTCGTCGACTTGGGTGGTGTGATGCTACTGTGGATGTGATGTCTCGACGCGGAACAGCTCGACAGCAACATGGATACGATAATGATAGTACGTTCGTTATGGTTAGTTAACAGTGGTGGTTAGGTTCAGGATGTTAGTCGCTCGATACGCAGTACGAGGTGTCCCAGTACGAGGTGTGACGTAGGTCGGCTTAGGGCTGGAAAGGTTAGTGTGTTGGCACTGGTTTTGCTTGATGGATAGACCATAAGGGTCAGAGATACACTAGCATGATTAACCTGGATGGTAGTCGGTGAGCTACGGATGAGTAGGTTGGTCGGCCTGAGGGGCTTGAGAGTAGCTCGTTGAGTTAGTGAGATACGTAGGCTGAGGAGGCCGATTGATGGTGGCTGGTTGGGCCGGATGGTGTTTGGATGTTGATCGTATGGATTAGTGACCTTTGGTCAGTTGGGTTGAGTTTGGAATTGTGTGGCTACGAGTAACCGGATGCCTTGAGTGGCAGGGTTTAGGAACTATTGTGAGACTACAGGGATTTTCCCCCTAGTGATGGATACTGGTTGATGTTGGTGAGGAGAGTCACGATAAGGAATGGTCTTACTCGGGTGTGACGCCCCGAGTGGTAAGTCTGTAGTGAACCAATGACAACTGCGGGTTTGGATAACCCGGACGACGGGGATGATTTGAGGAACCCCGTGGGATTACTGGATTGTATTAAGAAGTACCTGAGGGAAACCGTGAGTTGGGCCTGTACGTATCCTCGTGAGAAACCCTGAAGTAAATGCTTAGCCTGGAAATTGTGAGATGGGATTATGGTATCGTAGTCCTTGTAGTTTGGACCGACTTACGGCCGAATTGGATATGGTGCTGCTAGGTGCAGCCGAGGTAGTGGGTGCCTGGTGGATGACTCTGGACGAGGGTTTATACTCAGAGCGAGGTAGGGATGACCATGGTTAGGTCATGTATGAGGACGAACGGTCAGGATGCCGTTGGTTTATCAGAGTAGCGCAGCGGAAGCGCGCTGGACCTAGGCTTAGTGTTGGATCGGGCTAGGTTGGTATGGACAGGTTTGACCATCAGTGGGATTAATTTCGTGGACTCGTCCTGATGTGTTAGAAATGCCGAGGCTGGCATTTGGGTAATGCCGAGGCCCGTTCTTGGAAATTGTTTGAGATTTGGTGATCGACGACTTTGAGGGTAGTTACTGAGGAGTCCGAGGTTCGTAAGCGTTGATTGTGATTCCGAGAGTTGGTGACTTGTATTGACAGGACCCCCCCCCCCCCCCCCCCGGATCCCTCTGGGACCACATGGGGACGTGCCCTGCTCCCGTCTGACACCCAAATAAAACATACCAATTTTACCCTTAAAGAAAATCAAATGCATAAATATCCAAATTTAAGTCATACATTATATCCGAATACAAATAGCGTCAGACAAGGGATGTTTTCCAAAAATGAATTATTGAGCACGACTCTAGAACACTCTACGTGCCAACCTACCCAGCTGTGGGTTCAGGTGCGCAACGTAAACCTATGCCTCTGCCTCAGGGTACTCTTCTGCCTCAGTAGCACAGCCTGGAGGGGTCCACAAAACATTAAGGATGAGTGGGCCGAAACTCAAGGTTTTATAAACAGTTCATCAATTTGAAAACATATAGTATTACCCCTCCGTTTTCCAAACATGCATGCATCAGTACCAAAACCAAAATATCATATCAAATAATCAAAATCAACATAATATAAACATAATAATAATCCCAGTCACTGCACTATACATCCCAACCCTGATATCCCAGATATTCGACGTCCCAGACGTCCAATAAGGTCACAGTCCCAAGGCTACGCGTGCCACTCGGGGTCTCAATCCCGATTCTAATCCCCGAACCCAGTCCAAGTATGGCATCCCAGATGCTTGACGTCCCAGACATCCAATAATAGCAATCCTGCTCCTGAGTCATCCTACGGTCCGATCCTTCCGTAGAATGACCCTTCGCAGGCATTGCGCCGTGACCACTCCGGGGTACCCACATCCGGAGGAGACAGTATCACACGGTTAGATCTATACAGTGCAGTACTATAGATAATCAGTAATATCCTCAACATATATGTATATGACTCAAAACCATGCTTAAATTAACCAGACGGGCCTCATGCCCAAAATACCGTACAACGTGCCATAGTCATTAATCAAGATAATCATATGCTTTTGCTTGAATCACACATATATATAGAAGTGAAAAAAATTATGCATGCACGGGTTTAATGAAATCAAAGGCCCACTCACAGTACAATCCTGCTGCAGTCCGAACGTTTACCCCTGTCCTGGTACTATTATACGATCCCTGTCATGTCCAAAGTATACGTAAAGGTCACTATAAGTCCCTAACATTCAACCATGAAACCCTAGACTGAAACTGGCCCGGGAAAGCCACCTGAATGCGTTTCCCGAGGTAATAAACCTCATTTTGACCAATTTAACAATCTCCGATCGACCCTAAACCACCACCATTGGATCCGGATCGTCGAAAATTAAAGAATGTTGGTGGTCCCACCTGAAACACTGTTCACACGCGCCCCCACGCATCGGTCAACACCCCGGTCAACGTAAGAACAGTACTACTGACGTCATCTGACAGCTGTCAGGTCTAACATGTCAGACTCTGACAGGTGCCACGTGTCAACACGTGATTGGTCCATGTCACGACTCTGTCAGTGCCACGTTGTCAGCACGACACTGTTCCACGTCACTCACATGTCAGTGACATGTGGCAGTTCCTGATTGGGCCATGTCACTGACATGTCAGTGCTGACTGTGCACTGAC